>MU827779.1:2763436-3081910 GCA_029204205.1 Desmophyllum pertusum | reverse complement strand
CATCTGGATTTGCAGAAGTATCGAACGGTGGAAGCTAAGGACATGCGCTCTGGTATTTTGTTCATGGGAGTCTCGCACAACATTCCAGATTATTTTTCGTGTGTGCTCATGTTGATCAGGCTGGTAAGTACAAGGCTCAAGATGGCGGATCAATTTGCAGAGAAATCGCGATGAAAAACTGGCTGAATTCGTCGAATTCGGCGTCTTTTGACTTACATGTGATAAAATTTAACAAATTGCCACTAGGAAAAACTCAATGCTGACGAAATTTGGCACAGTTTTTGTCCACATGTTAAGTAATCTTCCTGCATTTAGCCGCAAAAAAAACATTCAATTTGAATAAAATTAAGGGAGTCATGTCCTTGATTTTAATGCCTGTTAATAATTAACACAGAATTTGCTGTTTCACTGCGGCTAACTCATATTTCATGTATTTTCTTCATAACTGTTTATAAACAAAAAAGTATGACTACTAATTAAAACATAAACCTAAAAATGAGAAAAAAATGATTTTTACAACGCTTGCGAGGTAATCAATTTCACACATTCCCGTTACACGAAAATGAAAATGTCGATTTCAGAATCCCGTTCTCTGATAAAATGGACTTAACAACTTCTTCTAAGGAATTTGAAATGGATTTGAAACAGTTCTCAAGAAGGGTCCTTTTTCGGAGGCCTTTTAGCCAGTTGTACTACCTCTAAGTGTGACATAGAAATGTCGGCTGTCAGGTGTAACCAGATCTTTTCCTTCTTTTAGCTGTATCCCAGTAAAGCTCCTGCATATAATGTCTACAGTACAAACTCTCCTTTTAACGCACATCTCTATAACAGACGGACACACTGGCTGTTGCCGTACCTGCCCGTCCGTTTTCAGTCATGGTTACATGTATCTAAACTCTCTAATAAAGCCGAAACACCTCCTCTAAGACGCGTACAGTTGTGCCGGTCCCCCGATGGTGTCCGAGTCATTACAGAGAGTTGACTATATGTAAGATAAAAAGCACAGGTCATGAAAAAAAAGTAGTCAACAATTGCCAAACAAAACGACAACCTGAAAACGTTTTCCTCTGGAAGTTCGGAAAAGAAAAAAGCCTGTGGTTAAAAAAAGGAATCATATTTTGTTGATACTCTTTTCTACGTTTAATGACATTTGTCAATGCTCATGATATATAGAGTAAAGGTCTGAACAACGTGAAAAATCCACCAGAATAATAATCTCTAAGTCTATTAACCTCTATTAGTTTGCTGTAGTATGAAGTCTAACCTTGTCAGTCTGCGCGATTTTAAAAAACTCATACGAACTGCGTATTGTTTTTTATTGCGTAAGAATATATTTCCTGCTTTCTACCTTCTTAGGCAGAATTGACGATTTACCATTCCCAATATCAGAAACTCAAGATTCAGCAAGAATACAAACTTCAGAAAGATTTGAGCACGGAGGGACTGAATGATAGTCATATGGGCTATGCGGTTATTGAAGACAAGAGTGAAGGTTGAATCGCAGACGAGACTCGCTTACTGATACGTGTGGACGCCGCTTTGGAAACAAATGGATAACTCTTCAGGTTTTTTGGTTTTTCCAAGTTGTTGTGCTGGTTCGGTAGTGAGTCTTTGTTGTATGTGGTGTTGCTGGTGGTCGTTGTCTGTTTGTTGTTGTTGTTCGTGCTTAACTATGTTTGCCTATTTTGTTGTGGTTGTTGTCGGTGGTGGTGGTAGTGGTCTTTTACTTCAAAAAAGGTGCCAATAAAACGAGTATAGCTGTAGAGACAAATATGCAAATTTTCACTCGCTCGCTTCATTCAATGCTGTAAACATCAATTTATGCATTAAAATGCGTATTAATTTATGTATTAATTTTTTTATGCGGCTTGAGCACACGATATGTAATGATCACCTGCCTTGTCGACGAGGACGGCGTTGGAGGGAAGGGAGGGCGAGGAGGCGTGGGGTCGGTGGAGCAAAACGCCTAGGAGAAGGGAGGGTCCGAAATTTCGGGCGGTTATAATATATCTTCCAACTTAATTTCTCTTTTCACCTGATCAACTCTTTCTGCTCAAGGCCGTCGTCTATTTCAGTAATTCTTCTTGGAAAATTTTGACTTTGGGGATTTAAAGGGTTAATATGCTACATGTTCTCATTATAACTGCAGGACGTTATCAAAGATGCTCCGGTGTATCAAGAAAAGGTCACTCACCTGAACGAGTTCAGTAGCAACCTAGTGTCCGATCCGTGTCTTGGTGAAGAAGAGAGGAGAGTAGTGCGTGAGGAAACTGCCATCTGTAATGAAAACTGGAACGATCTTGTTAACCTCGCTAACGCTCGCCAGGCTAGGTAACTAAGTGTCCTTATTAGTTATAGGATGTCAGGCATGTTGTTAGCACGTCGCTCAGGGACCATGGTTATTTTGATTGTCTTGAAAACTACTCAGCTTGAGTGGCTTTGTTAGTATGGGTAACTTTTATTGGTAAAGACAAAGCCAGTGGATAGTGTTTTTCGCGCGCTCTGATTGGCTACTCAAACTCGGGATAGTATGTGCTATCCACATTTTGGCGCGAATGTATTTGTGAAAGACTTTTTTGCAGTCTTCTGAGAGATAATAAATCAATTATTTTGGGGATTTTATCTCACTGGTTTGGTATATACTAAAGCGGACTCGGTAAATATCCACCAGTAGCCACCTCCACTGCGGGGAATAATTGTTAACTATTCTCCGGTTTTTCCTTGACGATAAAATGTAATCGCGTTAATATGATTAATCATTCGTACTAGAAGGGTGGGAGGCGCTTAATGCGCTGTACTCCGGATCGAAACAGACTTTCATCTAACTGGCAGAGTAATTGCTGGTCTTAATGTACTGTAAAGACATTGACAGTAATTTAAAGATTTATTTATACTAGAAGGCCAACCAGCACAACCACAAGCGGTGGCCTCGTTAGTCCCTGACGTCCAGTGAAAACTGTAGTTATTTTAAATATATGTGGCTACTTTCAATATTTAGAACTGTGGTCAACAGAACAGGGTCATCCTGCATAAATATTCGATTATTATTATTATTATTATTATTATTGGCTACTTTCAATATTTGTACACGATAACTTATTTACTTCAGTATGCATTGAAATATTTGCGTCAGCAGTTTGTATCACCCTGTCAAAACAACGTCAATAATTCTCGAAATATGTTTTGTTTCTGTCAAGTTGTTTTAATTGTAACAAACAGCCTCACAGTAAATTATACTTGTTTTCTTTCTTTAGAATGGAGGAAAACCTCAATAAGTTGGAACAAAACAACAACAAGATGCGTTGGAGCGCTGGAGGATCCGTTCAGAAAGATCGGGACTAGCGTTAGATAAGCTGGAGGGCCAGATATCGGTTATTGATGACCCAATAGGAAATAACCTAGACACCGTTAGGAGACCGGAAGCACTCATTTGAGGTAAACACTCGGGAATACCGCGTTTTACAAAGTATGATTTTTCTTGGCATCAAACCGACGTTTAACGGTCGTAGCAATGCGTTCTAGTACTGGTTGAACTATAAAGCAGTTGTGATTAGTCACGATTCTTTAGAGGTTTATCTTGACCTGTTTTCCATGTTGTTAAGTTAGTCAGAACATATGTGTGGGAAAGCGCTTTTACACAATTCCGGTGGCATAATTATTACAAGTGACGTGAAATGTTACACTTGGTAAACTGTAAAGTCTCCAACTCATCAATAATTCGTCAAGTTTAAACAAAGGAAATCATAACCGTGACGGTGGTTTGGATACCTGGTCTTAATTAGCATAGATTTTTTACGATTTGATTTCTACGTTTGCTCCTTAGTTTCGATAGAGAAGATATATCAAACACGAGAGACTGTGTTTCATTACATTTCCAAACACCTCAAATTTCGTCAAGCGTGGTTTTTTCAACTCTCTTCTCGGTGTTTGGAAATGTGATGAAACACTGTCTCTCGTTGTTTGATATATTTCTAAAACTACAATTGAAACCTCTATTTGTTTTTAAATCCTGAATTAGGGGTAATCAGCTTTTGAACAACTGGACAACAACTGAACGTGTTATATTGAGAGAAACCATTATAATGAAAAACGTTAATGTATTGTAACTGAATTTAGTGCCAGTAGAAAAAATGGTAATCAACTCAAAGCGAAAACGTTTCCCAATGCATGTAACAAGAAAATGCGCATGCCCACTCAAGCGAATTGCATCGTTCTAGTTTCCGAGGTTAACTTATTTTACTGTTGTTGTCAACTGCAGATATTTTCTAACGAAGTGGAACTCAACACGTCTCAGATGATTGACACTTTTGCCTTGGCGAGAATGTCAGGAAGGATCCTAAAACTCACCAGAAAAGGAAAGATGAGGTGGACGAGCATCTCAACTCACTGACAGCGCGCTGGGATCGAGTCAAGGATTTTGTGTCCTTGAGAAAGGAAAGGTGTGGACAGTTGTAACGTATATATCATTGTTTCCTTTATAACCAATGGTTCCAGTCGTGGTCTAAACTGGATTTAACCAAAAACCACACTTGTTGAAAAAACGTTTAAACGCGGCTTTGCAGTGAACTGCGGTTCATCCATGTCCTCAGTGTAATAAACACATCATAGCCTCCACCAAGAGAGGATTTATTTCCAAACTGTCCTGATTTGGGGCAAATCGCGTCAGTGATTTGATTTCGTAGGAAATCAGGTCAGTAGATATATATTTTCATTGGTTGATTCCGAATTTGGTACGGTTAAGCCATACTACCACGTCTATTTTCACTACTTCGTTCAAATAATCGGCATTTCCTTCTTTATCCAAGACTTGACGAAGTCTTCCAAGAGGCTACAGAGAGAGAGGAGAGACAAGCTCCATGACTGGGAAGAGAGACAGCACAATTTTGACAGCTCTTTGCGTAAGGCAGAGAGGGAGACAGAGAGAATTGAGCCAATAGGAGACGACTTGGAGACTGTCAGAAGACAATACGAGGACTTTCAAGTAGGATATTTGATTTTTAGGAAATGTCATAACTTTAAAGTGTCATTATCTACTCACAAAGCACATACACATGTAGGAAACATGGTTCTTTCTTGCCGGCTAAGCTTTCGAACGAGGCAAGAAATGAGGTTCTCGTGCACTGAATCGGGGGCTGGATACGAGACAGGATATCAGGTATCACGCTTGGACGCGCGATCCTGTTTTTGGTTTGTTGCCATACGGAAGCAACAAAGTGTTGTTGCATTCTTGTGTGGTAGACAAATGGCATTCAGTGTGTGAATGTGTCAGTTGGTGAAGAATCTTTTTTACTCATCCCATTTAGCAAAACAACTGGCCTGCTCGTTGGACAGCAGAAGAGAGTGTATGATTTCGGGAATTCACTGACGAATTACTAATAGACCCCGTGATCGACGAGAAGTCCAAACAGAGCATGCAAATGATAAAGACAACCGCCTCGGGCGATGGGCAAGGGTCGTCGACAAGATCAATAATCACCAGGCTAAGTAATAACGCTGTTCAAGAGAGGATGATCTAAGAGAAGCATTCCCCCATACAATGGGTCTCTTCCAATGATAATTTTTTGAAATCTATTTTTAGCTTCAGTCCTTAGCTGAGCTATTTTAAGAGCGTTACTTGATTGGTCAGCTTGAGTAACGTGGTGTCGGAGCCTCGATCAGAAGGGAACATTTTCACAGCATGGCACAAAACTATTAATAGATTTCAAAAGACATGATCATGGGGAATGTGGAATCCTTCTCTTAGCCCATCCTCTCTTGCGTTGTAAATCCTTATGGAACTAGCCAGTGTTGAAAACAAGCACAGAGAAACCATACCACCATAACTGAAAATTGCACGAACTTTTTTTTTTATTCTGCTCAGATAATGAAATGCCTTTTGTGGTGAATGTCGTACTATTCATGTAATTGGAGTTTATGCGGAGAATTGTAATTGTAATCTGCCCAATTAAACAGGAGCCAATATCTAAAATATTGTACACAAGGGAAATTCAACGCAAAATAACTTAAAGGGCATGTAAACCCAAAAATGATATTTTTTCTGGTCATATAGCTGTTTAGTACGTTCATCAAGTAGTCCAGATCTGTAATTCTTTTTCTCTCCGAGCGCGTTTTCACGTGGAAAAAGCTGCCCCAAATTAAAAAAAGCCGCCATCTTGAATTGCGCCATCTTGTCCGTGACGTCACGGGTGGATCCTTCTTTGACCGGAAGCGAAAGGTCTCCCTTTATAGCCTTATGAAATGCGCACATGTTTACTTGCTTTCAGGCGAAATTCATTCATTTTTAGATGTTGTATGGTCAGTTTTGTAGTAACTAATCCAACAAAATGGGACATGTCATGTAAAAATTTCCTAAAGCTCCAAATTGAGGCAACAATGGTTAACTTCGTCCAAGTTAAAATAAACGATTTCGCTGAACCTTCCGAGCACTCGGTAATCTTCAGAATTTTTCAGTCATTTTTCTCCTCACTCAGTGACCGATACGAGAAATTTTACATATCAGAATATGGTCCTTAAGAAGCACAAACAATACTTGCTGGTGCTGTACCGACAGTTCAGTCGCCAGAGGAACGAAATCATTCAAACGTGCGTATTATAATAGCAACCTATGTAGAACCGGAAGTGTCTGATAGTTCTGCTGATAAAAGGCCGCGTCGGAAAAGTAGACACGAGCCTCTTCATAAGTTGGAGATCAACAGTGTAGGTAAATATTCAGTTTATCTAGAAAGCGGAGTAATGTAGCGTATAACTTAATCCCGTTGAGGAACATGTTAATTTATTTTCAATTATATGTACTGAGAGAACACGAGAAAGCCTCCGTATTATAGTTATCATATATCCTCCCGGGTTTGAGTCCACAAGAGAAACTACCGCATCCGAAGAAATGGTCAATACTAAAGGGTATCCTGCAACGTAGCTGCTGCAATTCAATGTTATCTTGGTATGACAGTGACAACAAATCACCTACTCGTGTGCAGTAAGAGTATTAATTTGCGCCTTGCGGCTAGGCAGCTGTACTGCTGTGGGTACACGTAATATACGCTGTCTCAAGCACCCACACATCAAGGCAGTTTGATCGAAAATCCTGGATGCTGAGTGATGCAGCTAAGCTCTGGCCTTTCAACTTCAACTTGCTATACTTGGCCGATGAAATAAATCACAGAATGAAACAATACCAGGCAGTGTTTCCGACGCGATTTGTCTCACTTTCACTCTGTATAGCTCGCTGCCTTCTCTGACACGTTTTGCCCAACACTGCGTGCCTCAAATCGATACAGACGAGGCCCAACGTTCCAAAATGTTGCCTCCATCACTATCATATAAATTTAACCCGTTAGAATAGCTTTCCTCCGATAAAACTTCCTACAAACTGAACTGCTCCTCCTATCACTCCTTACAGAATCTTCTGTTGCGCAATGTTTGTGTTCCCCCGCTTACGTCACGAGGACTCGCTATTGTCTTCACCGGAAGTGAGGTTTTGGTCAAAAATGTCGTTTTTGACCCTTAAAAACTTCGAATTGTGTAAAATAAACGCTGAAATCGTATTTACTGACACTTTTTACGTCTAGTAAGAAAAACTTGTATTCTGGGGTTTACATGCCCTTTAATCACTTGAAGTGATTACATAATACCAGTCGTTCCAAGTAAATACTGTTTTTAATTTGCTGATTACATTATATACTGGTATAACTTTTATTCCGATACGAAACTCACCCCGGTTCTCTCTTATAGCTCTGTAACATAAATTAATAAGCTCTCTCGATGAGCATCTGATGCCCTTAGAGCAAAAGTCGAGCTTAAATATTGGCTGAACAAAAAAAGAAGAAGAAACAAATTAAAATCATCCATTGACTTACAGATTGCAGGATAAACTGTCGATTTTGGAGAAAAGCGAAGGGGAGATTGATAGGTGGAACGACCAGCTTGTGACATTACAAGATGAGATCGTCAAAGTTGAAAACGTGTGCGAGCAGGAAATCGCTCCAGATTTCGACACACTTGAGAAACAAAGGAAGGAGGTCCAGGTGGGTCCCTTGTCTAGTACATGTATTAAATGACGTCACTGTTGATATTTTTTCCTAATTAGCTTAACTAAAAATTACCTGATGAACAAACATGCAAAGACCAAATTGCCAAGGTTGAATACGATGAAACCTTGCTTAAAAACGCTGCATCAAAATGTTACAATATTTACAGTACAGACATTTGTAAGGTCACTAATTCATAAAGAAAATACAAAATATATTTATGTTTAATGAATATCTGTAAATCGGATACAGATTTCGTCCTGATTTACAGAAACATTTCCTCATCGATTTGCTCGCCTAATAGATAGTCGATAAACATGAACATTTTGGCCCGCCATTGTAAATGCTCATGCAGACAGATCTACCGCTCATATTGTAGCCATCACTTACACTACAATACATTATAATATGGGGAGAAAAAAAAACATACAAACTAGCATGCTAAACCAAGTGAGAAAAAAATAATAATTGGCTTCGAATATAGTTGGCATGAAAAATTGAATTATATTAATGGTAAAATAGAAAGAGGAGTTACTTATATCATGTGTATATTATATTAAAATGGAACCCGCCTTACGACCACCTCGTTAATACAACCACCTCGTTTTTATGCGACCACTTTCTTTTGTCCCGAATAAAGTTCTCTCAGTCATTTTCTTATTTAAGAACCTCTTTAATACGACCACCCCGTTAACGCGACCAGATTTTGCTGGCCCATTGGTGGTCGGATTAACGGGTTCCACTGTACTGTATCATGCGTTCGTCTTACTCTTTGCAGAATTTGAAAGAGAACGTGGACATACTGGATCCTCAAGTCGATGAGTTTCTCAAGAGCTCTGACAGTTTGCTCGATGAAAATGATTTACCCAACAAAGACGAGTGGAGGGTTGAGCGTGAGGCTGAATTGCTCAAGAAGCGTTGGGATAAAGTGAAGAACGACGCGAATTCAAGAGGGCCAAGGTTTGTATATACACGTTTACTTCTATTGAAGAGAAGATGGGCCCTCGGTTTATATGTTTAGTGGGAGGCCTGCCAGACTCCGGGTTGAGCTGTCCAGATTCGAGCACGCAGTGTTGTGTTCTAATTGGTCAAGACACACTTAACTCTCATAGTGTCTCTCTCGCTATCGATGAGTATGAACTTTTCGGACAACCTGACAAAATACTGGTGGGGAGGAGGGGTGGGGGAGGGGGGAGGGGGGGAGGGGAAGAGCGATGGACTAGCATCCCATCCAGGGAGAGTAGCACCTGGATCCACCGACCCTTGGGATTGGAGCATACTTTCAACCTTTTCATTTACCAAAAATGGCGGTTTTTTTCTATGCTTATTTTGTTGAACAATTCCATTTGTATCTCCCACAGAATCGAAGAAGAGTACCTGAACTTACAAAAACGTCAAAAAGACTTGTTAGGGGAGTGGAAGAACTCATGTAATTCGACTCTCAAGTGGATAACTGACACTTCTGCGCGTGTGCAGGCTCAGGACACAACTGCTCCAGATCTAGATCATGCGCGGGCTCAAAGGCAGGAAATTGAGGTTAGTAATGACGACTTTTAGCAATGATTCCGTCAATGGACAGCGAGACTAATGATCTTTGTACATGTTTGAACCATTTTCTTCACATTTGAACCGAGTTATATGGCCTAGGCCCCTACGAGTCTCCTGTAGCTCAGTGATAGAGCGTCCGACCGAATTGCGGAAGGTCAAAGGTGTGACTACTGTTGGGAGAAGTCTGAGTTGTTTATTTTTTTCCGATTAGCTTGTGTCACTGACTATTTTAATTGAACAAGGAATTTAGTCATAAACACACTAAGCTGCTCTTTGATACATTTCTTTTAATGTCTCCTATGTGGCAAGGCAAATTCTAAATCGATTTTCTTTTCGTTTAGGATTTGACCAAGGAAATAAAACAGCACGATAAACAGATGGATAAAACTAGATCAACTTGGAGACAAGATTGCTAAGGACCCGAGCACGCGTGATCTGGAAAAGACCTTGGTAGCAAACGAGAAAACATCAATCATTAGGCGATGGGAAGGACTTCTATCAAATACAGAGACCGCCAAGAAACAAGTATGTGCGCTGTATCTTGAAATGAAATATTTATTGACAGTTAGAAATATTTTAGCGGGCGCGCCAACGTATGTCGTAAAAGGGCACATTTTTTCTGAATTTATAATTAATCCGAGGAAATGGTATTAGTCGGAGTAACTAGTGCCTGGCTAGGTGAATTATCGTAAGGACTGCCCGAGAGTTTCTTGATATCAACCAGTAAGAAAATTAGACAAGCTCTCGCTAATATAGTGAAAGTTCTCGCGTAACTCTTTCGTCACAAGGATACGATACTTCTCTTGAGAAAAAACAGCGACTACTGATTTCGACCTAACAAAAATTAACATAAATTAACATGCATAAATATGCATTATTAACATACATTAACTTGAATTAGCATACATTAGCGTGCATTAGCATACATTAGCATACATTAGCAAACATTAACACTTAGTCACCAGACTGTAATAATTATTTTTTTTTTAGACTGGATAAGCGAATTGAACAACTGGAGAAGGAGCAACGAGATAAGATGAAGAAGTGGACAGATAAGACGGAGCCTTTAGACAAGTGGCTGGTTAAGAACGAGACTGCTGTCGAGTCAAACGAACCGATAGGATACGACAACAACTATGTGAAGGGACAGAGTGAAGACGCCACAGGTTTGGCTTTCATTCCAGTCATTTATTTTACCACTAGTTCTCCTTAAGCCTGGTTTACACTTACGACATAAGCATAAGCGCAAGCAACATACGCAGACGCAGTAACGTGCTGATCATTAGTGCCTTTTGTTAGAACAAATGCTGCTAATGATCAACAAGTTACTACGTTTGCGTATGTTGCTTGCGCTTATGCTTATGTCGTAAGTGTGAACCAGGTTTTTACTGATCAACGGATTATATTGTATTTTTCAGGCAATGATCACAGACCTTCTTCAGGAGCAGCCGAAGTTCGCCTGAGATGACGGACTTTGCGTAACCAGCTTACAACTGAGCCTTGTGTAGGGTTGGAGGAACGAGTCAAGCTTCAGAAAGAGATGCAAATCATTTCACGAGAGATGGGACGGCTTATATGAATCAGCTACCTCCAGACATGACAGGTAACGTTTAAGTTTCACTCTATGTATTATTCGGAGTGCTGGTCTTTTTCCGGCGTCAAATGAACTAGGTCAGTAAGATTACAAAAAAAAAATTACAAAAAAAAATGTTGTGTTGTGATATAAGTCATTGAGTTCTCTATATTTTAAATATTTGGTGTTCTTAAAAAAAACGTTTATAAAGCATTATTATTCAACAAATTATCACGATGACCGTATATGGTCTAGAAGCCCTTGCCTTATCTGTCGTCCATACATTGGCAAATATCTTAAGGTATACTGTAGTTTGCCATATTTGGAAGTGTGCACAAGAAAAACTTGTCGGACATCTTGCAAAATACTGCTCAGTTTGATTGCAAAATCAATTTAATTGCAAAATCATCACAGTTTATCTGGCCTCGTTGACAATTTGTTGAATAATGAAACAATTATCCTGCCAATCTTGCGAAATATCGTCTGTTTTTAGCAAACTCGGCCTACCTACAACCTCGTCTGCTAGTATCAGGCGATATTCCGCGCGATTGAGAAGGATGATTGTTAAATGTATAGTTGTTGGTTGTTTTTAGGATCCAAGACAGGCTGAAAATACTAGAAGACGAAAAAAGAAAAATGGAAGAAGAGAGAAAAATATTGGAAGCGGAAGAAAAAACAAAGGAAATTGGAAGAGGAGATAAGACGACATGAAGAGGCAGAAAGAAAGAAGAAAACAGGAGGAAGAGAGAAAGAAACGGGAAGAAGAGGCAAGGAGACGTAGGGAAGAGGAAGATAGGAAACTGAGAGAAGAAGCGGAAAGGCTGCGAAGAGAGGAAGAAGAAGAAATAAGGCGGAAAGAAGAAGAGGAAAGAAAACGAAGGGAAGAAGAGGCGAGGAAAAGAAGAGAAGAGGAAGAAAGAGAAAGAAGAGAGGAGGAAGAAAGAAGGAAGCGAGAAGCGGAAGAAAGAAAGCAAAGAGAAGAAGAAGAACGTAAGAGAAGGGAAGGAGAAAGGAAAAAGAGAGAAGAAGAGGAACGCAGAAAACGAGAGGAAGAAGATCAAAAAGCGGAGAGAAGAACAAGAAAGGCGGAGAAGGGAGGAAGAAGAGCGAAGGAAAAGAGAAGAAGAAGAGAGAAGGAGAAAGGAGGAGGAGAAGAGGAAACAACGCGAAGAGGAAGACAGAAAGAGGAAAGAAAAAGAAAGGAAACGGAAGGAAGATGAAGAAGAAAAGAGACGCCTGGAGGAAGAAAAGAAAAGGAAGGCAGCTGAAGAAAAACGGAAGAAAGAAGAAGACGACGCGAAAAAGCGACAGGAAGAGGAAGAAAAGGTTAGTTGTTATTCACAGACAACATACTGCTATTTTCAATTTGATCGATCTCATTTTGACGTGTATAGCTTTTGTCGAACTTCCCAAAATATCAGTAACTAAAAAGTTCGTGGTTTGGTCCTATTTTCCCCAAAACACGTTGTGCATCCGTTGCACAACAATTACAGTACCTCTCATTAATTGTATATAGAAGCAGCTTTTGCTGATATACAGAACCTCGCTTCTATTAATAGGCGGACGGCATGTTTTGGTGTCTATATGATTGTATGGACTGAGATGTAATGTACTGAGGCACATATTTTAAGCTGTCTATACGCTCGACGAAACACTGAGTGTATTGCTTCATCTGCGTAATAGGTGTGCATAGTGTATATTAAATAACGATTTGTAGTTGCTGAAATACAAAATTGAGGTTCACGTAAGTTGGAATTTAAAGTTTTATTTCGGCGAAAACATTAGCATTTCGAGTCATTATTTTTCTGCTCAAAGATGTCTATTTCGTGCGCGGTCAATTTCACATTTCCAACGTCACAATCGCGAAATTTC
This sequence comes from Desmophyllum pertusum, assembly GCA_029204205.1. NCBI lineage: Eukaryota > Metazoa > Cnidaria > Anthozoa > Scleractinia > Caryophylliidae > Desmophyllum > Desmophyllum pertusum. Next base: position 3,068,893 of record MU827779.1, on the reverse strand, counting down.
AACAGACCTTTCCGTAAACGAGAAAAAAAATAAAAGAGAGCATTCAGAAACGGATGTACGGCAGTTTCGTACGTCATAATACGTAAATTCACTGAAAACCCAGACCACTTTTGAAAACCAAACTTTCTCATCTTTGAGGCGTTAAACACTGACTTTTCGTAGCATTTGAAAATTCATTTTGTCGCTTTCGAAATTCTGAAGTGATAAACTTTCCATCTACATGTATATATGTCCTCTTTACACCTTTTTTACAAGCGCATCATTATGCACAATTTTTGAACTTTTCGACTGTTGTTGTGTCTTAGATGAAAGCCTTCGCTTACGTCTTCTTCATTATTATGCACGATTTTTATAACTCTTCGACTGTTGTTGTGTCTTAGATGAAAGCCTTCGCCTACATCGCACCTGCACCACGAGTCCAGCTGGTGGAACAGGAGCCAAGGCTATTTAGCAGTCCAGTGGAAGAAGTTGTCATATCCATTGACGAGAATCCTGTGCAGGCGGCAGCAGAACCTGATGCGTTTCTATTAGACGGAAAGCTACACGATTGGAAGAACGAGGCAAACGAAATTGACTTGTAAGTACTGGCTCAGATAGTAACAGAAAGCTTTTGTATTGGTGTTGAAAACATAAGTTAAAGTTGGAGTTGTCAACGAGCCAACATTTAAAAGGGCAATTCAGTCTCCGTTCAACGTATAAGGTAATTAGCTGTGAAAGTTCCATGGAACACAACGTATTCAGTTCCAAGGCATTCTTTAAGCCAATTAGCGATTGGGATGGAAAAAGGAACATTCAAATCAAAATTTAAGAAGTAACTTTTACAAATACAGAAACAATCTTCCTTGGTTAATTTGAATTTAATTTAATGTAGGCAATTTTGTAGACCCAAATTGTGTATTTTTTTTAAGGTGGCTAAAGGATCAAGACAACAAACTGCCCAAAGAATCTGACAAGGACAGTATTGCCACCCTTAAGGCGAAAGAAGGCAGCATTGCGGTGAGTTCTATACACTGACGCAATTCTATCATCATCACTGGAAAAACATGCTTTGTAAGAAAGACTTTCTGGTAGGCTGTCATATCAATTCGTGATCCTGGCGCCTGTTAATGTTGACTCTTTCAAACATCAAACAAACACTCATTGAGACTAGAATATTTTTTGTTTCAATTTAAAAGGGGTGTTTCACTGTTCGGCGCATCAACTTTGTCCGTGTTAAAAAAAACCACTCACGTGTAGTTCTAGATACAAGCAAAGCGACGAATGACCAAAATTCACAAAACACTCGCTTTAAGTTACTTTGTGTTTCAATTCATTTAACGATAATTTTTCAAAGTGTGTTCTTCGACTGATATATATATATATTTATTTCACTCCAGAGTCTTGAAAAGGAGCTTCCTGTCTATGACAAACGGTACCATGATCTGGAGAAAGACTTTGAAGGACTTATGAGGGACAAAAATATCAAAGAAGATCAACAGGAATCCATTGGCGAAGAAATGGATAACATGAGGTTTCTATGGCGCTCTTTCAACAAAAACAAAGATACCAAGAAAAATAGGTAAACAAATACCGACCCTCAAGGGTCCATGTATGAAGTCCTCTGCAGTCGTTTCGTAATTTAGCTCGTCAGGAAAGACTGCGTAAATGATCGTAAATAGCTAAAAGAAGGTCCGCATAGGAAGCTACACGTTGACTGGTTAATAATTTAAAATTTTACTTTTGCCCCCACACATGACGTTACTATGAAAAACATTCCGGGGAGTGACCTGGGTATGATACTACTCACTACGTTAAATAGCCACGTTACCAGCGTGGTTGACCGCGGTCAAACGTAAAAAAATAAGCGAAGTCGGTCAAAGATAAGGGTTTTACTTTCAGAGCTTAAAGCTTGTTAGTTTTTCTTCAATTTTTGAGTTTAATAATTTACTAAAAAATTCCAAGCTTCTGAAAAGTTACCATTTCGCGCTATTGACACTGGTGCCCACTCCACAGCGGTCAAACGTTTGATCGCTGTGAACCAGCGTAGTTGCATCGATGGTAGTGGTCATCACGCCCGGCTAGTAACCGGGGAGATATAGGGCTCGATTCCCGCTCAGGACAGGTTTTTTCTTTCTTTTGGGACGTGTGTCGAAAATCATGTTTACACTATTAAATCTGTGTGGTGAGACTTTCCTGGCTTCGAAATCATTCTTCATACAGACTATTCTTTTTTTAGATTAAAGAAGATGATCTGGGATGAAGAACAAAAGAAAGCTGGCGAGCTTGCGGGATGCCGAGTTAACTTACAAGCAGTGAAGGACTGGATCGACTTACGCGACAAAGAACTCGAGTCGATGGATCCGATAGGGAACGACCTGAAAACTTTAGGACGGCAAAGAGAAGATATGAAGGTACTATGAGAACACTTTTAATGAATGGTGCGTTTCGAAGTTTTTTCAGCTAATAGACAACGTATTATAACCTTATTCATAACGAGGGGGATCTGCCCGCCCGACCTTTTTTATTATTAATTAAAGTAAAGGCCGCCAAACTTTTCGACCAAGATGGTGGATCCAAGATGGTGGCTGTTCGAAAATCATGACGTAATTTCACGTCATATGACGCCATCATCTCATGTTGCCCTCCCTGCCCATCTCATATACCCCTCCAGGTTTCATTGTTGTAGCAGTAACCGAAGGAGGGTGGAATCCGCACCCTCTCGGTCTGAAAAAGACCAAACATAGCTCAAAATATTTGATTGAACTGGTTGGAACCAATCAAAGCAAACATTATGTTTCAGTTTTTAACCAGCCAGGAAAAAACCCAAGACCAGTCGTAACCTAACTTATTTCCGCCCGTACTCTTGGTGCCTGTTGCATGTTTTTGCTGTTGGCATTGATTACATTGACTACTTTTGCGTACATGATCTTCAAAATAAAGCATGAACAATCGTTAGTGACAGCACTTATTAGCTAATGTAGTTAATTTTGTTGCTCCTCGCTTATTAGTCAAGTCATCATGCCCCGGTACCACGTTTACATGCAAGGATGACTTAATTGCTGAAATTGATGTTCTTCTCAGCTTTTCATTCCGATAATTATCTTCCATCTATCTTTTAATTTCATCTACAGAAATTCTCTAAAAGACTCCATGACTACGAGCCAAGATTTACAGACGCAACAGACACAGCGTACAGGTTGGGTAAAGACCCTGCCTTTTCTGGGGAACAAAGCAAAGTTCTTCAAAAAGATGCAGAGGACTGTGAAGTGCAATGGGACGACGTGATGGAAAAAGTCAAAGACCGCACGGACGGGTAAATAACTTGACTCACTATCTTGACTGAGGCTATCCCCACTCCAGAAAATTACGGGTGTTTGACGTTTTACCAGCGTGAATATCCTTCACCAGCTGGTCACCCAAGATAGACATGGCTCATAGGCTCTGAACAAGTGTTTCTACAAATATCTACATTGCAATCCGTTTCCATCCTCGCTGTCGTTTGTCATCCTCACTTCCTAATGGGTTCCAGTCATTTGCCGAGTGCTATTCTACCGAATCAAGCCATTATTGTTCAACTTTCTATGATCTAGACATGTTTCTGAGCTTCCCAAAATCATGCTAAAATCAGGACAGTGTCCCTTTAACTGCATGTCGTGGGCAACAGGAATTTGCAATTATCTGGATGGGGATATACATGTACTTATCAACTCTCTATTTCACCGTTTCCGGAAAAAGGCCTCCAGTAGCCATGTTATCTATCAATCCCGCAATCTTTTCCTCTATGGCAGGAGATTTCTACTTAGATTGCACAAACGCCTGGGCTGTTTAGGTAGACAAGGAGATGGTATCTTTATATTTTAATGATTAAAGAGATGATCATGCGTTTCTGAAGCGACATATCTAATTTTGTTGTTTATTTTTCGTAGAATTTTGAAAAAGATCCCCAAGCTTCAAAAAGACCAGAAAGAGTCATTTGAAGAATGGAAGGATAGGTCGGCTCGGTTCGATAAGTCTCTCACGAAAACGGAAGACAAGCTCAAAGAACAAATATCCATTGGCAGAGAGGTAAGCATCTGAGCTATGAATACAGCTGTTTCGAGAAAGGTTGTCGGAAAAAAGCGCACGCGACATTCCCGAAAGGTAATCTGGGATATGATCAGTAAGGTACGTTCCTGACACTGTAGCGTCGAACCAGCAACCTACTTTTGTTGCTTTCTTTTAGCACTCGCAAACATACGTCCATGGCGTCTCGTGCCATTTTCTCAGATTTCCCTGAAATGCTGAAGTCAAGGCACCGTGAACTTAAAACTACCCACAATACCTTTCGGGATTGTCGCGTGCGCTTTTTCCGACAACCTTTCTCGAAACAGCTGTATATTATCTTTTAGCAGCGATCATTTCAATCCTATCTTTTGCCGTGTTCTATTAGAATTGACCGTTTTAGGTTGATCGTGACCTACTGTGTTTTTTAGGACGTTTGGTTGCTCAACTTTTTTCAAGCGGCACCAAACTGGTTGATTTGGCTTTTTAATCTATTTTTCGTTTTCACGAGAATGGAGGACCTGGTCGCCTCAGACCAAAACTGGCGTTACAGTGAAGATGACGCTACCATTGCCACTCGACAAAGTTTTTGATTAATTGTTGACATATTTTTGACAACTTTTGGTGGGTTCCGTTTTGTGGTGCCACATTTTAACTAGACTAGAAAACTAAAACCATTCAAATTTTACGACTCCGCCTCCCAACACTTCTTGGATTTTGATTGGTCAAGTCAAACGGAACCCATCCGAAAGTCGTCAAAAAGATGTCAAAAATTAATCAAAAACTTTGTTGAGTGGCAACGGTAGCGTCATCTTCACTAAATATATTTAGTCTAAAAAATGAAGGAAAGCAAGTAAGATTTGATTTTGACCTGCTCTGTTTCTGGCATTCGCTTTTTCCATCGCAGATTGGCTTTGAAAAACGGTTCTCCGAGATCAGATCACCTGAGCTAACAAAACTACAAGGAGAAAATAACAACGAGTGGAAACCATCAGTAGACGAGTCCAATGCCAGTCTTAGAAGGTGAGTATCAGGCAATCCTGGGTATGTAAATATACTAACTAACAATTTATGCAGGCGATATGCAGGGCCTACAGAACCCTAAAGACTGGTTTACACTTACGGCACAAGCATATAAGCGTAAGCAACATACGCAGACGCAGAAACGTGTTGATCAGTAGTGCCTTTTATTCGGACACTTGCCATAGGCCAGCCTGCGAATACAGGTGAATGCTGCTAATGATCAACACGTTACTGCGTCTGCGTATGTTGCTTACGCTTATCCGTTTGTCGTAAGTGCGAACCAGGCTTAAGTGGTCATAATGTTATACTCAACACTCCACTAATGACTGCGTTCGTCAAGTCTGGGTCCGGAGAATGAGTTTAATATCAAGAGTCTGAGCATTATTAGCCTGCGTTGCAGCTGGTATCCGGTGTCAAAATCCTCGTATATATACGAGGATTTTGACACCGGATACCGGCTGCGACGCAGGCTAAGCATTATGTGTTTTATAACTTGTGCAATCCAACCGGCTTTAGGAACAAGCTCTCATCTCGTGTTTCTTTATTATCAGCGTCAATAGATATATTTAGCCTTGTTTTTTTGCCCCATTTCAGACCACGTGATGTTCTCTAGAGAATTGTTCCTAGAGTAACATCAAATGTGAAATGGGACAACGAACAAATCAAGCCGTCAACCTCGTCCCCAGGGCCATCTCCGCTTTCAAGATGGCGGGTGGGCGCGAAGAATACCCGGCCTGGCGAACAGCAGGTCACGTGTCTCCAAAAATATTGGAGATTTTGATTGTTTCAAAATGGCGGCGGGCTCGCGATTGGCTTCTTTTGTCTTCTTCGCGCCCACCCGCCATCTTGAAAGCGGAGATGGCCCTGGGGACGAGGTTGATCAAGCCGTCGATAAACTCTATTGATTGACTTTTTTAAAGTTGTTTTTTTTTTCAGAAAATTAAATTGACGTTTGTTTTTTCAGAGTAAGAGAAAAGCTTCAAGACATCCAGCGAGACAAGAAAAACCGAAAATGGTCGATACTCGAGGCACTCAAGGATGTGATGCATTCCATCACTTCCAGGTTTCGTGGCGATTCCAAATCCGGGGTCCACCTGGACAAGGTGGTGGACCTGTTGGAAGACCATGAGGTGAAGCAGGAAGCTTAGTTTACTGTAGACGGCAAGATACGTCAAAATATTATTGAAACTAAGAATAGATTTTTCACGAGTTTTGGTTTGGGATTTTTGGTTTGCCTGGAAACGTCCGTTATGGTTAAAGGAGCTATGTCACGATATTTTAAGTCATTTTTTCGAAGTGCAAAATCACCTTCTAATTGAAGTAGGCCTCGAAATAGTTGTTTACTAAGGTTGAAAAACACCAAAGAGGTGATAATAAACCAAACGGGAACAAGGATGGTTGGGGATGGAGAAGATTAAGACGGATTGCGAACGGCGAAACGTGAAACGAATTGCCAATTTTTTCAAGATTCGCCATCCGTGACGTAGCCCCTTTAATGGGTTTTCATCGTGTTCTCCGTTGGAAACCAGTTTATTTGGTTGCACGATAAGCATTTGAAAACACCTGATCCGAAACATTCATTTTCTGACCTTTATATTAGGTTCAAATGGTTGAAAACGTAACGAGAATCCTGAAAAAAAAATTCAGGCTTGAACGGGATTCAAAGCCATGACTTTGTGCTGCGGTGCAGTGGAGATATCAATCAATCCCGCTGGGAACTGGTCATTATCTGAGTTCGCATTATACTCGTAGATGGAGAAACAAATATTATGACTCTTATAACGTTAGTAGCCAAATTAGGCTAATTTTGATGATAATAACGTTATAAGAATTGGTTGTCAACTTGTCAGTTGTGTGAAAAGTGTTTTACTGTACAACAAAAATCAGCCAAGTCAGATGATTCCAAAGAAAACTTGAAACAATCCTCTTGCCAGCATAAAGGGTTCCAGAATGCTGCTGATAATTCATCACAGAGTAACTAAATTCCCTTTTAAGTGTACTTACGGGACAAGTATTGTGGACTAAAGCTTTAACTTAGTTTTCGTCAATTCCAAATAGCTTTTTGTGCATCAATTTTAAGAAGCTACGTTCACGATATTTTAAGTCATTTTTTCGAAGTGCAAAATCACCTTCAGACTGAAGAAAGCCTCAAAATAATAGTTTACTGAGGTAGAGCAACTCCAAAGAGGTGATAATAAACCAAACAGAAACAAGGATGGTTGAGGATGGAGAAGATTCAGACGGATTGCGAATGACGAACTTGAAAAAATGGCCAACAGTTTTTATGGCTACTGCGCTTGCGCAAGTGGCCATTATTGTCGTCGTCGAAGCATTCTTTGTAACATTCCTTCGTAAGACTTTTTTTGTTCGTAAGACTTTTTTGTAAAAATTCTTTGAATTTCTGAAATGTATTGTATTGTTCTATTTTTAGGTTGATGACTTCTCAATTGTTAAAGAAAGGGATTTTCGCTTCATTGATTGTTGTGTCCAAACTATTGTATTGTTCTATTTTTAGGTTGATTACTTGTATCTTTTATGATTATATGAGCATGGTCACGTTTGAGGCAAATTATTGAACTTTTGTAACGAAGTTGGTTTCCTTTTTTTCCCCCTCTGTTCAAACTGAGCGGTGAGTCACGACGCAAAAACCGGAGTAAAACAAAATCGCTTTTGTTTGCTGTACTTTATTTTCGTCAAGGAAAAAATATCCTTAGACACCCTATTGTAGTGGTGTACGAAGTCTACACATAAAGTTCGATCTACGTAGTAGTTTTAGTTAGCATTTCTGTGAAATGTAATTACCTTTTCCAGCCCGCTTTGAATTGAGGTTGATCGTTCATAGCTTCAGTTCAGTTGAAAGACTGTTGATGCAACTGTTCTTATGAGTGATTCAAACAGAATCACTACATGGTGGAGTCACTTGTTACGTAGTGTCGAGCGTTTTGCTGTGTGCATTTGTGCATGTGTTGAGGAAAGATAAGAACGGAATGTTGATCTTTGGTTGAAAACAACAGTGACGTTAGACTATGTGTTGACATAAGATAACAGAATTGCGGTTTCTTTGTAAAGGATGTAAGTCATTAAGTTGCGTCTTTATTGATAAGTTGTACCAGTCCAAATGGCTGTTCTGTGAGCTTCTGTGACTTATTTTCTGCCATGTGAGGGTGAAACGACGGAGCAAGTTCTAATCTGTATAAGTGTATAGTGGGGGAAAATCTATATTTTCTTTTACCACAATGCATCTTTTTTCGTCACATTATAGTAGGAAGCAAGATGAGAACTGTTCTTTGATTGATTCTTGTGTAATAATTCGTTGTCTATGTCAATAATTTTGCGTCGTGTAATTGGTTGGGTTATTACACAATTACAGAGATAAAGGCAAATAACTTTGACAGTTTTGCATGGTTTTTTTTCTGTTTCTCAAGTTTCTTACTTTCTTGAAGTCAAATCGCTTTGTTTTGACTGTGATTGAAACTCCTCCGTATTAAGCAACGTTTAATGACCGCAATAAAAGGCCGAGGAAGTGAAACTTTTGTTCTACGCCTGTCACTTAGTCTACTTTTGTTTTAGCACAGTGAGCAGAGAACGTTTAGGTCAGTACAAGGGTCAAACACCGGAAGACAGTTGTCAAACATGTCATGACAAATGAAAATATACAGTGCACAGATAAGCGAGGTTAACTTTGTATCACTGAGAGCGGAAAAGTGTCCGTTGTCCGTATTTAGGGCTAATGTATAAGATCAAATATATGAGCTTTTCGTCGGCACAAACAAAACTGTCCGTAATAAGCGGTTGTTCGTATTGAGGGTATTGCGTGTACTAACTTTCGAGTTCCTCCCGAGTTTGTAGGGTTTGTAGGGTGGTCCCGCCGGGAGGAGGCCGAATTTTTCATCTCGCCCAAAAAAGTCTTAAACAGCCCGGAATGACAAAATAACAGCACACATGACTCAATTGACATATATTTTAAACTCTATTGAATAATACAGATCACGTTGACTCTTAAATCTAAACTTGTGAACCAAATTTCACCCGTCAGTGTGTTTTTCGTCTAGGGTACGAGCATATTTTATCAGTTAAACTTTGCATATTAGTAATTAACCGACGAGAATAAGTTGACAAGCTTATTTATCAATTCTGAGTATTTCTTAGTTCATAAGCTAAAAGGTTGTGTATGATGGTCGTTAATCTGTCACTGATCAACGTAGTTAGCTTTTCTAGGTTACTGTCCATTTAGATGGTTCAATTTTGTCATGCACTGAAAGCTTACTATAATCCTGCGAATGTTCGTCGTATGATCTGATGTTTATTTATCTTCTAGTCATCAACGTAGTTAGTGTGACTTCTTTGTAAGTGTTATTAGGTATAGGTGAAGCTTTACACGAGAAGTTGTTTACATGTACAAGAGTAGAGTATTGATGTTTTACGAAATAGTTGTGATTTTTTGATGTAGTACCTTTTCAACCGTTGGAAAACTTGCAGAGCGTGGTGTTGAAAGTTTTATCATCCAAGTTTTCAAATAACAATTTGTATAGAGTGAGTAATGATATAATTTTGTTATGTCAGCGCGAATGGTGCTGTGTCATCAAACACTTTGCAAATTACGCCAAATAAAAGACGATATAATCTCTTTGTTGTTGATGGCAATATAAATTGTACATGTAAAAGTTGTACGCTTACGTGATTGAAATAATTAATTTAAATTGTTCTTTCAAGTAAAAGACCGTCAAGGGTTTTGTCATCATATAAAGGCAGGTTTTAAAATTGACGTAATGTAAATGGTATTGTGACAATTAGTTGTTTCAAGTGTTATTTTAGTAAAAGTCTGTGTCATCTCCTTTTTTTTTTTATGGAAAGATAAATTTTAGACGTAAAAAGGTGTTCGTCCCTGTGATTGAAATTGTGTTTCTAGAATGAGTAGTTGTTATGAATGTGAGTGTTGTATTGTGTGACTTCTCCCCAATATTATTCAAATGGCAGGGTTCAATTTTACGTTTCTTTCATCTGTTTTTTATTGACGAAGAGAGGTGACGTGATTGAAACGGTATCTCAAGTATTAGTGGTTTCAATTTTTACTGCAACTAAAAGGCTGTGTCATCTCTTTATTGTTGATGGAAAGATAACTTTTGCAATCTTTGACATGTGCAGTTTATCTTTCCACCAAGGACAAAGAGATTTGTTTACGTAAAAATTGAAACCATTTTATCACCAACGACATCAATTAACAATCTCGTAGCTATCTTATCAATAACGAACAGATGACAGAAGATGAACTAATCTCCGCTCCATTCGAAAAAAACCTATTTTTTTGTAAAGAAAATATTGTTACTTGTCGATTGTTGTTTTTAGTGTGAATTCAGCTGCACATAATGAGATGGAGGAGTCACATATAATTGAAGATATGAATTCAGTTGGACATGAGATGGATGATACTGGTAGCAATTACGAGGCTCCTTCCATGGAGGTCCTTCCAAATGAAATTCTTGAAATGATTGTTGATTTTTCATTAACAGGGAACCCCAGAAACATCGTGGACAACTTTAACGTTTTGAGCAGGGTAAACAAACACTTCCGAAGTATTACTACCTCATTCATTAATCGATTACCGCAAGTCAGTTATGATCGAGATATATGTGTTGGATATCACAGCATGCGGCGAATTTGTAAACTACGGGGAAAAGCAAGTGGTCTAGTCTTGGCATTGAAGGCGATAATAGACGATCGTCAGTGGTTTAACGCCTGGGTGTTGCTTTTGTATACCGGAACAGACGCATGGTTTTACATAAGGAATGTTGTGTGGAGAAATGGACTGAAAAAATAAAGAAGAACGAGACTACTGTTAACGTTTCGGTCACAGATTGTTTTTTTTCTAACTATATCCAATTAACGAAGACTTTTGTAATAATGTTTTAAATTGATTAGTGTTATTTGTTTTTAAATAGTTTTGAATATTACACCAATTTAAGGAGAACTTTGTACGAGCATATTTTATTTAAACTTTGCGTATTAGGAATGAACCGTTTTAGAAGAAGTTGACAAGCTTATTTACTAATTGAGAGTATTGCTTAGTGCATGAACTAAAAGGTTGTGTATGATCGTCGTTAATCTGTCAGTGATCAACGTAGTTAGCTTTTCTAGGTTACTGGCCATTTAGATTGTGCAATTTTAGCATGCACTGGAAGCTTACTATAAACTGAACCTTCGAATGTGTCGTGACGTGATGTTTATTTATCTTCTAGTGATGAATGTCAGAGTTTTTTGATTTATTTTTAATTGGGATAAGTGAAACTTTATACGAGACGGTTGTTTACATGTACAAGAGTAGAGCATTGATGTTTTACTAAATAATTGTTATATCGTGATGTACTACTATTTCAATCGTTCAGAGCGTGGATTTAAGAAAGTTAAGTGTGTTGCCGTGCATCTGTTCAGTAATAGATCACAGATGACGTCAAAATGTGGTAAGAACAAAAAAGTGGCCAACGAGCCGCTGCGGCGAGTTGGTCACTGATGTTCTTACCACATTTTGACGTCTTCTGTGATCTATTACTGAACAGACCCACGGCAACATGGGATCTATTTGTTTTATATAATTTTGGAGATATTCGCTTCGGATTTTCACTTGAATGTACGCTAAATAAGCCGATAAAAATTATGTCAACAAACATCGAGTTTAGGCCACAGTGTTTTCATGCACTCAAATAAAACTTTGTGAAAACTAAACGGCTTAAAATAAACTACAGCTCAACTCAGCAAATGTTTCGAAAAGCAAATATTTAGAGACTAACCTCTATTCCGTCCTGATATGAGGAAAAACAATCTGAATTATTCCAGTCCAAATCCCGTTGCAAGTCGCTTATAAACGGCGAACGATAAGCTTAATCCCGCTCAATTTATCGGATTCTGTTCACAAATTATGAGCTAAAGGACCATCATATTTTCCTCCAAGTTCTAGCCAAGCTTGAACAGCCGATTTAAAATTAGTATCAATTGAACAACATTGAATTTTCCTACGGAATATTTCCAGTTTGACGAAAATATTTCTCTGTTTTGAGCGAAGGATTTGTTGGAGCAGGCAGGGCGCCCGCGCGTTTTCCCGCTTCGTGACGTCATTCGTGCGTCTGTACTCTAATAGATAACAGTTCTAAACCAATCACGGCGCGAGTTTTACACAGTGAATTATATAATTATTTTTAGATTCTGTTATGTCAGCGCGAATGCTGCTGTGTAAACAAAGATATTACAGTATGACGACAATCAGAAGAGTATGAGTGATGAGTGATTTGAGAATTTTGTTATGTCAGCATGAATGCTGCGAATGCTGTTGTGACAAAGATCAAAGCCGCGTGCTGGATTGCAGAAAATTAATTCACCGCGCTTTCGGGAGTCTGACGTTGGACATCGTGACAAAATGATATTAGAAAATGGATTTTAGATCTACTATTGTTAAGTGTGTTAAATTTTTTTCGAAACGAGGAATGATTTTAATATGAAAATATCTTCTAAAATTAAAGACGAACTTTATATCTGCTTGGTTTGTAGACGAAAGATAAGATCATCTCATTTGAGCACAGTTTCCGTTGTTTTAAGAAAACAGTGGGTGATTGTATTCAAATTAGCTTGGGTTTTAAGTCTTGTTAGATGTACTGATCAAAATGACATGAAGGTAAATAAACTGAACAGAGTTTGTTGTCCGCAACTGAGAAGTCGGCGAGCTAGTTTACGAGAGCAGAGTGTTGCTAAAAGTGACCTAATAAATTTGTTACGTTAAACGTGAATCGTGCAGTGTACTGTAATTACCCAGTTCAGTTAGCTAGGATATGAGCAGAGTCAAGATGAGAACTGTTCTTTGATGGATTCTTGTGTAATAATTCGTCGTCTATTTATAATATGTCAATAATTTCGCGGCGTGTAATTGGTCGGGTTATTACACAATTACAGAGATAAAGGCAAATAGCTTTGACAGTTTGCAGGGTTTTTTTTGGCAGGTTTTTTTTTCAGTTTCGTGAAGTCAAATCCCTTTGTTTTGACTGTGATTGAAACGCCTCGTATGTACAGTGGAACCCGGATAAGACGGACACGAACAATTGTCCGTATTAAGCAACGTCTAATGACTGCAGGAGGGGGACATTGGGGTTTGCGGTGTTGCGGTGTTGCTCAGTTTTTTATGCGGTATTTCGGTGAATAAAATCCCACATTGCGGTATTGCGGTGATCTCAAATCCTGCGGTGTGCGTTGTTTGTGTTTTTAAACCTCCGGTGTACGGTGAAACGAAATTATTTGCGGTGTTACGGTTTCTTGTTGGACCCTTGTACAATAATCGTCGACCCTTGTCGTCCAGAACTAAATTTATAGCTTCTATATCTTCGTTAACCCGTGTTTATTTATTAAAAGCACGTACCTTTGTTAAACCTGTTAATTTGTAACACAGTATAGTCAAATACTACTGTCTAGTTAATATTTTATGCTTCAGCAGCCAGTCGCAAGCCGTCTTCGTTTATAAGTAACTTAATATATTGCGGTGTCGGTGTTTCGTCAACTTTTCGTGCGGTGATGCGGTGTTTTTCGATTTTTTTTTGCGGTGTTGCGGTATTCAGAGCCCCCCAATGTCCCCCTCCTGCAGTAAAAGACCAAGGAAGTGAAACTTTTGTGTTACGCCTGCCACGCAGCACAGTGAGCAAGACAGTTGTCAAACATGTCATGACAATATACAGTGCACAGATAAGCGAGGTTAACTTTGTATGAGAGCGGAAAAGTGACCGTTGTAATGTAAGATAAAATATATGAGCTTTTCGTCGGGACAAACAAAACTGTCCGTAATAAATGCGAAAGGGGAGGGGATAGCCTGCGTGCAGATGTCTCCTTTTCCTTGCGCGTACTAACTTTCGAGTGCCTCCCGAGTTTGTAGGGGGGTACCGCCGGGAAATTTTTGATACAGTCGAACCTCTACTAACGGCCACCTCTCCACAACGGCCACTTTCTTTTGTCCCGGCGGACAGTCCATACATTCACTCTTGTTTTAACCTCTCTACAACGGCCACCTCTCCACAACGGCAACGGCCATTAAAACCCTATCTTTTTTGGCGTACAGTAATAAAAGGTCACGCAACTTCATCTGTACCACGCATCGTCGGGCAATACAGTATCTTATATTGCGGCACGTGTTTAGCCACTGATGGAAGAATCACACAATACTAGAAAGTACAAGGCCCCCATTTTTTTCTATTTTCCATTTTTTTTACGCTTTTACAGTACTGTATTTTTATTTCAGTCGTAAATCGAGTACAGCTGATAAGGCTCTGTGTTTAAATTGCATTGCGAAATTGAAAAAAAAAATGCCTTGTGGCACAGCCAAGTCACATTAAAATAGAACCTCGCAGCCACTCACTCAAGCAAACAACCCTTGACAACTTAATTTCACGAAAGAGAAAGTAAACGATGTACAAACTGATGTACTCACTGTACCTTACTAGCTTTGTTTTGTTAACATTCCTGTTCTGAACATCATTTTGGTTTCTGTTTTATTGATACATTTTGATTGTGTTACGTATTCATATGCTATAATAAGCATTTTTAAATAAAAATGTTGTCCCCCCCAAAAAAAACAAATGGTGTCATATTACACCCCTACCTCCCCATAACGGCCACCTCTCTACAACGGCCACTTACCTCTGTCCCCAGGTGGCCGTTGTGGAGAGGTTCGACTGTATTTCGCATTTCGTGCGTTTTGATATGAAACCAGGCAGCAAAAAGCAAACGTATAAACATAAAAATTGCTTGCACTTTTTAAATTCAAAATGGATTAATGACAAACAATTGCAAGAAACTTTATGTGACATGTAATTTACAATTTACGGACAAATGTATCTATCGATTGACAGGATTTTGCTGCGGCCTTTCTATTTCGCTCTTCTGTGACCTCTGGTTCGGTCCATTTTATCCAATATTGACACACATGCTGAGCCCTTTTGCAGTTCATTATTGGGGTACCCAGTCTTCTCTCATTTTGATAGAGCCTGGGGATTAAAATTCCGTATGAGGGTTTTAGGTCGAATTTATCGTTAACGTTAAATTCAGCTTATAGAATCTCAAGATCTGGTCCAAAATTTAATATGTCACCCAGCAAATCTACAAATGGCGGACCTTCGATGTTATCTTCGTTGATTCAGGCTTCATTTCCAGACTACACCAGTTAGCGAATTAGAGCTTTTCATTCACTTTATTTTCAGCCATCGGTCCACGGACGCACCTGTCGCATCCCTCGCCCTACGGGCCTGATTATTTTAGTGTGGTTAGCCAAAGCAAGAGATGTTGCCTTAGGGCTAGGGTTATCAAATGCAATACACCAAAGAAAAAAATAACAAAACCAACAAAGTTGCTGCACTATCCTCAACGGCGACAACTCGGAGAACGAAGTCTTGACCTATATTATCAATTGAGAGGTCTGGTGAGAGTTAACGAAAGCCATTGGCGTGGAAATGTTTATATCTAGTATGTCTAGTATACATGTTATAAAGGGATGATGTGGATTCATGACTGCTGGGTAGAGAAAAATATAACTTACTGATTGAAATCGTGAGAGTCCCTAACCCATTTCGTTTAATCGGCTCATGGGCTACATGTATGCGCATTCTCTGAGTAAAAAATGCAGTAGCCATGAGCACGCCTCGCGGGCCTATTTTTACAAGATGCGCCATCCGTGACGTAACTCCATTGATGTCTATTTTTTTTTTTAGGATATAATGACTGATACATCAGCAAAACAGAGAGACGCCACCGAAGTGTTTGCCTTGAGCGAAAACGCTCTTGAGAGCGGTATGCTAGAACATGACCAAGCCAACCTTGTACATGATCAGATGACGGACTTGAATCATCGGTGGAATGGACTAAACATTGATGTAATTGAGCGGGAGAAAAGGTTGGTATACGTTATCGGGTTTTTAAATTTATTTTTATGTTTCCTTGGAGCCTTAGATTAAACCTGTCGTAAACCAGTTTAAAGGAGCTTATGTCACCTTCACCTTCAAATTGAAGAAAGCCTCAAAATAACAGTTTACTAAGGTAGAAAAACACCAAAGAGGTGATAATAAACCAAACAGGAATAAGGATGGTTGAGGATGGAGAAGATTAAGACGGATTGCAAATGGCAAACGTTGCCATTTTTTTCAAGATGCGCCATCCGTGACATAGCTCCTTTAAGATTGAAATATTGTGCCCCTGCCGGACAAAAAAATTCAAGGCTGTAGAATGGGTAAAATAAAATAATTTGGATACTGAGAATATTCTTGATTGCAAAGTGAGATGGCCCATAATTTTAATTTTAGTAAAATATTACATGCATGTACCGATGTATCCTGATTTATAATAAATTAAATAGCGAGATATATTTAACAACGGGAGGAGGGTAGGGCGATGCATTCGCCCTATTGAAAAGGCTGAACGAGCCTGGCACATCAAGCGTGGCTTTGAAGACCGAGAGACATCTTCTTAAGTGACACGTCCCAGCGGACCACATTCTGTACGATTCACTAATTGCCCAACAAAGAGTGAAAGGGCACAATTTGTGGACCAGGAACCCCAAAGAAAATAGTTGTACGCAATATCGCATACAATGCTTGCACCATATGCCTGGGCCTTTAAACATCACGTTAAACTGTTGCTTTTCATATTCACAGACATGTAAATTTATGGTTAAACCCTTACATCTGAAATAAAACAGAAAAGGCAAAGAAGTAATAAGTAACTACGTAAAAGACCTGTTGTACAAATCAATATGATACATGAAGAATTGTCTTCTTTCAATTGTTAAACTGAAGCTCAAGCACTACACTTTCGACGGGCTTTTTTTTCCGGTTTCGCCCTTTCTCAAGTCTCATACACTGTCGCACAATTTTAAATTAATATTTTGTAAACGTTGGTCGCCTGCTGAGCTTTTGTAGTTTATTATCTTGGATGTTTAAAGGAGCTACGTATGACAAGATATTTTAAGTCATTTTTGCGATGTATAAAATTACTTTCAAATTGAAGGAAACCTAAAAATAAGACACCAAAGAGATAATAATAAACCAAACAGGAACAAGGATGGTTAAGGATGGAGAAGATCAAGGCGGATTTTGATTACGGCGAACTTTAATTTGACAGAAAACGTTTTATCATATAACTCTCTCAGTTGTTCTTGTTTACATTTCCAACGTTGTTTAAATTCCGCAGTGACAAAGCAAATCACGACAGTTGCCTTTGTACACCGTCTTGGCTTTTATGTAAACATACAAGTCAAAATCAAATATTTATCATGATTAACATGAATGTGACGTTAATTTACATTTGCGTGAGAATGATATCTTAAAGAGCGTTTAAATTGACATTCCCGTGTTGCCAACACATTCTGCACTCGAAAAAGTGTTAAATATAACAGGATTTCGAGAGTTTAACTTCGTCATGGAGGGCGATGATGACGATTTTACGATGTCGTTGGCCCTGGCCTCCAAAACAGTCGACTTAATGCAGTACAGGTACATCCCATAATAATCAGTATACATGGCTGTGTAAATTGAATTGCCGGTAGACTGTATTGAACCGCGATATGTTACCCGCGAGCTTCTTGTACGGCCGAGTAAAATCATGCATTTTTGAACAACTCTCGTTTGCGCAGAAAGCGTTTCAAAAGGGTTTTCCATGATTTAAAGTTCGTACAACTGATATAAGACTGCAATCATCATGGAGTCGATCATGTCTCGTCGATGAATTACTTACAAATAAACATCTATTGTGTTTTAGTTAGCAAAATCTTTCAAAATTCTATCCTCCGCTTCTATGATGAACCGAACTTCATTAAGCGTACATAATTGTCTTGGCTGTTAAGATGCATAAAGTCGCCGATATATAGCAGGCCATGAGTTTAATTTGTGACAGTTTATTTAATAACTTCAGACACGTTAAAGTAGCAGTACTTATCATACAAACCTTAACCATCTTCGCACTAATTAAGTGAAGACTTAATTGAAGAAAATGCATTCGAACCTTGACTAATGGCCACCTCTCTACAACGGCCATGAGTTTTCGTCCAATCAGTGGGCCGATCAACGCACGTAACTCCAATAGCAGTTATTACAGTTGAGCCCGCAGTCAAATATTCTTTTGTTTTTAAAAAGTATGCAAACGAGTTAGGCTTGATTTCCGCCGCTCTCTCGAGTCCGGTCTTCGTTCTGGCTCATTTTCCCGAACAGCGGCTGGTAATCGAGTCTACAAATGAGGCTAATGGGCCAATACAATGCCAGATTGACCCTTTCGCCTCGTTTGCATGTCAAACCGCTGACATATGTAATAACTGCTATTGGAAGCTACAACGGCGAGTTAATAGTCCAGTTTCGAGTTAACTAAAACCACTGAATAAAAAGACTAAAGGCGCATCTGTACAGGATTAGACTCGTTTTGAGGTAAAATATTCACAAATACCAGTAAGAACACGAACTATTCACAACACAGTGCGTTGTTTTGTTTTACACTTCAGCACTTTTCTGTTGGTATAGTCCTTTCGCCAAAATGGCCGCCGCAAGTTCATATTAGGCTGAGCGGAAAAACAATACCAGCCACCTGAAAGACCACCTCTTGTTTGGTAATCGTACAAAGTTTCGTTAGGTTAGGTTTTACCTGAGTCGAGAAAACGGAAGTTGAAAACTGGAAAGTTTAGAGACATTTGTATGACGTATACCCCCAGTCATACAAACGTCTCAAAATGTGAAAGTTTTTTGTTCTTCTCATCGAAGCTCTGACGTCACGTTACTTGAACTGACCGATCCGGTAGTGCTCTTAAAATAGCACAACAATGGACTTTTTTAAAGCTATTTTTAACTTTGAAAATAATTTATTTATTTTGGAAGAGATCCATATTTGGAATGCTTCTCTGGACAGTCCTCTCCTGTTGAATGATACCCATGTATGGGGAATGCTTCTCTTAGATCATCCTCTCTTGGTACCGAAAATAAATATTTCGAGCTCGGGGCTCCAAAGTGTCAAATAACGATTGTTTATCGAGTAAAACTATTTCTCCTTTTGTTAGGCTTGAACAACTCGCCCAAGACATTGAGAGTGAATACGAGAAGTTTGACTCGTGGCGTGACCGATGTGACAACATGAATCAGTGGCTGAGTGAGTCGGAGAAACTCATTAAGAACGAAGAGAAGGTTGGATCTGACATAGCCGTGCTTCAAGAACAGATCAAGGACAATCAAGTAAGCTTCGAGTTAATTTATTATCCTTAATTATATTATTATAAGTCTCAAATCGTCCCAATCATAACCTTCTTTATTACACGACTAAGACAGTTGGGAGGGCCATTAACTAAAATCGGCCAATCAGAATGCTTTATTGTCGGTCCGGACCGGCTAAAGTTTCTTACATTGTTATGGTTTAATTTCCACAGCTATACGTGTAATAAATCTCTTATTAACCAAGCTTGCTTGGAACCGTACTGGGAGAATATCGGCCCTATATTCTCCCAGTACGACCATCGCGCTTGGTTAATAAGATATAATTATGTACTTCCCCATCCGGTTGTTCAAAGCAGGATTAGCTAATCTAGGATTAGCATGATTTTGTAACTTTTCGTTGAGGCTTTCATTTTATATTTTGTGTACTCCAGTTTGGTCTTTGAAGATAAATTTCGATTACAAGAGAAAACCTTATACAAGAGAAAACTTAATCCAAGCCGTTTTCGAGTTTCTGGAATTTTTCAACATTTACTAAACTATAATTTTGAGGTTTCCTTCGAACCTTTGTTAACCACTTCGTGCTGAAGGCTCAGTTTCCATTAGGACTTGATATAACCTAATTCTAAACTACTGATTATTTATGTTTTGTTTTAACTGAATTCTTACACAGTTTATGTGCTTTTTACTCGCAGCTATTTCTTAGTGAGGTAAAGGAATACGAACCGAAAGTCGAAACAATGATACAGGACAGCCAGGAACTCGTTGAGAGCAGCAACCTGGATAAAACGGACATCGATGGAGTTGATAAAACTAAAAACGCTCTCAATACGAGATGGAAGGCCGTCAATGACCACCTTAAAGAGCGCCAACAAAAGTGAGTGGTGCGATAAAGCGGTTTTCAATTGAGTGTCGTAAAACCAAAACCAAAGCAATTACAATGGCCAATCACAACAAACGTTTAACAACAGAACGAACCAATGAAAATTCAAAGCAAATACACGTAACCGACACCAAGCGCGGGAAAACGCATGCGACCAATTCCAGGGGTGGGGTATTAGTAATATTTGGCCCGGAGGAGGAGGGGTAGTGGGAGAGGGGGAGGGGGAGGGGCAATAGTCAACCCGTCGCCCAACCTTGGGGAATTTGACAGCCACGTGGCTTCGCCCTCGCATTTGTGGATAACTCAAACGTGCATGGCATCGTTAGCTGATTTTATTGGCAAGAACGAAGAGTTTGTTGTGGAATAGCTAGTCCAGCAAGGGCTAGGGCTATGTGTGGCCATTTTATGTCTGTTCACTGGTTATAAATTGCAAACATTTATATTTCTCTGTCTTGACTCTTTGCATTGAGCCTGTGGGTATGCCTTCTTTTTTGGAATGACCTTGGATAATTTTAACATTTAGGAGCGTAACACTCGGCTGGTTAAATTTTATATAGGAAAAACTATAAAAGCTCTAAGATCGTGTCTTCTATAACCTCGCCACTTTACCCTTGTGTGACATTACTAATTGTCCAATGCAATGTAGGCTGGATTCTGCTCTTTTGGACATACTGAAGAAAGACACAGATGGCAGGCTTGGTCGGTGGAGAGAGCAGTCAATTGCTCTTGGTCTGCTTGTCACTGATGCTACAAGGAAAGTGAAAGAAGACGTGAATGAGACTGACTATGGAGACATTCAAGCCAGCGCTGTGCAACTTCAGGTTAGATCAAGAGGCCTTTTCTAGTTGTGAAGTACTGGTTTTGTTTTCAGTTTGGTTTTTGTACTAATGTGTGGATGGGTCGTCGGGCTGCAAGCCATAACCAATCGAAACCAATATCGAAAACTTATACTGCGTTTACACTAGGCCGAAACATGCTTAGTCTGATCACGAATTAAACCATGTTTCACTATGAAAAGTGTTCACATCAGCCGGTGCATTGTGCGAATCATATTCTAAGCTGATTGAAACAACCTCACGGTTTCGTTCTAAGCCAGAGGAAGCACGTTAAACACGGGGGCCGAAATCGGAGAGAAAGCAATTGCCTGAAGAGCTTGACAAGTGAGATTAAACCACAGAATGAATGTAACAGCACGTTCGAGCTCCATTTGTCGCCGTTTAAGGCATGAAACGTGTTTGAAACGGACATTTAATATGTGAACAATGCAATTAGAAACATCTTTAGGTGAAACGTGTTTCCTTTAAACGTGTCCTATAAACATGTTTACTCTAATCATGTTTCGGCCTAGTGTGAACGCAGCATTATTAGTCGATTAGTTCCCCTCAACCCAGTCCCATACGTCCTTTTGTAATAAAACTTGTTGTTTATTCGCTGGCTGACGCCAATAAAGTACAATGTGGGTGCGCCGAAGGGAATCAAGGTTACCACATCAGTTTATCACGATCTCTCCAAATACTTCATTCAATACTTCATTCCTTTACAGGAAGTAGAATGCTCTCTCGGAGAGGACTTTAGTAGAGAGTTAATTGAAGTGACGGATTCTGGTCGTGAAATCATCGACAAGAAAGAGTTACAGCCCGACGATGGGGATGAGGTCAGCGAGACACTGGACGCACTCAACAGACAAGTTGCTGAACTGGAAAAAGGAACCCGAGAAAAGAAGGACAGGTAAGGCGATTTGAACATACCGTAACATTCCGAAAATAAGGCATACTCTTCCCCGGGGGGGACTCTTATTTAACAGTGATCGTGTGATCGTGTGATCGTGTGATCGTGTGATCGTGTGATCGTGTGATCGTGTGATCGTGTGATCGTGATCGGGCTTAATATATTCTCGGGGGCTTACCATCGGAATAATGTTTGTATCGGAGATCTTGAGGACGTTTATTTGGCATGGGGGATGTTGTCAGTCAAATTTTATTTAGAATTTGCATGTCCAAGCTTATGACCGTATTATTTATACCCAAGCATTATTTGCATTGTATTTTATCCAAAATCAAGAGAGGATGATCTAAGAGAAGCATTCCCCCATACGTGGGTATGGGTCTCTTCCGATCATAATATTTTGAAATCTGTTTTTAGTTTAACTCCATAGCCGAACTATTTTAAGAACGCTATCTGATTGGTCAGTTCGAGTAACGTAATGTCGGAGCCTCGATCAGAAGGAAATAAAAACAACTTTCACAGCGTGGCGCGAAACTATAAATAGATTTAAAAAATTATCATGGGACATGGGGAATGCTTCTCTTAGATCATCCTCTCTTGCCAAAATCTAGAACAGTGACTTCGAAACTTGAGTGATGAGGTTGCGCTCTCGTCAAAATTCACCGCCTTTTGCAAACAGACTTTACTTTTTCCACTAAGAACACGTTTACCATTTCGATCCACAAGTGATGTCATTTCACGTTTCTGTAACAGGATCAGGGAAGCGTCTTTGAAGTTCTTTGGCCGCTCATTGGCTGATTGTGAAGAAGCCGTTGAGAGGCTTAGCGAGACGGCTGCGAATGATTACACTGATGTTGGGTCTGACATTGAAGAGGTTGGAAAGCAGCTAGCAGAATTACAGGTACAATGAAAACCATAACAACCATGCTTGTTTTAAATTCGAGTAATCAGCAAATGTCTTGTACCAATGTCTCCCTTGATTGGACAATAGAGTGGTAAATTGTGATGTCACAATTTTGAAAATATTAGATAAAGATTGCTGCTGTATGATCAGCCACAACATTTCAACTTGTTAGCAAGAATAGAACAGAAGATATTGAGGTTCAAAGTTTGGTACCGTCCCATACAAACCTCTCTAATTTTGCGCCGGCTCCAAACTGAAGGAACAGACGCAAATTAGAAGGGTTTGTATGGATAAATTAAAACCTGAAGTTCCCACATCTCAGCCGAAAATTGCAATGGGGAGCAAGTGGACGTTTTTTGGCATGCTTCCTCCGAATAGCTGATCAAATTTCATAATTTTGCAAATTTAGTTTTTGTAACGTCATAACTTTAGTGCTCTATGCATGAGGTAGGGATAGTTTTACAAAAAATATTATATAGCCTTGCTATTATAATCTTCCATTGCATCTTAGCTGTTTCAAAGAGAGCTTTATAATACAAGTGTTTTTTGTAATGCATGTACGTTTGCTCTTATCAAGTGATAATTGCCCGTTCCGAAGTTCAAATGGAGACTGAGGACGAGTTTTAAATTTAAATTTAATTAAAAATTGGAGCCCGTCACAAGAAAGATCACATTAAAATTAGTCAGTTTACCAAGTTTGAGGTTGTTTCGTTGTTTCCATGTAGAAGGCTTTCAAAAATCAGAAAAATGAGAGACTTTGTATGGATTTGGGGGACGCCATCTCTGACTTAGAGACGTTTGTATGGAATTTGGGCGACCTTTGACAGCTCACAGCCTGGTTACTATGTAATGTAACATAACCAAACTTTGTGAACTTACTCATTTTCATGCGATCTTTCTAGTGATTGGATTAATTTTTTAATATGACGTAATTTGAACGATAGGTAAACTAGTGGCCAGTCCCTTTTTGAACTTCGGAACGGGCAATTAACCCCTTATTTCACTTCTCTTTTTGAAATTTGCATCTGATAAAGCCTAAGTTGTTTGAATGCATGTTGACTTTTGAAATATCTTTCTCACGCAACTAACTTTGTCAAATTTTAGGAAACAGTTGTAAAATACTTATTGTGTTTACTGTTTTATTGCTTAAATGAAAGGAATTCGAAAATGACATGGTCAAGGAGGAAGCAAAATTTAGCGACATCAAAGACCAGTTTGAAGACTGCAAGGGAACGGAGATACTTAGAGAGGAGGATCGGGCACGAGTCCAGCGGAGAATAGGAGCGCTAGATGAAAAGTGGGCGGAGTTGAACAAAAACCACGACGATAACCATCGAAAGTAAGCCGCTATGTCGTATGTCGGTGGACAATGACACGATATAGAGAACATAGTTAAACATTTATTTTTACTCATGAAAACTAATCAACGTGTTTGCAGATGAAGTTGACTGATGTTTCTGTTGTTGTTGTCGTGGTATTTGTTGTTGTTGTTGTTTTTGTTGTTATTTATTTATGTTGTTATTATTGCTGTTGCTGAAGTTGTTGTCATTGGATCAAAAAGCAACGATAGGAAGATTTGCTATCCGGTTTATTGTAATGTCAGACCGCGAACGTGGAGCTTGAAAACTCCACCTCTCACTGTAACACTTATTATTTCGATTGAAAA
Organism: Desmophyllum pertusum; assembly: GCA_029204205.1. Lineage (NCBI taxonomy): Eukaryota > Metazoa > Cnidaria > Anthozoa > Scleractinia > Caryophylliidae > Desmophyllum > Desmophyllum pertusum. Next base: position 3,044,468 of record MU827779.1, on the reverse strand, counting down.
TGTCACGTGATCTCTAGCCTCTTTGATATAGATCTTGACGCAGTAAAGAAGCCATTTCAGCCATTTCTTAGGAAAGCATAGTTCTACTCAGTTACTAAACTTATATATGATTTGACAGGTTAACACAGGCAATGATTGTCCTCCACGAAGAACTAATGGAAGATATATATGATTGGATGAGCGATGCTGAAAAACAAGCGGACTCCATAAAAGTGAACGAGGATGACATCAGTTCAGTCATGGACGAATACGGCAGGCACACGGTATGATTACTATACACAGCAACTCCTTATATAGTTTGGCTTTGAGTATAGCTTTAAAAAAAGTAGCAGAAAAATCCGTGCTTAAAAGGACTGTTTGTTCTCAATTTCTGAAAGGACCTATTTTGAAGGAACACCCATCTTTGGTCTAACCACCTATCGGGGCTGTCAAGTTTCTCTAGCTGACTAAACTTTCTGGGTAATTTTTAGGAAACAGGCGAACGATCTAATTTACCATTAATGTTATAGTTTTTCGCGAATTATTGTCCAATTAAAAAGTGAAAAATTGTTTTCAATTGGTACATTTTGTGTATACTTGATGATAAGATTAAGTGTTGTGCACGAGCAGTGAGAGTTCTTTACTAGACAGTAGGCAGATTTAGCAATGACGCCGGGGACGTCACTTGAGGACGTGAGAACGCGCGGAATAGTCTGGATCCAACTTTATTTCGACTTCCGGTGCTCCCGTTGCCGTCCTGTGGCAAAGTTCACGACGCCATTTTGGTGGTTTTCACGTTGCGACCAGAACGTCACATATTTGCTATCATTTTGCTGACATTTTGCGGCATTTTTCGCTGCGCACGCCGTCGTCGAAAAGTCCCCGTCGTCATTACTAAATCTGCCTATTGTTGGTATGGTCTAGAAAGTTTAGAAAGTGCTGATGCCAACTTCGGACGTTTCGGACATAGTTTTTGTATTTTTATTTTAAACAGGAGTTGAAGGGGGAAATCTCTACATTCGAGCCAACGTTCAAGAAGGCAATTGGAATAAGTGATAGGCTGCTCACAGAAAGGCTTGTAGATCCCGAGAGAGCTGAGAGTTACGAAACGGAGATTAACACTTTAGAAAAGAGATGGAACAATCTACTAATGAAAAGCATGGACAATGGAACGAAGTGAGTAATGGATTAAGACATATTTTCAAACTCATTTATTACTCATCAAGTTAAAACAAAGGAAATCATAACCGTGTCGGAGGTTTGGATACCTGGTCTTAGTTAACATGTATTTTTTTACGATTTTATTTCTCCGTTTACTCCTTAGTTTTTTCTCAATTGAGGAGGTCATTGGAAACTACTGGACACCAATATTTATAATATGTTTGTTTTGTTTTTATTTAGGTTATCTGGTGTCCTTGGAAAGTACGTCACAACAAGATTAGACGACGCGGAAGTGATCTTGACACGTGCAGAATCTAGTATCAGCAGAGATGATGCTGATTATTTAGAACTAGAAGCTGCTAAGAAAGCATTACATGCGTTTAGGGTGAGTTCACGTTGTTCAAATAGTTAATTACACACCTAATCAAAACTATAGCAAAATTCTCGAATCTGATTGGTTATCAGCAGGCCCGATTTGAGCACTAAATAAGTTAACGCGTCATGCCTGTAATTGGAAAGTTTACGCGTCATGCCTGTGTAATTGGAGACAGTACGCGTCATTTACGCGCTGTCATTAGACAGTTGCACTTGAATGGGTTCCTTTGCTCACGCGTTTCGTTGTTATGTTTTATTCACCACAACGTTTAGCCGTTTAACGTTTTTTCTCCTCGAATTTTGTTATAGTTATGATTAATTGATAACAGAACTCCAATCGACCATTTTACAGTTCTGTGAAATGTAACCAAGCCTCTGTATGAAATCGAGGTTAGGGGTGACTATGATATGATAGAGATCAGAAACTAGTTTACATAAGAACAGAATAATTTACATTTGAAAAGAAGGAAGGTTTGTATCACAACAAAGTCACCTCCAGCCTCACTTCTGTTCAAAGGCCTGGACTCTAAGCACACAACTGTAAAATGGACTATTCGGTCTGTAATCATACTCGTGATAAACAAATCGGACCGATTTTGTTAAGTCGCTCGTATTGGACTCCACTGAGTCCTATCACCATTATTTGTACACCCATCGAAATATATCTTATCTTATACTGAAGCCACGCCTATAGTCAGACCTTCCTGTGTATGTCACATACACAGGGCTCTTGACCAATAACAGCAGTGCTGTTATTGGTCAAGAGCCCAGAGCATCAAAAATGGCACACGTTTCCTTGGTCTTCATTTGCAAAGAACTAACTTCACTTGCCTTTTTTACCGACTGAACAACAGCACGAGAAGAAATTGACGAAAACAACCATCACGTACCAATTTATCGGTCATATGCTTAGCTTTAGTGCCGGAAATCATTAACAAAAAATGTGTTAAAGTTTGCGTAATTCTGATTGATAAACATCAAATGTGAACAATGAAGCTGTACTTTTATGAAGAACAAACAGCGAAATACAGCCAATAAGAAAATGGTACAAAATGGCGGCCGCCTGGTATGCGACAAGAACAGTGGATCCTCCATTAAGGGGACACCCTCGGGACAACGAGAAGTGTCCCCTTAATGAAGGTACATGTATTACTGTACAAAGATTATATGAGCGTTAATTTTTCAGGTAAAAAAGTTTGTGTCCCCTTAATAATGGAGGTGTCCCAAAGTAGAGGTTCCACTGTACTTTGCAATGTTTGAACTGCTAAATTATTACGCTTTCGTCTATGACCAGCTCTCCGAGTTTTTCGAAAGCCTGTCAGCTTTTCGCTCGAAATTTTCGCAAACCAAAGCGAAATTTCGCAGCAGTTAAAACAATAGGCTTCCGAAATTTCGCCGAAAATTCGCCGAAATTTCGTTTGAAGGGAAATTTCGTTCATTTTCGCCGAAAAGCTCCGAAATTCGTCGAAATACGTTTGCATTACTTTTGCACAGTACTGTACGTACGTGTCATGTCGTTTTTTTTTTTCTGTAGGTTAAAAGGGCAGGAATCCACGAGTCTCAGAAGAAAGTTGACGAGATTCTTACCGAGTCTCAAGCGATTGTCAAGGAGGATTTTTTTAAGGATCACGAGCGGGACCATTTCCAGGGAAGAATCGACATAATTGACAAGAGAAACAAAGGACTCGACGAAAAGGCTGACAAAGAAGAAAGAAGGTATAAGATTAATGTCGAGGGTACTCTCTCATAACAGCCACTGAAATAAGGTGCAGTAAAGTTATAGATGCGGGAGACGCGATGGTCTAATGGTTAGCGCGCTGAACTCCGGACCGAGTGGTCCGGGTTCAAGCCCTGGCCAGTGTTTTTTGTTGTTGTTGTTGTTGTTGTTTTTTGTTTTTTTTTCTTCTTCTTTTTCTTCTTCTTCTTCTTCTTCTTTTCTTTCTTTCCTTTTCCTGCTTCTTTCTCTTCTCTTCTTTCCTGGCCAGTGTTGCTGTGTTGTGTTCTTAGGTAAGACACTACTCTTACAGTGCGTCTCTCCACCCAGGAGTATAAATGGGTATCGGCGACAAAATGCTGGGGTAACCTGCGCTGGACTAGCATCCCATCCAGGGGAGTTGTAATACACCTAGTCGCTTCATGCTACAGAAACCGACAGTTGTGGGCCACTAGGCTCGTGAAGACTTTACCAAAGTTACAGATACCAATCACGAATATGTTGATAGTACTTCGCGAACATAAGTGTTTGAAATGTCACAGGGTTGGTTAGCTGATGGTTGTTGTTATTTTTGTCTTGGCAGGATGCTTGATACATACATTTTGCTACTTAAACAACACTTGCAAAGGATGGACATTTGGCTTAAAATGGCCGAGTCCCGGATGAAGCAAGCAGATGAGATTGGTCCAGCTTATGATGATGTAAAGAAGCAACTGGAAGATCACCAGGTGAGAATGCATTATAGTTAAATCCAAGAAACTGTGGATTAAGGACCTGCAGGCTGAAATTGGCAAATTAAACCCTCAATATATAAGAACCACTTCAGCCTGACAAATGAAGAATGTTACCATTTGGAAAGATTAGTTGTAAAACTCAGAAAACGCATGTTTAGCCCAAAATGTGCTTTGGAAGTCCATAATCACAATGTACAGGACTATAAATTTGTTAATAATTAGGCCTGAAGATCAATGTTTTATTTTATAAAATAGATTAACTAATAAGGGGACACACCCATATTGAAATCATTTTATGGCCCGCAACAAGCAGTATTTAAAATCCTGTCAAAAATAAGAACCTTAACGGAGCTACGTCACGGATGGCGCATCTTGAAAAAATTGGCCATTTTTTTCAAGTTCGCCGTTCGCATTCCTCTTAATCTTCTCCATCCTCAACCATCCTTGTTCCTGTTTGGTTTATTGTTACCTCTTTGGTGTTTTTCTATCTCTGCTCAGTAAACAACTATTTCGAGGCTTTCTTCAATTTGAAGGTGATTTTGCACCACGCAAACATGACTTAAAATATCGTGAAATAGCTCCTTTAAGAACCTAAATAGTCTGATTTCTCATTAGACATCCAATATATAAGAACTATTTCCGCCTGCCTTGGAAAAACAGGGGTTCTTATACACGAGTTTTTACTGTACTTCATCTGCATTTATTTATTTTTTCTTAATCATTCTTTTTATGTCAGTAAAACTATCATGTCTGGACGATGCTTCTTAATTTTAGGTCTTCCAAGAAGAACTTCGGGATCACTCTATGATTTCAATGATTCTTGGCGTGGACGTTACAGACCCGGACATCAGTGAAAGCACTCATCGCCAAGTGAAGTCGCTCAGTGACCGGTGGAGTAAGGTGTGGAACTGGTCTGAACAGAGAAAAACTCAACTTCTTAAGGTATTTGACACTGCTTTTAAACGTTACAGTACGGTGCAAAAGTAATGCAAACGAACTTCGATGACTTTCGTGCTTTGTTCTATTTCGAAAAAATTCGAATCGCTTCAAAACGAAATTCGACGAAAATTGGACGAAATTTCGTTGATGAAAACGAAATTTCGAAATAGTGAAAAATCGTGGATGCGAAATTTCGCGGATTTTCAAACTGGCGAAAATTCGCGGATGGGTGAATTTCTAAAGTGCGGATGTAAACAATGACTTCGCTTTATTTGTTTCAGTACAACACACTTCATATAAATTCATTCTAACAAAGTTCTTGGCTGTTCCAGGTTCTAAGTAATTGGCAGCGATTCCGCGACGAGCAGTTAATATTGCTTAACTGGTTATCAAGCAAAGAGAAGATCCTGAAAGACATGGGAAGAACAGATCTTACCGATGAGGATGAAGTCAAGGAACACTTGGAGAAGCTCAGGGTAAAAAATAATAAATAAAACAAATGGTCAAATATTTCCGTTCGTCTGTGACTTGGACTACAGCTCAATTTCAGTGCGACTAGGAAAACCGAGGCCAGTTTGACGACGAAAACCAACTTCAGTTTTTTGAGCCATAGTTAATAGAGGGAAATGGTTATGAAGCCCGGTAAACTTCAAAGGAGCAAACAACGAGGCCAAGATTTATGTTGAAAGGTCCATGACCGTGCACATCTTTTGTTTTTCGCGCATACACTATGCACGAATTACGTAATCGCAACGTTTCTATTGGTTAGTTGCTTGAACACACGTAACCACCTATTGTATTTTGTCAGGTTTTGTGCACGGTCAATTCCCAAAATAGCTAACAAAAACATATAACAAAGAACTTTTTCAGGCTTCATAACCATTTCCCTCTATTAACTATGTTTGAGCCAATCAGTTTTTTGTGCAGTACAACGTTAAAATTCCCTATTCTTCTTTACAATATGTGATCGGTTTTTATTTTCTAAGTGGCCCTGGTTACAGTAGTTGCATTATACACGTAGAATTTGGACTGCCTTTTCTGATAATTGTGGTCGTTGATGTACAGTGCAGTGAGAGTTGTGTTATCACCCGTTTGTTGTTGTAGGCGTCAATAAATTACGAGTAAAGCTAGCCATATACTTTGTAAGCTACAATCTTGCCTGGTTTCATCTAAGTTTGATTTTTTCTGTTTGAAAACTAGCTAATAGAAAAGGAGTTGGACGAACAAGGGATTCGTCTGCAATCATTGCACAAAGCCGGAGAGGATTTATTGAAGAATGTGGATGACGGAGATCCAGCAGCCAAAGAGATCAAAACCCAACTGAAAGACTTCGACGACTGTTGGAATGATATTGCGAAGCAAGTCATCAACAGAATACACCAGGTAAATGAAAGCGAACTTCTGCTGAGCTTCAATTGTTTGTTGTTTTTCTCTTGCTTTTGCGGACAATCCCCCCCCCGGGGGGGGGGGGGGATAAATGGGTTTTTAAACCCTGACCCTATTTAATCGAACATCGATACCCTTTTTAAGGGTACATGTGAGTGTTGTTTTTTTTTTACGAATAAAGTTGACTGAAGCCGGCACATGCGCCGAACCGTGAAACACTTCCTTTAAAGGGTCTATGTCACGGATGGCGCATCTTGAAAAAATTGGCTAATTTTTTTCAAGTTGGCCGTTCGCAATCCATCTTAATCTTCTCCATCCTCAACCATCCTTGTTCCTGTTTGGTTTATTATCACTTCTTTGGTGTTTTTCTACCTTAGTAAACTTTTATTTTGAGGCTTTCTTCAATTTGAAGGCGATTTGGTGTTTTTCAAAAATGACTTAAATTATCGTGACATAGCTCCTTTAACAAAAACAGTTTTCGAATTTAGATTTTCGTTGCGTTAGATTTAACAAGGCAGTACCAATATAGGACTGATGGTTCAAATGATCAAGCATGTCGGCATTGAAGTCTCGTTGAGATGCGTTCTAAAACGTTTGATTTGTTTTTCCTTTTTCAGCTTGAAACCTCTCAGAGTAAATTAAATGAGTTCCACTCGGAAATGGATACCACAAATGAATGGATGGACGACACTGAAAAGCTGCTCAAGTCGTTCCACATTGGAATGGAACCTGAAGAGGCTAGCAAGTTACAAGAAAAGACAGAGGTCTGTTTTAAGTTGTTGAAGAAAACGTCAGTCATTCTCCGGCTTGTCTCACTCCATACGTTACAAGCTCTGCTTGTTTTGCAAGCGCTCTTGTTGCGATATATTAGAGAAAACGGGCATGGGAAGTGGCAATGAAGTGTAACTCATCCTGAAGAGGTCAATGGTTTAGAATCATAATCCTGGATTGCATATAGTTAAAATTAATTTTTAAAATCAGGCATTATGCTCAGGGTAGCAAAAATCGGTTTGTAGCTCTTGTGAGTTCACCTTGCCTGTGCATCAAAAATTAAAGATATTTGGCCAATTATTTAAACAAAGTCTAAAAATTAGACCTGGTTTAATTGGTGTTCACACTGGACTCTCGCGCAATGACCAAGCAGAGGCTACACTGTATTAATACAACGTGGATGAGTTACAGTTCACATAGAGTGAGTTTAGACGCGGTATAACTAGTGTGACTGTTGGTTTAAACAGTTCCATTTAGACGCCATGGTTTTCTCAAACGTTTTATTTAAACATCATATTGGGTTTAGGTGCCCAAATTGAGCTTAAGCACAGACGTTTTTGTGCCGCGGACGGCAACCGGAAGGCGAATGTTCTTGGTTTTGGCGCGTTTTCATCCCCACCAAAGAGTTGGGAAGCCCGTGTTTTAGCATTTACAACTTGACGTTACGGATGAAACGTCGATAATACACGCCAAAACAGAGAACGCGCGACTTCCGGTTGCCGACCGTGGCTCAAAAACGTCCGTGCTTAAGCTCTCTAATTCTACAATTAGACAATTCTACAATCAGTATAAATTACCTCCACGCATTTGGACAAACGATTACTTATGAAGGAGAACACTCATATGCATTTAAAAAGTAGACAAATACGACAACAACAGTATCAACTACTTGATAATTCTTAATGTATGTTTTGCAGATCAAATGTGAAGAACGTTCTAGATACGCGGCCAAAGTTGATCGAATCAACAGACTTGGCAAAGACCTGGCAGGTGAAATCGATGAACCTTCCCATGATGCTATTCAAGAAGAGCTCCAGCCTTTCAATGCCCGTTGGAGCGACGTCTCGAGTCAGCTAGAGACCTTTAGTGACAAGGGCTACCCTCAGCCTAATAACGAGTGCTGCTTCCTAAGAGTCATGAGAAGGAAATTCGGAGTATTCCAATGACTGAATTGTTAACTTAGAATTTGTAAAGAAACTAGTGAAGATCCTTTCACTTAAAGGAGCTACGTCACGGATGGCGCATCTTGAAAAAAATGGCCATTTTTTTCAAGTTCGCCGTTCGCAATCCGTCTTAATCTTCTCCATCCTCAACCATCCTTGTTCCTGTATGGATTCTTATTACCTCTTTGGTGTTTTTCTACGTTAGTAAATTATTATGTCGAGGCTTTCTACAATTTGAAGGTGATTTTGCACTTCGCAAAAATGACTTAAAATATCGTGACATAGCTCCTTTAAGGTTTCTGCAGTAGTGCTGTCGGGAGGGTGTTGCTAAGCAACGTGACGTGTCCTCGTGACGACTTACTGACGTAAATACGCTCGGTGTGCTCGCGAGTGCACGGGCAATGTTCTCATTGGTTAATAAGGATACGAAAATCTCCGTTACTTTAATGGCACTTTCTTCTTAAATAAGATGCAAGTTACTGTGTTTTTTTTTTTAATGTTTATCAGTTGTTGTTTTTTTCAAATACTGGTGTACACCGGAATCAGATTTATCTTCTCAGCAGCCATATTAGGGTCGTCACGCAATCTTCTTCTGTGAGTGAAGTGTGACGATATACAAGAGGTGGTCTTACATGTGATTGGACATCATGTATTTTGCCGAAAAAAATTTTCGAGACTAGACTCCTAAATTGACAGTGCTCGTTGGAGCAAATAATATAATCCCTGGAATTTTAAATGAAATCATTTTAAAATTGATGTACTCTTGCCCTGCAAAATAATGTCAATACTGAAAAGAAATCAAATCCTAAGTTTGTATCCATTTTTTAACCTTGCCCCAGATTATTCATATTTATAAAATCGCGACTGTATTACGCGGGCTTTGATTGCATGCATGCCTATGACATCGCTTTTCAGCTTTTCGTTTCTTAGCTTTATTTTATATAGAAATACAAAACTGCCGCTTCGTGTTTACCACTAACTCGCTCATGCTATTTTCAATCATGCTATGTATACATAGGTGCGCGTTTTCTCATTTCTAACCTTGCCCAAGGTTTCAAGCGTATTTAAAGATGTCGATGTTTCTTAGCAAAGATAGATGGTAAATATTCTTAATGACATTTGCATCGTTTTTATAATAACGTATCTTAGTTGTTAATACATTTATGTCTCGTCTCGTCAGTGTAAGGGCGGTTTTAAACCTTAAATGTGTTTTTAAATATCTTTAAATTTAAAACTTTGTCAGACTAGAAATAAAGAATTTTGCAAGCTACTGCAGATCGTTGTATTTCCGGGTTTGAAGTGATCGTCACCGGGCCCGGTTGTTCGAAAGCCGATTAACACTAATCCTGAATTAAAAGTCAATCGAGGTTTTAATTATTTTATATAAAAGTGTTTTTCACTGCTAATGTTTTGTATAGTTGGAGATTACTCAAAGTCAAACCTGAAGGCCGAAAAATGTAAACAGAAAACCTCACTGAAAAGTTGCAAAACTGAATACAATATTGACGCTAATACTGGATTAGCCTAATCGTCTTTTGAACAACCGGGCCCAGATAATTAACATTTTTTTTCCTGTAGATCTCATACCCTGTTCTCTTTACCAACCCCACCCCCTTTCGTTCGCGTTGGTAAAATCCCCCGTGACACTTATTTCGCCTGTGCATCGCCACTGTTGTGTTTCTTCCATGTGACACGAAGACTGACACGAAGGCTACGCGCGAAGGCAACTCGATTTGATGATGTCCTGAACAGACAGCTTATGGCCTCGTCGTTTGCGAACCGAGCAATGGAGGAGTGGATTTCACGAGATTTTCGCGGGCTGATTCTCTGCCGTGTTGGTACTTTCTGGTCAGATTTCTAGCGTTTTGTATTTATCATTACCCAAATAATAAACTGATCTACAAAAAAAATCCAAATCAGACATATTCCGCGTGATGAGAGTGGTACAGTTTTGGGTGGTGAACCTTGGTAGATAATTTAGTTCCTGATATGACGAAATAAATCAGTCATATTCTGCGTGATGAGAGGGGTACAGTTTTTGGTGGTGAACCTTGGTGGAGAATTTAGTTCCTGAAATGACGAAACAAATCAGTCATATTCCGCGTGATGAGAAGAGTATACTGTAGTTATGGGTGGTGAACCTTAAAATAGATTTTAAATAGTTCATGAAATGACGAAATAAATCAGTCGTGTTTCGCGGCGCGGTGAGATGGGTACAGTTTTGGGTGGTGAACCTTTGTAGAGAATTATAGTTCCTGAACTGACGAAATAAATCAGTCATATTCCGCGTGATAAGAGGGGTACAGTTTTGGGTGGTGAACTGTAGTATTGAATTTAGTTTATGAAATGACGAAATAAATCAGTCATATTCCGCGTGATGAGAAGGGTACAGTTTTGGGAGGTGTACCTTTAGTTAGTAGAGAATTTCGTTTATGAAATGACGAAATAAATCAGTCATATTCCGCATGATGAGAGGGGTACAGTTTTCGGTTGTGAATCTTAGTAGAGAATTTAGTTCCTGAAATGACGAAATAAATCAGTCATATTCAGCGTGATGAGAGGGGTACAGATTTGGGTGGTGAATCTTAATAGAGAATTTAGTTCCTGAAATGACGACATAAATCAGTCATATTCAGCATGATGAGAGGGGTACAGGTTTGGGTGGTCAACCTTATTAGAGAATTTAGTTCCTGAAATGACGAGATAAATCAGTCATATTCCGCTTAATTGGAGGGGTACAGTTTTGGGTGGTGAACCTTAGTAGAGAATTTAGTTCCTGAAAGGACGAAATAAATCAGTCATATTCCACGTGATGAGAGGGGTACAGTTTTGGGTGGTGAACCTAAGTAGAGAATTTGGTTCATGAAATGACGAAATAAATTAGTCATATTCCGCGTGATGAGAGGGGTACAGTTTTAGGTGGTGAACCTTAGTAGAGAATTTACTTCCTGAAAAAGCGAAATAAATCAGTCATATTCCGCGTGATGAGAGGGGTACAGTTTTGGGTGGTGAACCTTAGTAGAGAATTTAGTTACCGAAATGACGAAATAAATCAGTCATATTCCGCGTGATGAGAGGGGTACAGTTTTGGGTGGTGAATCTTAGTAGAGAATTTAGTTCCTGAAATGACGAAATAAATCAGTCATATTCCGCATGATGAGAGGGGTGCAGTTTTGGGTGGTGAATCTTAGTAGAGAATTTAGTTCCTGAAATGACGAAATAAATCAGTCATATTCCGCGTGATGAGAGGGGTACAGTTTTGGGTGGTGAATCTTAGTAGAGAATTTAGTTCCTGAAATGAAGAAATAAATCAGTCATATTTCGCGTGATGAGAGGGGTACAGTTTTGGGTGGTGAGCCTTATTAGAGAATTTAGTTCCTGAAATGACGAAATAAATCTGTCATATTCCGCGTGATGAGAGGGGTACAGTTTTGGGTGGTGAATCTTAGTAGAGAATTTAGTTCCTGAAATGACGAAATAAATCTGTCATATTCCGCGTGATGAGAGGGGTACAGTTTTGGGTGGTGAATCTTTGTAGAGAATTTAGTTCCTGAAATGACGAAATAAATCAGTCATATTCCGTGTGATGAGAGAAGTATAGTTTTGGGTGGTGAACCTTGGTAGAGAATTTAGTTCCTGAAATGACGAAATAAATCAGTCATATTCCGTGTGATGAGAGGGGTACAGTTTTGGGTGGTGAAACTTTGTAGAGAATTTAGTTTCTGAAATGACGAACTGTGCAATAAAAGAAATTCCCCTCATTGTATCTGAAGAAGACTGGTTTGTATATTGCCTCGGTATTGGCGGACCACGCAATCAATTTTCCCTTCCTATTGTTCTCCTTCCCCTAATCCCCCTCTCTCGCGCTTCGCGCTCGTTCCAAGCTCCCTCGCGCTTCGCCATTCGCGCTCTCGTCTAGAAAAGCCTGTGGTGGAGGCAGAGTGTCAGCAGTAAATTTCAAAGTCGCCACCCCCCGAACTGAACTGTCCAATGAAGTGAACTGGAAATAATTGAACAGAACTTCCAATTCAAATTTGGACAATCAAAAAGAGCTCTCGCCTAAAGCAGCAAAGACCGAGTTTGTTTTTCTGTGAGCAGCCTAGCAAGCCTAATGCTCGATATCCTTGGCGACTGCTATGAGGACCCCACGGATAATTGACATCCTGGAGATCTCGTAGTTTTATCAGATGACAATGAAGAGATTAAGGAACAGCCCTCGCCTAAAGGAGCAGGGATCGAGCTACCTTCCCTGTGAGCAGCCTAGAGGGCAAGCCACTAGGCTGCATTGGCTACTCCTATTGTCGCTGATCGCTGGTCGCTGGTCGCTGGTCGCTGGTCGCTGGTCGCTGGTCGCTGGTCGCTGGTCCCTGGTCCCTGGTCCCTGGTCCCTGGTCCCTGGGTCCTGTGTCCTGGGTCTGGTCTTCTTCTTCTTTTTCTTCTCCTTCTTTTTCTTCCTATTTTAAAAGCAATGGTAGCATCACCTTAAAAATAAGTTCTGGTATAAAGGGGCCTGGCCTGACTCATTCTCGCACATAGTTGCCAATCAACCATCAAAGCGTAAACAGCTGACAAACAACATTACCTGCGCTTTTTCTACGACCGTTTATATACTGATAAAATGTGCTTCATTTTTGCTAAGAATGGTCTGTTAGACATTAGCGACTTATATATTATTTATTTCAATGGTATTTGTTGGGTTTATAAGATTTTCGAGCATGTTCAGTTTGCAGGATACTTGACTTTAGAACGTGCCACGACCGCAAATAAAAGTATACGTCAAATGATTTGCATTTCGCACCCGATAGGTGTGAGATGTGGGAGGTACCATCCTTTTTATAGCGGAACTTCTTGTTTAACCGAATCCAACGCGCTAACCATTAGGACGTGACTCCATATATTTGATTCAAATGCACTGCGGCCTCCAGCACTGTACAGGTACAATATGGATTACACCACCAATTCTGGATTTACATTATGTGAATAACAATGCATTGTGTCAGTTCTTCCGGCGCAAAATGTTGATCATGCCTTCCAATTGTGTTTTTTTTTTTTTTAATTTGACTTTTTTTTTCTTAAAAAAATACTCTTAGGGCCTCCACAGACTAGAGAGATAAATGTCGACAACTATTTAGTTATCGATCATAAAAAGTTGTCGATAACAAAAAAGCCAGTGTGTGAAGCTAGTTATCGATAGGCCCTTAGTTATCGATAACTAGCTTCACACACTAGCATTTTTGTCATCTGTGGAGGCTCTTAGCCATCGCATGAAGCGATGTTATCATGCTGCCTTGTATGTCACACCAATCAGATTGTGGCTACTATGAACAACCAATGAAATAGCTGATTCTAATATCCGAGTAAATCCGAGTAGATATCGATTTTGAGAGCCATTTGATGACGGCCATCTTTGTTGACGTTTAGCAGATATGGTGAAGATGTATAGGGTGTCTTTAAATATTTGGCTGTTTTCACGGAAAGTGTCAAATTGTTGTGCTGTTTTACGTGTAAGGAGAAAAGTTGAAATGTGATCGCTGTTTCTGTTTGCTTAGACTTATGCACGAGAATTTTATATTTATATAGATCGTGAATATTGTTGGAAAGGTAAGCAACTTGAAGTTTACGTACGTAAGTGTGAAATAATGGAAATATTTATTAAATTAATATATCAGATTATATACAAGTTGTGAGGTTTAATTTGTGGCGAAACGGCAGTGAGACTTAGAAATTTATTCACAGAATCGTACACAAAGTTCTTCTAGATATAAAATAAATTGTAGCCTGGTACTCCTTTGCCACTCTCAGCTTCCATTCGAGCTATAAGGTCGCGTCGCCATCGGCAAAATAAATATGTTGATCAAGTTCAATGATAGGACTAGTTTGAATGCTAAGTTCTACATGGTGGTCTTCATCACTGATCGACAGCAAAGATGTTGCTCTGAAACCGCAATTTTTTCTCCGCAGGTCTTCATTGCAACTTCTCCGAAATGTTCGGTGGGGGCAAACTCTCGCTTTTATGCGAGACAACGCATCGTAAATTTTCTTTATATCACGTTTTAAACAAACGGGAAGTCCTTTATATATCACAAACCACGAACAGGACGAAACAGAAAACTTGTCATCCGACATTCTGATATTATTGACGATGAAATCTAGCTTGGCTTTTGAGGCAGCGGGCAACGTTTTGCGCGTTACGTGCTTGTTTAATCAGGTTTGTTGACTTTGTAAATCGAATCACCGACTGACCAATCAGAAGCTTTGGTTCCCACGATTCTAAAAATAAACACTTTACAGACTCGACTCTCGAGCATAAATTTCTTAAAAACCTCAGTCATTTGAGATTTATTTTTGAGTTATTTTTTTTTCTAAAAAAAATACTCTTAGTCGGCGGTTTGGACGGGCAATCTTGCTGCCATGTATGTCACACCAATCAGATTGGGGCTACTATGAACAACCAATGAAATAGCTGATTCTAATATCCGAGTAAATCCGAGTAGATATCGATTTTTAAGAGTCATTTGGTGACGGCCATCTTTGTTGATACTGTTGTTGATGTTTAGAAGAATGACGAAGAGAGCGGCTACTGCAATGTACAGGCTTTCTTTGTACATTTCGTTGTTTTTACGGAAAGTGGTCAAATTGAGGAGATAATTTGAAATGTGCTTTAGGAGTTTGTCATGATCTCTTGTCAACAGTTGATTGGAGGTAAATCTGGATGGGTCGATTTTATTCAGTAGTGTTGTGCAGTGTTTCTGTCAAAGTTTGTATTTTAGTGTTATTGTCGTTCGATGCATCTAGGTTAGGTGATTTAATACATCACTATACGTTTGTGATGGCTGTTCATTAACTCCAACGGTAAGTATCAAAATACTTCAAGTTGTCGAAAGAAGACATGATTTCGTAAATTTTTAAGCTCGGACGTAAATAGTTTCAGAAAGTACGAATAAATCCAGTCAGTGTATTAACGCAGAGTGCGAACTGCATGCAACGAAGACTACAGACCAGGGGTAAAATGTAGACTAAAGTGTGAAATAATGGAAGCATGTATATCAGATTGTATTATACAAGTTGCGAGGATTATTTGTGGCGAAATGAGAGGCAGCCGGTCAAGGTTTTGAAATAGACTAAATGATCGGCAGTGAGACTTGGAAATTTTCTGTAAGTAAAAAGAGTTTTAAAAACAGAGAATTATAAATCGAAAGCCGGTCGATCACAAAGCAAGCGAAAAAGTGAGACCAATTAATTTTTATACAAATTCCATCCTATGATATCTTCGAACTACGAGCGGGCTAGTACGTGCATGTAAAAGAAGCCTTGTTCATGACTTTTTAAATCGAATTACCGACTGACCAATCAGAAGCTTTGTTTCCCACGCTTGTATATAAAAATAGACATAGACTTCCAGTCCTGTTTCGAGCACGGAATTCGAGAATAAAATCAGTTTTTAAAAACCTCAGTCATTTGAGATTTATTTTTACTTCAGTTCAAAATATTAGAAAATAACCTTGACTTCCAAATGTGTTATTTTGGGCTGCATGAAACATGTACAGTGAAAGATCGAAACGCCAAAATTCGTCAACGCAGGTCGATTTGCGACATCCTTGCGACCGTCGAACGATCTGAAATTTGAAGCGAAACTGGCTAGTCACGCCCAGATTGCGTTACGAGCCAAAAGAAAATCTACGCAGAAAGAAAGTCTACAATTTTTATTGTTGTGATCAACGCACAATAAGTAATAATCGAAGTAAGTTTGATGTTGGGAGCGTGGTGGAGCGTGTGCGACGTAAGCTTGGTTTATTGTTATGATCACCGCGCAGTAAGTTTACAAGTTGATGTTGTTGCGACGAAAGCTTTTTTTAAGCGCAATCGGCTTAGAATCAAAACTGACCAATCAGTTTCTATGTCCATTTCACTTGACTCATTCACGATTGATACGAACTAGTGATACTCCTGGTATGTTACCATTTAATATGGGTTTAATATGATAGAATAAATCTTATTTGCTTTATGGGGCGACGTCACTACACTTCGGGGCGACGTAACTACAGTTGGGGCGACTGTGAAAGGGGCGATCGACGTCACCTGCTTCCATTCCAACTTGGGTTACCATCCGCTATGCACCTTTTTTGTTTTGTTTATTCGTTTGTCTGCTTTTAACAAGGACGTAAATGCAGTAGTACATCGTATTTTACGAGCAACTTTTTCCATTTTCGAGCAACTTTTGAGCATTTTTTGAGCAAATTTTCAGCATTTTCGTGGTCCGGGAATAATTTATGTCGCGTGTTCCCGCGTTTCCCATTTCCCCGCGTATTTTTACGTGACGTGTCCGTGAGTGACGTATGGGAAAACTGGGACCGAAAGATTTCAACATGGCGACGATCATGGCGACGGAAACTTGAGGCTTTGATGGAATTATAAACTATTTTGACGCTAAACCGTCGACGAAGAAGCGCTCTTTGGTATAAGTTGCCTTTTGAAGCATATTTTCCCTCATTTGGTGTTATTTGAACACAAGGATAATGGCTACAGCGGTCGCAATAACAATATATCGAGACCACATTTTTGCAGTTTTTGGAACAGCCTGTCGCGTCGACAAATGCAAGATATGGATCACGCGAGAGGTAAGCTTTAAGCTCAAAAATCGCTGCTTATAAACATTGAATTGGTTCCATTTCTTTTTTATTGGCTAAATAAGCATATAACTTGGTTAAATTTGACTCTATAAAAGGTGTTTACGATTTTATAATTTATTCAGGGGGAAATTCAAATATTTTACGGCCGCGCGCTCGACCGCACGTGCGCCGTTGTTTGTTGTTTACTTAAAGTTTTGAACAAAAAATATCGGTTTACTGAGCTATGTTTGAGTGTTTAGCTTTACAAAAGGAAATTCAGACCCATAAAAGATCCTTTTAGACAACACGAAAGGTGTTAAAATGTTCTAAAAGGTGCTAAAAGTGACTTCACTCACCTTCTAATTTGCATTTTACTTTTGCACTGGCTGCAGAATGCAAATTCAAATATTTTGTAACTTCAACCTGACTAGTTCCAACATTTTCTCCTTTGTCCTCAATAATATTGTAAAATTTCAATAATAAGCCCTGGGCTAATCTTAAACTTTGTTCAGAAGGCTTTTTTGGAGGGCTTCTTCAGCCCAGTCAAAATGTACTGGCAGCCTGCGATTTTGCCGCCTACAACGAAATATCTGCCGCCTACTTCACTCTAAAGTCAGGGATGTAGATAATAGCCGGGAGCCGGTAAAGTCTTTAAAATGGATACCTCTTTATCCTGAATGTTTTTAGCCAAATATTTTGTAACTTTTCTGACCGTTTATACCTCTGTTATCGTCTTACCGTAAGTAACACGACTGTAAACACGCATTAGCATGCCATTTTGAACGACGATCGTGTTTGCTCAAGGCTCATTGACCAGCGGTGTCTCTGCGTTGTGTATGCTAAATAATGTACGCCAAGCTGCGTGAAAGGTCAGCAGTCAATGCTCTTGCTTATTAACTGAATTGAGGTATTTATTCTTGTATGTAAGGAACATAAAAGACACAAAAGACTAAGTTTTTCACAGCTTTATTAACAGAAAAACATTGATTCTTGCTTACTGAGAACAGTCCAAAATGGCAATGAGTTAACCCCTGAAAATCGAGGAAAACGCATTTGCGAGAGTCTAGATTTCAAAATTTTCCAGATTTCAAAATTTTCCAGACCCCCCTTGCAGGCAAGGGCCAACGGCCCTTGTTTCAAAGGCCTTCGGCCTTTTCTGCCTACTACTCAACCCATCTTGCCTTCTACTCAGGAACATTTTGACTAGGCTGCTTCTTGGCTTCGTTTTGTGTGTTCAAAAATGTTCTGGTTATATTGGAAGGGATAATTTTTGTAAAATTAAAACCTTTTAGGTGTAATACAGTCGAACCCCGATTAAGTAGTCACCTACATGTATTAAGCGGCCAACCCCGATTAAGCGGACAGCTATCAAAGTCTTAATATCAGTATAATACTGTAAATAAAACCCTGATTAAGCGGCCAACCCCTATTAAGCAGCCACTTGCCATTTCATTGAGGGTGGCCGCTTAATCGTGGTTCGAATGTAATTGAGAATGTGTGGCTCTAGAAAATATCCATACCCCCACCACAGAGTGAGTTGTAAACTCCCAAGGGGGGGAGTGGGTTTAAAGGCTTAGTTTGATTTAGTTCGGTCATCGATTGAAATCGAACTTATAAAAATTTGTGAATCAAACAAAATTGAATGTTCGATTAAGTTCGGTCATCGAACAAAAAAAAATTGCGAATCAAACAAAATGGAACGTCCGGTTTTCTAACTCTTGTTGATATTAAACAAATTCATGAATCAGAATAAGATGTTTACCAAAATCTTTTTCAGGGAATTATTTTTTGCGGCTAAAAAAAAAAATAGAACCCACAAAAAATTTATGCCACCTACAAATAATAAACAAGCACTTGATCCCAAGGGTGTTAAATTTACATGTACAATTTATTTTTTTCAGACCAACTAGCGAAGAAGAGGATGGATAGATGTGACTGAACAAGGATTTTAAGCAAACCAAGAAGAAACAAGACTGAATGGTGATGGAGACTGATTTCCAAAACACTAGGATAACGAATACAGGTAAATACACTGTAGCCTGAATACTAAGATATTCCAATTTTGGCTTTTTGAGGGGTCAGCAGCATAGTGGGCCTGAAAAAATCTCCCCTTGGCATCAGTTTCTTTGCCTGAACAAACAAACAAACAAACAAACAAACAAACAAACAAACAAACAAACTAACAAACAAACAAACAAACTCAACTATTAACTTAAAGATAATTACATTTCTTCAACTATGACCAAATCCTACAGATTGATGTTTTGATGTAGGTTTTGATAAATACATGTAGATGCACAGCATGTATCATAAATACAGGGCTGCAAATAACAGTCGTTCATCGGACAATGGCCTACCAAAATTTGCCAATGTCCGATGAAATCCCAACAGTGATCCAGACAATTTTTTTTGCCTGCCAACGCTAATTAATGCGTTACAACGCATTTTGTTCTAAACACAAACTAATTTACACTGAGTTGACAATGCGTTAGATTAGCAGGTTCGCTTTTCAAGCGGCACTGCATGTAATATGATGTCCAACCTCATTTTTGTTTTTTTGTCCGACCAAAATGGTGACTTAATCAGACATCTGTCCTTTCAAGAAAAAAATGTATTTGCAGCCCTGTAAATAGGTATGTGAAAACTAGATGTTAACAAGTTTGTTTTCCCAAATAAATGAAGCGATTCTGAGAAAAAGTAAAAATCCACAAAATACATTGCATTCATGTACATGTATGCCTCTCTTTAACCGTTCCCTTCAATATTGTTTTATTTTGACTGCTATTTCTAACAATAATAATAATTATTGTTGCTACTGACAAAAGAAACCCAGAAATTGACCAATATTATTATTGGTCAGTTTCTTGACTGTCTTATGTCAGTTGTTTAGATTTTCACCATATTTACTGTACCTGTGGTATTTAGTACAATGGACATTTAGTACAATGGTCATGTATTTATATGCCCTCCTCCCGACCTGTTGTTGTACAGTTACCGTAAATCATCTTGCCCAGGGCGCTTATTTCAAATTGAGAATAAGACATGGGGCGCTTATTCGAGGGAGGGATGGCACTTACTTATTTTTTTCCCAAATCATGGCCAGATACATTGTTTCTTCCCTGGTACGATCCAAACGACCAGCTGATCAATGCGTGACCCGCCCGCCATTTTGCATCCCATGATACAATTCAAAACAAGTCGGACCCAGAGCTTTAATTGCCACAATCAAATAAGGCCTGGTAACTGGGCAAAAATAAAAATGGTGGCCTGGCGTGTTTTGCTTTTGTTTACGTAGATTTCCTCGTTCATTTTGACAGTTTTTTATTTTTTCATGAGATCGAAACAGTATAATATCATGGGAAGTTCCTCGTCCACAGGACGAGTAGAGGAAAAAGCTACTCGTTTTTGGTGATTTTTACTCGTTTTCGACGAGTGGACGACCGTTAATTTCGAGCACTGCAAATTTCGACAAAATTCTTTCTTTGTGTCCGCAAATTTTGGACGAATTTTCGAGCGAACCATAGTGCCCTTTCAAGCTAAAATTCGATGAAAATTTGCGAGGGTAGATCGAAAATTGGAGGTATTGAAATTTTGAGCTATTCTCACCACGGAAATATGCACAAAAAGCATAAATGAACAATCATACACTACTTTACATTCCTAGCGTGTCCCGGGAGAATGCGCGGTATAACCATAGACCTCCTCCCTGTATATAAAGCAGCCCGCTTCGTAATTCAGCCTAGCTCAGTAAAGTTTAGGTCTGGACCCTTGCAAGACAATATTACGCCCCACCCTCCTCCCCGTAGTGATGGAACATATTCTCTCCAGGTTTACCCGCTCGCAAAGCCTTGGGCCGATTCTCCCATCTTACTCATCTAGGTCCATTTGGCTTTGTGTGCGGATTTACCTGATGGGAATATAAATTACAAGTGAAATTTCATGAAATTTCATGGTAACTCGCTAAATTGTAATTAAACAAAACTTATATTCATGCTGCACTTCTTCGCATGCTGGAAATTATTTTCGCCTGATATCAAGTACTATCTCTGCATGTGCCATATGAGGTGGCAGCATATCAATGAAAATTTTCCTACTATTTTGAATTTTTCAGTGGACAAGTCTGGATGGACAGTGGACATGGGTAGTGGACAAGCCTCTAGATGGACATCCAAACCATTCAGACCATGATTAACCAGGTAAATACACTGTTACCATCTCTCCAGACATTCCTGATCAAATTTCTGAATAGTGTAACACCTCGCTACCTAGAGCAGTTTTCAATTGAGTGTCAAAAGTAATCCGCAATAGCCCACTTCGTAAAAGAGTGACAGCCTGGGATCGAGAGTGGGCTGAGTGGCTGCTCGAAGCTGCCCGAGGGTTTGTGGGATCATTTTGGGGGGACACGAAGGCAAACTGCACGCGCAGATGACGAATTTATAGATGATTTTTTAGCGTGAAATAACGTATCTTTTTTAGTTGATTGCAGTGTTATTTTCCCTGAAATCTACAATAACATTCTTGAAGGAAAAACCTAATACGGAAAGACTACAGATGCCCGAAATATAGTATTTCCTTTCTTTATAAACAGCTGTAGTATAATATTGTTGTGCATTTTAACTACTTGTTTACGTTTTTTTCCTACCTTGGTCGCGCAATAAAATTCGCCATTTGCGCGTGCATTTAGACCCAAACAATCCCACAAACGTTCGCGCGGCCACTCTCGATCCCAGGCTATCACTCTTTTTCGAAGTGGGCTATTGCTTTGGTTTTGCTTTTATGCTCTATGACTGGCTTAAAAAACTTGTGCCAGCTATGCAGGGCCCCTATGAATACCGGCCTGAATGGGCAACCCTGGATAAATAAAGTTTCCATCCATCCAACCTACATGTACTCATTCAACCAATCGGGTGCAAAACTAAAATTGGTCACCTGTTTTACCGTGCTTGGCGCTTGTTACGTGTCTTTGCTTCAAGTTCTTATTGGTTCATTTTGTTGCTTACATTATTTTGTTGTGATTGGTTTTGTTTTGGTTTTACGACACCCAGTTGAAAACTGCTCTATGTACAAAGTAATCTGCCCTCTCCATATTTTGACAAAAAAAAATAAACAACACTAAAATTCCAAGAGGGAAAGAAAATGGAACTGAAATTTTTGTTAAAAAATGTTTTCCAAAAAATTGGGTACCTCATGGTACATACTCCTCTTTATTTGAAATTCCAAAATGCCACGTTTCATTAAAAGTTTTGCAATTCAACACATTTTAAGTGCATCTGTCAGAGTGCTGACCTGAGAGCCATGAAAATGAAAAATCACTGATATCAAGAAATCGTATAAATTTTCACTGAATTTCGACCACTCCAGCATCACAGAAATGTTCAATAATGTTTATTTGATACATGTACAATGTCTAGATGATAGCTTTATTTGTCATTAAATTTGAACGATGTGTCTTTAAGATGTAGAATGATGTGGTTGGAACTAGAAAGCAAAATCGACAATTTTTTTGTAAACAAATGCTGAACCAAACTTAGTACGATCTAACAGAAATGTACAGTACATAAAAATCAAAATTTACTCTAATCGAATGTAATTCTATCTGAGAAATGTAACAAAACAAAAGGTATTGAATAAATTCTTACTTTGATCTACAATGCTATGCAAAATGGTTGAGACACTCCTCGTAAAAAACGATCTTCTTTGCCTTTCTAATTTTTTTCCCCCTTGAGGTGTTAAGGTGGCTCATCTCTGTTTTGCAACGGCATACCTTCCCTAATGTGAAGGGCTGATACTTCGCTGTCAGAGCACCGTCTGACTAGCTACTTCACCACTTTACTAGAAATAGAATGAACTTTCCAAAAAAGTAGTTTTGATTGGCATCAATGTTACCATAGCAACGCAGCGATGACGTCATGCATTTTACATATGACCATTTTTCTCGACATCTAGACGTAAACTTTTAAAACCACCTTATGTTCCTTGAAGCCTAGATGTAGTTCTTCACGATTAAGAATTTTTAAAAAATTATATGAGAGCGTTTTGGAATAAAATGCGGTTGAATATTTTCATTAAAAAAATTAAATATTCACCTTACATTTGTTTAATTCGTCGATACCAATGTCTTCTTAACTGATTGAGGTAATGTTTTTACCACATATTATACCTGTGACATAGGACTGTTTTCTGTCAGAGTTTCTTCGAAATTGCTTCATTCGATTTCATTTAATGTAGACAGAAGTAATCCCTGCTAGATTCGCATTTTACTCAACGTAGTAACATCTTTGTTACGGAAGCTGTAATTAAAAAACTAGTCGATACATTTTTTTTAATTTTTTTTGATGCGAAGTTTAACATCTATTACGCTTTCGCTGGAATTTGCAAGTGGATTGAATCATTTTAAGGGTACGAAATAAAAATACAAACACGTTTACATTCATCCGCACAATCGTTTTTGCTATATTATTTGTTGACAGCTGATCTCTTTCAGAAATTTCTCTTTTGTCTATATTCAGGCATATTTGTGTGCGCTTACCATGCCTGCTTGCAACGTTTCGCTGCTGCTGACACGTCGCTCGTGAAAATGATTTTCTTCACCGATAATCAACATATATGAGTGGGTCACGCAGCCAGATGTAACGTTATTATAATTGATATATTAGTTACCATGCACTCCTTCACTCTCTTCGTCTCAACAGCGTTTTCGAACAGAAGAGCAGCCTTCCTTTTTCGTTTAGAGCTTGGCTTGACCATAGTCAAGCAAGATCTGGATTCAAAAGCGTTAAAATTGGCTGCGTGACTACAGATTTATGATAATTTCCATTGTACTAACGAAAAACAGAATTTTCACGAGCGGCGTTTTTGGAGCAACGAAACCTTGCAAGCAAGCGTCGTAGGCGCACACAAATATGCCTGAATATAGACAAAAGAGAAATTTCTGAAAGAGATCAGCTGTCAACAAATAATATAGCAAAAACGATTGTGCGGATGAATGTAAACGTGTTTGTATTTGTATTTTTATTTCGTACCCTTAAAATGATTCAATCCACTTGAAAATTCCAGAGAAAGCGTAATAGATGTTAAACTTCGCATCCAAAAAAATTTAAAAAAATTTATCGACTAGTTTTTTAATTACAGCTTCCGTAACAAATATGTTACTACGTTGAGTAAAATGCGAATCTGGCAGGGATTACTTCTGTCTACATGAAATGAAATCGAATGAAGCAATTTCGAAGAAACTCTGACAGAAAACAGTCCTATGTCACAGGTATAATATGTGGTAAAAACATTACCTCAATCAGTTAAGAAGACATTGGTATCGACGAATTAAACAAACGTAAGGTGAATATTTAATTTTTTTAATGAAAATATTCAAACGCATTTTATTCCAAAACGCTCTCATATAATTTTCTAAAAATTCTTAATCGTGAAGAACTACATCTAGGCTTCAAGGAACATAAGGTGGTTTTAAAAGTTTACGTCTAGATGTCGAGAAAAATGGTCATATGTAAAATGCATGACGTCATCGCTGCGTTGCTATGGTAACACCGATGCCAATCAAAACTACTTTTTTGGAAAGTTCATTCTATTTCTAGTAAAGTGGTGAAGTAGCTAGTCAGACGGTGCTCTGACAGCGAAGTATCAGCCGTTCACATTAGGGAAGGTATGCCGTTGCAAAACAGAGATGAGCCACCTTAAGTTATTTCTTTTGACCCCCCTCCCCCCATTACAATGTTGTAACCGAAAAATTGGAACGTAAATTTGACGAGAAAACAACATTGATAGGGGGGAAGGGGATGTCAAACATAGAAAATCAATAATGTTTTAAAAGGCGCGAAATCATGAGAGTGTCTCAAGTATTTCTGCATAGCATTGTCCGAAACACCTTTCCTTTCCTTTCAACACAGCAGACAACGATCAGGCCAATTTCAAAATGCACACTTGGATAAACAAAATCGATTGTTTAGAGTTCATTTAAGCTCGAAAACTAGCTTTCCTATGGAACATTTCAAGAGTGAAAAGATGTCTTGATGGCCGTTTATAGCTCGCGCGCTGTGACGTCACATGAATGGAATGAAATCTGGCGTCGATATGAGACCCGAAAATGTCCGCTTTTCCTCTCTGAAAAAGAAATTTTAACCCGATAAATTGATCTGATAGTACTATGTTCGATGTTTGGAATTGAATAAGATAGTTAGCGGGTTGCAATCAGTAAATAGAAAAAAATAGCGACGGTCTACATCTAGACGGTCTACAGAGAATAACAGTAATAAATTAAGATATTATTGTTATTTAAATGGTGTAGACCGTAGACCATGTAGATCGTATCGAGTTTCATTTCCAGCTCAATGTCACGCCAGGATCTGGAGATAAAAGAAAGTAGGCTAGTGAAAGCAGTCCGATAAAATCTAAAGATATGGCGTGCAAACCACACTTCATTAGGATTGAAAGACCAAAGAAAATGTTACTTTGGGTTCTTTTGAGAACGAACAAGACACTGACCAGTTCAAAAAACAAAAACAAATGAAACAAGATCATATTGGTAACAATAGATTGCAAAATTTAAAATATATCCCGCAGTGATTTACAGAACAAAAGATAACTTCTACAGGACAGGCTTGATGCCGATAAAATGTTAAATCATTGTAATCGGACTTAGCCGTATGTCTATTTGCAGAGTTTAAGCAAATGCGAGGATGCGCATAGAGCCGGTTTTCGCTTCACCAAAGTGAGCAATGAATGCGAAGGAAACAGTCACATTGCTTAAAAAAACTGCCTTCATATATCCTCTCTGAAGAGTAAAGATGAATACCAAATGTCGCTCAGTACGGAAGAAATTGGCATTAACCTAGATCAGACAATGCTATGCAAAATGGTTGAGACTCTCCTCGTAAAAAAACGATCTTCTTTGCCTTTCTAA
Organism: Desmophyllum pertusum; assembly: GCA_029204205.1. NCBI lineage: Eukaryota > Metazoa > Cnidaria > Anthozoa > Scleractinia > Caryophylliidae > Desmophyllum > Desmophyllum pertusum. The sequence continues at coordinate 3,018,723 of MU827779.1, read as the reverse complement.
TTTTTTTCCCCCTTGAGGTGTTGTTATTTCTTTTGACCCCCCCCCCCCCCCCCCTCCCCCCATTACAATGTTGTAACCGAAAAATTGGAACGTAAATTTGACGTGAAAACAACTTGATAGGGGGGAAGGGGATGTCAAACATAGAAAATCAATAATGTTTTAAAAGGCGCGAAATCATGAGAGTGTCTCAAGTATTTCTGCATAGCATTGTAGCTCCTTACTTGAGGGTAGCAAAATCCTAATAATAATTATTGATAGCTGATAGCGTTCTGCAGTGTCAGACTGACTATACTTACTTAATACCATAAGGCTCTGGGAATTAGCAGCCTTTACGGCTCGCTACTTTTGGGGAACCCAAAATAAAAGACATGGGTGAATCAGCCGATGTAGAGGAAATTTAACTATTCTCTGATTCAGACTCAGAGGAGGAAAGCTTGTCAGATAACGTAAACTGTTTCTACTCCATGACGTATATCTCTGTGCGATGAAGTTTTCAACCTTTTTTTTTTAGTTTTCAATCATAATTTGAAGAAACGTTCCTGTTAATAACTTCATGATCAAGTTCTGACACTGCACAAAGATATGACTTATACATTTGACTATTGATTGGAAAATATATATATACATGTATGTATATGGTATCACTATGTATAACATTATTAAAAAACCTTGGTCTCGCTACTTTCAGGGGCTCGCTACTTTCTGGATTTATTGGCAACCACTTATTTTTTACATTACTTCCGGGCGCTCGCTACTTTAGGGGGGTCATTACTTTCGGAACTTTATGGTGGAACTTTAAAGAGAGTGTTTCACGGTTCGGCGCATGTGTTGGCTTATCAACTTTATTTGTTTAAAAAACCTCACTCACATGTTTTTCTCGATACTACAGTAACCACATGCTATAATAAGTCCAAGCAAAACGACGAATAACAACGGATTACACCGAGAATGTCGACATTTGAATACCAGAAGAATGGTTTTCAATGTCAACATTCTCGGTGTAATCTGTTGAAAAAATTTTTAGTATGTGATTACTGAAGTATCGAGAAGTACATGTGAGTAGGATTTTGTAAACGGATAGAGTTGATAAGCCGGCACATGCGCCAAACCGTGAAACACTCCCTTTACGCTTATTTCTCTTCATGCCATAAGGCACATAAGACTTGGGTGTTCTCCTTCCATCCACTTTGATTTGCTGCTAGAGCTCTAACAGTCGCCCATGACTCACACCCAGCTGTTCGTCTTTCGTCCTCAACCATTCCTCTCCATGTTGTTTTTGGTCGTCCTGGCCTTCTCTTCCCCTCTGGTCCCCACCCTATTGTAGTAATGCATTGGAGTGGGGACCAGAGGACAAATAATTGCCATAATGCCCTTTTTCCACCACGCCCTTCGTATATGATATTACACATTTTTTTTTGCGGAAGCTGATGAGCGACTGATAACCGACTTTTTTGCACGGGAACCAACGAGCAATTGGTGATCGAGTGTTTGGACTAGTCGCTTCGCGCCGCATTGCAATGTATTAAAGTTGGTGGCATCAAAGTCAGAATGGCAAGAAATTTGCTTGGTGGATTTTACGAGCCTGGCAAGCCTTTACCTTATAATGTAAGGGACAAAATCATTGATCTCTTCAATGCTGGTTTGGGGGTCTCGGAGATTTCTCACTTAACACAAAGGTGACTATAGGGAGTAACCTGCAATCAGGCCTTCTTTAGCCGGGGGAGCGTCTTCCAGCAATTGCAAGCTTGTGCCATTTGAATTTCATCCTCAAAAGTTTTGACATTGTGCTCAACTTGTTTGCACGTCTTTTCAAAGGCATCATGGCCATCTTTCACCACCGATGGAGGGATGAACAAGTCGGACTTCTTGCTGGTCGAACTTTGTGTTGAAATTTCCCTGACATAATTTTCCTCCACGCTGTGAACCTGAATTGAAAAATTAAACGTTGTACACTGTACCACCTTCTTCTTCTTCTACACACTTTTCAAGAGATAATGCAGCTTACGGGAATTTCCATTCTAATGAATTTAAAATTGTGCGGAAGCAGTTCTCCCACTTCACGAACAATATGTGGTCTGATCTCTTGAAGTGTTTAGGTAAAGTTTCTCTTTCCACGAAAGCAAGTGCATTACACTCATTTACTTGCTTGATCTTTATGAGAACGTCTTCTGCCTTCCTTACAATGTACAAACTAACACTTGAAGAATCAATATGATTAATCAAAAATAGATTCTTATGATCTTATCTACAGATCTTTCCAATAATATACGAATATTCGAATTGATTAAAGGAATGCGTAGGTGAAAATTGCAACCTTTGTTCTCTGAGCATTGATGTGTGATGCGTGTTGACTGTAACTGCTCGCTTGGCTCGGTGATGCAGCCTCAACCGATGTAGGGTTCTCTGTACTCTGACTTGTAGCTGTTTTTTATTTTTTTATTTATTTTTTGAATATAATTTCACACTTTATTCATAAATTCAAAGTAACAAAGTTACATTTCACTTTAAAAATACTACTTACAGTAAAAGTAAATAATCTGTAATATAATAATCTTAAACAAAACATAAATAAAGAAAAAACTTGACGCATTACGAACGTACAGGTAACACCGTGATCACCGGAATTTTCATTAAATTTTGACAATTGCTCAACCACTCCGTCGTCATGGAAATTTTCACTGAATTTTGACCACTCTGGCATCACAGAAATTTTCACTGAATTTCAACCACTCTTCATACAGAAATTTTCACTGAATTTCAACCATCCCAGCGCTAGCATCACAGAAATTTTCATGAAATCTTAACCATCCCACCATTATGGAAATTACTGAAGCAGCGAACTGTTAGGGCAACCTAACAAAATGCTTGGGGGTATGTAGCCCTGCATTGGACTAGCATCCCACTCAGGTGGAGTTGCAATACTCCTAGTTTGCTTCATGCTACGGAAACTGGGATATAAAGCTCTGTTTATAGTGTAGCCATGCAGTTTGGCCCCAAACGGCTTTACCTTTTAAAAACACTTGTATTTTTTTTTTTTTTTAATCAACGCTGTCTTTTCAAAAAAATAATTCTTAATTATTATCCATAAGTAGCGAAAGCTAAGAAAGCTAGTTGTCAGGTGATCGAGTTACTTCAATCTACATGAAATTTCATTGATGGATGTTGAATGATCAAAAATAAACCCACATGGTGATATAAAATCTATCTGTTTACAGTTGTTTGTTTGGGTACACATAACTAACGGATCAAATGTTTGTTACATCACAGGATATTGAACTTGATAGAGAGCATCACAAGACAGAATGGGCCTTGCAGTGGAGCTGGAGAGACCAGAGGATGGACAGTAGAGGCCTGGGACAATTGACAGGGCAAGATGATTTATTATCATTAAGTATGGTAGTTAAGTAGTAGTTACAACTTTCTATTTATCTGGCCCAGCCCGGGAGGCCTTTGAACGTGGGGTACAGCTGGCCCGGGGTTTTCCTCCTAGGGGCAAGTGGACGTACGGGGAGGTTTTTCACCCAGCTGTTGTTCCACAACCCCCGTTCAAGATAGTTCTTTGCTTAAGTTTTTTTTCGTTGTTGTTATTACTTCTCCATTAATGTTATGCTGCGATCTGGCTAATTTTTCTGCACTCTTATAAGAGAATAAGAGCACAGAAAAGTCAATCTGATTGTAGGTTACATTAATGTAGCTGTGTGTGCCACCATTGTTCAACGAAGTGTGTTTTTTCTGAATTTTTTATTTACCTGCATCACTAAATTATATGATTAATTAGGTCATTGGTTAGAGTCAGAGATCTTAGTAGCTGCATGTAGTTCTCACTGCAGTACTCATTTAATTTAAATAAATTATTAATAAAATGTATTATTGTTTGTCTCATGATGTAGTCACTTAGGATGTAGATCACAACATTTTGACTGCTTACTGCTAGTCTTCTTTATTGGGCGATGAAGACTAGCAGTAAGCAGTTGAACTGTCACAATCTACATCTGTAGTGACTACATCATGAGACAAACAATAATACCTTTTACCTTATACCTTTTATGCTATGAGCACTACATGTAGCAGCATAGACCTCTGACTCCAATCAGTGATCCAGTTAATTGCATACTAGATTCAGATTGAACCATTCCATTTGGCTGATTTTGAATCCACTCATATTTTTTTAGCACTTGTTTGTTCAATTCGAGTAAGCTGGGTTTGAGGATCCCAACCTTGAGCAGCGGTTCTCTTTTTCCATTACATGGATGCATGCTGCTGTACTGTTGACACTGAACAAAGTCTTTGATTAATTTTGATTTATATTATAATTAACTAGAAAGTTCTCCAAAATTTGTTTACAAAAAATATGTCAAAGTTAATCAAAAACTGTGTTGAGTGACAATAGTATGGTGCGCATCAATGTAACTACAGTGTCAGCATAAATATTCTGCTATTACGCTCCATTTCTAGTTGCCAGGATTTTGCCAGTTTTTTGTTTTAATTAATGCTTCCTTTGTTTATATTTAAATTTTGCTTACTCTGTATAAGTAGATCAGCAAGCTCATTAGCACAATAATATTTCAAACTTTTCCTTTCTGTTGACACTCCATTATATTTACCATCTTGAGTTGCATTTTATTGTTTTCAAGATTAATCAACATTTCAAATGATGCAAACAAAATATTGGCCTTAATCCACAAATTTCTACATAGAAATGTTTTTGAGTGGCAATTTTACAAAAAAAAGAAAACGTTCTAAAAAACAAACAATCACTTACCCGATGGTTACTATAAGGACCTTTTATTTATCAGGCTTATTTCAGTGCCCATTGGACTTATTTTATTTTCATTTTCTTTCTGGATTATTTTAATCCATTTTTTCCTTTTTGTTCATTTTAGCATAAATTTAAGGTATCATTATTAATATATTATTAAGTATAATTAATTATCAACAGTCTGCATTTTAACTTACTGCTACATGTAGGTTTCTTTTTTTCATTTTAAGCTAGAAACAAAATCTTGCAACTCTTGCATATTATATTAAGTACATGATGAAACCTTTTTGCAATTTTATTGACATGATCAAGGCACCTAGGACTAATAAGTCAAATAATGCAGACTGTTGATTACCAACATATTTGTTTTGCATTCATGGTTACCTCTTGGTGTTAGAAAAGTCACAATATTTTGAATTTCCTCATCGATTTGCTCCACAAATTCTAGGGATTTATTTAACCCGGCATGTTTAAGCTGGCATTTTACTGTTCAGTAACCTGAGCACAGCAGCCTACTCGCAGGCTAGATCGGTTAAGGTTGCAATCTTTTTTCTTTTGGGACTTGTATCACCAAGAAAAGCCATGTTTTCTTTCTATTAGTATATTTATGGTGCTAATGAGCTTGTATATCTATAGCCTGTGTAGCAAGCATTCCTGTACGAACGAAGAGCACGAAAAAAGCTCTTTGTTCATACAGGAACGCTTGCCACGCAGGCTAGTATATCTACTAATAAGTTTTAAGGGTATTATTTAATTCCAGGACTGCAGGTGGCACACACAAAAATCTAGTCAATCACGTCCCTGCTGGGTTGTGGAAGCTCTGAAGCTCTGAGAAGGTGTGTTTCTGATGTCCTCTGAAATATTCCAACTGAGAAATCCTGGGAAGTTTTATCTGATCCTGAAATTCAAGCTGGGGGCAGTTGGACACTTGGAAGAGTTGGCCATTTGCTCTCAAGTGGGGAGGACAGCGTGAAGGAAGGTGAGAGCTTGCTCTTCATGTCTTTAGGGTTTCATTTAATTTGTCACAATACCACACCATCAATTTCGCACATTTCGGCGCGGCAAGGTGCTTCTTTGCAGTCGATGTATCCGGGAACATTTCATGACCATGGATGTAAAACAGGAGTGCTGAATTGTTGGGGCTCAAGGAAAGTGTATCTCTGGAGAAATCGAGGACAGAGGTGAGCACGAATTTCATCAGTCTGACTTGATTGGATTTTCACAAATGACATCAAATTTAGCTGTTGGTCACTGGGTGTCTCTCAGATTGGGTTGCACTGGTTACGGTTTTCTCTCTTTTAAGTTTTTCATTTAATTTAAAAATTAAAACTAAAATTATTATCAATCATAGGTCCAATAATTATTAAACAAATCATCTTTTTTTCAAAAATAGCATTTTCTTACTAAGAATAATAAGAATAAAATAATTTATATTTTTTGATTTTCCTTTAAACCTTATTTTCTTAAGAAAGTTATTATAAATCATAGGTCCAAATAATTTTTTTTAATTAGCATTTTCTTACTAAGAATAAAATAATAATTGTTTTATTCTTAGTCCTAAATAATTTCGTACAATTGGATTATTTTCATCATCAATTTTCATTTTCGTCCAATTTATAACTTCAATCATTCTTCAAAATAACACCAGTTGTCCACTCCAGCAATTTTGGGGAGACTGAGCAACAACTTTCAGCACTAGGATTTCTGGGATTGTTTGGTAACCAATATTTGTTATGATTAATTGATGGTTGCCATTGGAAACCGTCGACTAATCATAGCTCACACTGTTATCCAAACAATCCCAGAAATCCTAGTGTCGAAAGTTGGTGCTCAGTCTGCCTGATGTTTCTGTAGTGGCAAATAGGATCATTCTCAAAGCAATTTATTACAAACTGTCAGATGTTTGAGGAATAATCCCTCATTAGTAGACTGATTAACTGTCAAATAAAACAGCGGCGTTTTATTCAACAGTTATTCAGTCTATTGATGAAGGGTTATCCTGAAACATCTGGCATTGATTATTTTAAGCACTTTCATTATAAGCTCAGTTTTCGATTTAAAAAAATTATCGACAAACTAATCAAACAAATCTCACCACCAATTTTATGTAAAAAATATATATTATATATATATTTTTTAGTTTTGCTTTTCTTAAGCCTGGTTCACACTAACGACGCAAGCATAAGCGCAAGCAACATACGCAGACGCAGTAACGTGTTGATCATTAGTGTCTTTTGTTAGAACAAATGCTGCTAATGATCAACACGTTACTGCGTCTGCTGCTTGCGCTTATGCTTGCGTCGTAAGTGTGAACCAGGCTTAAATTAATCGTCAAACACTTTATTTTGAAATTGATTAAAATAAACTTCTTTAATAGCCTTAAATAAATACGATTTAGCTCTAACAGCTTCCACAAATTCCTGGCTCATTTCCAAAATTTTAAAACTCTAAGCAAAAATTTGGATTATTTACTTAGCTTATTTTCAAATAATTTCCGGACTCTTTCAGCTTCGTATGTTTGTTGCTCGGTTCAAATCACGGACGTTCTATAGAGATTTGTTCTTTTATTCATTTCTCCAGAGAACTTCACGTGATCTGAAATGGGACAACAAACAAACAGAGCTGAATGCGTTATTAGCCGAAACGTCTCGCATTTTCTTTTTCAAACAGCTCTTAACCTTTTCCAATTTGATTTCCAAATCAAATAAAATCCGGCAAAATTATATTTTCTGTCTAGCAGCTCTCGCAAATTCCTGGCTCATTTCCAAATTTTTAAAACTCTAAGCAACAAATTCAGATTGTTTATTTAGCTTACTTTATTTTCAAACAATTTCCGGACTCATTCAGCTTCGTATGTTTGTTGCTCGGTTCAAATCACGGTCGTTCTCTGGAGATTTGTTGTTTTATTTTCCTAAAACATTATTTATTCACGCGCGCGCCAAACAATTCTCCTGAGAACATCACGTGATTTAAAATGGGACAACAAACAAACTGAGCTGAATGTGCTATTAAACTTCAACCATTTTGTACAACACTAAACCTTTTCCTATTTACTTTTTTGACGCAAATATGGGCTATTTTCTTTCATTTAAATTAAAGAGAAACTTAGAGAGAGTAACCTGACATCGGTAGCTTCACAAAATGAGAGATGTTTAGTGACTTGTGCTTTATTTGGTGAAGTTTGTGGGATGACGATCGGCTGAATCGGCAGTGAGGTCAGACTGGGGGATTCGTGTTCAAATTTTTCCTTTGATTTCAAAAGTGATGCACTGAAATTGAGTGCCACAGTTTAGCACTTCGGTTTTTCTTGTCCAGGTTGCGTACGTTTTGCGTGACATTGGTTTGTGAATTAGCATTCTTTGCATTAAATTTATTCGGTAGTGGCATTGTGACAAATTTAAGAACGAGACCCTGGAGGCATGGGGAGCAAACTCTCACTTTCCTTTACGCTGTCCTCTCCGCTTGGGAGCAAACGGTCAACTCTTCCAAGTGTTCAACTGTCCCTGGCTTGGATCAAGGGATCGGGTAAAACAGACCAGGATTTTAAAGTTGGAATATTAAATGAGGACTGAAGAAACAACACCGACTTGGAGCAACAGAGTAGAAGCAACCCAATAGCAGGGACAAAGATTGGCTAGATTATTTTTTTATTTTTTTTTATCATCAATAAAATGGTTATCTTCCTAACCTTTGTTGTTTATTTTGCAATCCAACCACTTGAGTGAACCAGATAAACTCCCCAATATAAGCTCTGCCGAAGTCTCAAGAAAACTTTGCGACACTGCAAAGACTTAGTTTTAGTAAACAGTTCGTTTCTGTGACGAAGTACGCCACAGATTCGTGTTGTTAACATTACAAAGCACGTAAAATAAATTTAATTTGGTTCTGAAGCATGCAGACAGCCACAATGTTCAGTACAATTTGTTACCTTCACAGCCTTTCTTGGGGTGGTCACGCAAAGGGACAAGCGTGACATGATGTGACGCCCGGTTGCGTGACAATCCTACGAAAGGCTGTGAAGATTATAAACTCTACTGAACATTGTGGCTGTCTGCATGCTTCGAGACCAAATTAAATTCATTTTACGTGTTCTGCAATGTTAACAACACGTATCTGTGCCGTACTTCGTCACAGAAACGAACTGTTTACTAAAACTAAGTCTTAATAGCACCGCAAAGTTTTCTTGAGACTTCGCAATTACTGTAAACATAAACCTTTCAGTTCCAAGCTGGAAATATTAATTCTCCTCACAATACTGAGATTGCCGTGAATGTTAGTTTTGATAAATCATCCCGAGTTGATCATTTTCTTTATTCTGCTTGACAATGTATTGATATTGTAAGGAGAAATAATATGTTCATCACTAGGGACTGAATGGCTCAGAGCACGTTTTCCAAAACCTCTCCATTGTGCTTCCTCTGTAAGACCGGTTTAGAAATGATTGCGTGGTATTTTATTCCGAACTGTGAAAAATTCATTCAAACATCTACAGAATTCTAAGCATTGCCGTTCTTTATTTATATTCAAACTCGCATCTTTTGTAACATTTGCACTGAAGAAGGCAGAAGTTTCTGCCGAAACATGTCTAAAATTTAAAGTCGTCGTGTTGTATTTAAAAATTATTGTCATTTAAGATTGCAGCAAAATTGTAGTTGACACTTCTAAATCTATGAGAAAACAATCTTGGCTTAAAACGAGAAAAGAAAACTATGGTAATTTCTGCTTGCCATTTGCACGCATCGTATATATAATTTTTGCAGTTCAATAGATTACAACAATATTTTAAACTTCTGTTTTGCAATACATTGTTGTGGAAATCGCTGTTTTTTTAAGAGGGTTGCAAAACAATTCTCAATCCGCTGAAAAATGAAGATAACTTTGCTTTACAGTTTTTTTTTACCTACCAAAAAACAGACATAAAATATAATGAATTTAAATCTTTGTCAAAGCGCAAACAGAGGTAGTTTCTTTCCAAAATAATTGTAACTGAGATAATTAAAATACTAGCCCTACTATAGCCGAGTTTTTAAATGTATTGCAATGTGCTTCTTGTCATGTGTGACATTAATTTTTGGTAAAATAAAGCAATTCAATCACGCAACGCAAAACCACCCATGTAGTAATTTGTTATTTTCAAGTCTTGGAGTATTTAAATGTATTCTAGTGTATTTCTCGTCTTACATGACATTTATTTTTTGTATACAAAACAATTCAGTCACGTAATTTGTTATTTTCAAGTCTTGGAGTTTTCAAAATTAATGTATTCTAGTGTACTTCTTGTCTTACATGATACTTATTTTTTAGTCACGCAATGTAAAACCACATGTAATTTGTTATTTTCAAGTATTCCAAATTCACAACATTGAAAATGACACTTAACGACTTAGTATTTCTTTTCAAAAACGTGTTGCAAAAGGAAACTTTTTTGACAAAACGAAACAATTCTGCTGCAATCTTGAATGAGAGTATTATAAAATTTACCACGAAAAAAAAAAAATGAAAATCAAATCCGAAAGTAGAGGATAAGCAAGAGAGGTTTGAAAAAAACATACCCATCAAGTTTACAGTAATCAAGGGGATACAGTTGAACCAGTCTTTGGCGACAACCCATTTTGCCAAACCAATGTAGTTGCCTACAATAGGTTTAGTCTATAGTAATTTGAATTTTCGACCCTACTCCGCACTGGAGGAAGAGAAGCATGTAGATAGTAATTTGGCTGCATTAGACAATTTTTTTAACATGTATTCATATAGGATTTGTCACTTTACGCAAGGTGGTCGCTCAGGGAGGTTCAACCGTATTAAATACCCCAGACATGTAATCTACCAAGACCAATCAATGTAGATTGTTACAATCTCTATTTTCTAACAAGATCATGAAAGGTGCACAAGACTGAAGAATCACAAGCAAAGCAAGTGTCCACAGGAGCCCTGAGAGAAAGTGCTCTTGGTCACTTGCCTCACTTGTGATTCCTTGGTTCCATGCCTCTTCCAAGATCTTCTGCGAAAATGGAGAAGCTGTAAACAGTCTACACTACGAACACATGAATATATAGAGCCTCTCTATAAAAGTCAGTTTCAGGGTGGACCCATGTCAATCAGTTGGTCTGTTTGTTAGTCAATCGGCCAGTCGATGAGTACATGGAGGCACATGGAGTTTGGCAACGTACATTTGTAATCTATCAATCAGTTTGTTAATTTCTCAGTCAGTCCATCATTCATTGGTCAGTGCCTCAACCAATCATTCAATCAATCAATCAATCAATCAATCAATCAATCAATCAATCAATCAAACATTGTGGTAGTTATATTTGATAGTGTGTTAATTAGTCCGTCAATCAGTTTATTAATCAATCAATCAATCAATCAATCAATCAATCAGTCAGTCAGCAGTTTAATACTCAATCACTCAAATCAGTAAGTAAATGTACAGTAGTTCAATCAGTCAGTTTGTCAATGTTATTAGTCTGTCAATCAGTTTCATTAATTAACACCCTACAGTGAGTCCATCAGGCAGGCAGCCAGTCAGTCAAGACAGTCAGTAGGTCAGTCAGACGGTCTATCCATTACTCAGTCAGTCATTCATTCAGTCAGCAATGTTAGCACTCAATCACTCATGATCAAATCAGTAAGTAAATGTAGTTCAATCAGTCAGTTTGTCAATGTTATTAGTCTGTCAATCAGTTTTATTAATTAACACCCTGCAGTGAGTCCATCAGGTAGGCAGTCAGGCAGCCAGCCAGCCAGCCAGCCAGTCAGTCAGTCAGTCAGTCAGTCAGTCAGTCAGTCAGACAGTCAGTCAGTCAGTCAGTCAGTCAGACAGTCAGTCAGTCAGTCAGTCAGTCGGTCAGACAGTCAGTCAGTCAGTCAGACAGTCAGTCAGTCAGTCAGTCAGTCAGACAGTCAGACAGTCAGTCAGTCAGTCCGCAATTTAGCCTCCATCTCAATAAGTTTGTCACTCAATCTGTAAATGTAGTTCAATCAGTCAGTTTGTCAATGTTAGTAGTCTGTCGATCAGTTTTATTATTAACTAACACTCTGCAGTGAGTCCATCAGGCAGGCAGTCATTTGGCAATCAGTCAAATGGTAGTTACGAGAGTCTGTAATTCAAATAATAATCCAGTTCATTGGTACAGTAATCCAATCAGTATGTCCGTTACACAGTCCCCTTATTATTAACTTTTGAGAGCTCCACTTATCCACTGTGCAAATTAACCATGGCAAGGTAGTTGGCATGTCTGAAGTCAAGAGCAGAACTTGGCTTATAAAAGAGTTTTGGTTACCTGGTTCACTCAAGAGCTGGATTGCAAAGAAAAATATGCAGCACTACTAAAGATAAAGCCTTGAAGCTTTGGTCCAATGGCATCTGATCTGAAAAAAAAGAAAGATTAAAGCCTGTTTCAGTGTGAAATTCAAAATACAACTTTGCTTTACTAACTACAGTACTTTAAGTGTCACATTTTAAATGTGCCCATGTACACTGTACATGTAAAGTGTACTGGTCAATGGAAACATCAATCAATCAGGCAGTCTGCCAGTTAGTCAGTCAATAATTATGTCTGTAAAGTAGTGTCTGTAAATTAGTGTGCCAATTGTTTAGCATGTGAGTAACTTCTTTAAACCGAAGAGAGGTGTCCATCTTATAAATGAGTTAATGTCACTTGACACTATACAATGTAGAAACCTGTGACGCCAGTCCCTTCCTCGGCTTTCGTTCACAAAGACATTCGTCAGATTATACAATACACACAGTACATTTTCTTGTAATCAGATCACTATGAGTTCATTATTGCTGTGGTAGGTCAATTGGAAATAATATCCGGCCTATAATCTATTGATTATGCAAAATATGCACTTCTAGTGTCTGCCTTGAGAGGTATTTTTCACCAGAATTTTGCTAAAAGAGTGTCCGCTGTCCACCTTAGAGAAGTGTCCGCCTTAAACAGAGTTTAGTTACAGACAAACAAGCCATTCATGTCTGCCTTAGGGAGGTGTCCACTTTACAGTAGTGTCCGCTTTGAGAGAGCTGACTGTACATGTATAACCAAACAATGAAGGGCTAACCCCTAAACATCTGGACATTCAACAATTTTTTGGCACTCTAATCTCATTTTATTTTAAACTTAGTCAATGATACAGTTAGTCAGTTGATAAGCCTATCATTCAGCCAATCGTTAGATCTTCCTTCGCGTCACTGAATTTTCCCTTGAATTTACAGACTTGACAAAAAATCACTTGTTTTCCAGGACATTCCAGGACTTCAAGTACCTGTACAAACCCTGTTCTCTGATTTATTGTTTTACTCACCTGGATAACTGTTACATGCTGATTGCTGAAGCTTTGTTTCATTTGGTTCTTCTGTTTGCATCTCATCTGGAAAACAAGATTACTCTGTTTAGTTTCAAGCTCACAATACTACCGAGTTCTCTTTACCAATATTCCCTAACATTTCTGTTAACCATAGTTTTGAGAATAGGTACATCAAGACAATAATATCTCCTCAATACAATAAATTATCTTCCTAATAATATACATAAACAAATGTCTGCATTTGGATTGGCTGAGAGCAGGTCAATTTATCCAAAACTGCAGAAACTTTGTTTATGTATGGAGTCATTTTAAAGTATTAAATTATTTGTGTCCAACGCTACTAGATGTTGGATAAGGATTTTAAACACTTTCACCCTACATGTACACTGTAATCCATAAATATATTTGACTTGAGTTTACAATAATAATTATTAATCTAGCTGGCGACTAAAAATTTGCATTTGGTGACTATTTTCTTCCAGTTAGGCCCAGTTCAGACGCCGTACTTCACATGAGCCGAATCGAATTCGATGAATTAGTTCATGTGAGGTACGGCATCTGAATCAACTCGGAACGGCTGAATCAATTCGGATCGGCTCAGCCGTTCTTCCCGCCCGGCTCAGCCGAGAATAACGGCTGTGGACCGGCTTTGATTCAGACGCCGAACTGCCGACATGAGCCGAAACAAATGCATGAATTATTATAATGTATTTTTCAATATAACAGCAATTTTCCCCTATCAATTTAAGTTCGGCTGAATTAAGCTCGGCGTCTGAATCAATTCAGTCGATCTAAATTAATTTGGGTCGGCCTAAATTCGAATTTGATTCGGCTCATGTGAAGTACGGCGTCTGAACTGGCCCTAAGTTGCCTTTTGGTGACTTATATAATAATAATTTATTTTGAGCCCTGCTCTTCATTATATTGGCATTTAGTGAAACAATAATTACTTGACAATTTAAATTAATGATATATACATTCACAGATTGACCTGCACCATGATCATGTCATGGGTTTTGACTAAATAAAAGCAAATTACTTACAAAGAAGTAGTCCTAATTCATTAATTGCCATCTCAGCCGACTATACATTCGGTATTTGAAGCATAAAGCCACAGCTTTGTCTCCATTGATCGTGAGTGTTTTCTTTACTTTCGTTACGTTTTGGTAACCAAGCTTTTATTGAACTCGGAGGCCCAGATGCTAATTTGCATTTTTGACTAACGGTAATATTCACTGGGTAGGAAGACATTTCTGATCAATCGTTTGAAGCTCGTAAGACGGCCGGGTGGCCATTCCCAAGGTGGCCACCTTGGGGGGTCTCAAAATAGCGAGAAATAATCAGTTACACAACTACTGTTAACATCCACTTTTTAACTCATATACTCAAATTTAGCTTATAATTGTGTCCAAAATTAGAACATCCCTTTATTTTCTCTCTTCAAACAGCGACTGTGTACGGTGGCCCACAGAGGCAGTACACAAATATTTATTACAGTACAAAAATATTTATTACAGTACAAAAATATTTTTGTACTGTAATAAATATTTTTGTACTGCCTCTGTAGGCCACCGTAACTGTGTGATCTCAAGAGGAATTTTTTTCATAATGATGAGAATTATTGCTGTCGAAGAATATCGTTTTCGAATAGACTGAACAGAGAGAATTATTTATTAAATAAGCCAGCTTTTATGCCCTCGATATCAAACGAATAGCGGCTGACTGAGACAATAAAAGATAAAGAACTATTTCATTGTAAGTTAAATATTTGTTTTTATTCAGTCAAAATTTATTTTATTAATAATTTCCTGTTTACATTTTTCATGTCGCCATCCCCATGGGGAAAGTCTTGATTTTGTCGCAGTTTTTCTACTAACTGGGGAACAGAGAGTTTTCGTTGACCTTACCAGCTGACCACGAATTGGAAAAAACAATGCCCATTGTTTTCTCGGCTCTGTGATTGGCCAGAAACCCAAATCTCCTAGCAATGAAAAAGTTCTTCCCACCCAGTGATTTTTTATTAGCATATGAACCACAAAAGCAAATTAGCTTAGCATCCGGGCCTCAAGTTCAATAAAAGCTTGGTTACCAAAGCTTAACGAAAGTAAGGAAAACACTCACGATAAATGGAGACAAAGCTGTGGCTTTATGTTTCAAATACCGAATGTATAGTCGGCTGAGATGGCAATTAAAGACAAAGGACTACTTCTTTGTATAAGTAATTTGCTTTTATTTAGCCAAAACCCACGTCTCCTATAGCTCATGCCTGCACTTTATGGGTATCCCAATTTCACTTTTACATAAACTTAACCACTGACATAATTATTGGGTTCTTAATAATTATTGTTTCTCCTGTCCGTCAGTATAAAATGCGTACTGCAGACGGACTGAGTATAAAATAATGCAGACTAGGTAATGCAGACTGGTTATAAAAATGCAGATTGAGCATTGACTGATTTGCATATTTGAAAGCTATCTAAACCACAGGATTTGGGCATTGTACAGGTCGTATTGAAGAAGTACAGTAGAACCCCGCTAACTCTTACTATCGGCTATTAACTCAAACCCCCTATCACCGTTTACGCATATTTTTAGCAATAATTTTTACTTTCAAGCTTATTTTATGGGTAATGCTTGATACGCAACAATCATTTTTGCCGTCAGAAATAATTTATTTAACCATTCTAGTTTAACAAGAAGTTAATTTGGCAAGCCTACAAATTATGTGTATATTATTTATTTAACCGCGCATTTGTTTTTAACATCGCTTGCAAATTTAATTTCTGCTCAAGTACACGACATACATGTACGCTAGGTGTCAATGGGTTAACACCTTGATGAAGATCTAAAAAAAGAGCGGCTTTGGGTTGAAATATTTGAAGGATAATAAACACAATAGCCTCCAATTGGCTTTAAAAATATGCATGGATACAATGTACAGTATATGTCCTTGGACATTATCAGTTCCTTGAAGTTCACAGTTTTCCTCAAGATTTTCTCATGGAAAGCTATTTGCTTCTCAAATCAGATAATGTCCATAGATAAATAATTATCCATGCATTGATTTTCACACCAAATGGAGGTTATTTTTTAGCATTTTAGTATATATCCCAATTTCTCAAACCCTTGATTTCTCAAAACCCCCGACAGCTCTAACCAAAAGTTGTTTCCCTTGGATTTGTTTCACTGTAATTTTACCCATGATATTTCAAACTCCTGATTTCTCAAACCATTTTTGTTTCCCTTGGAGGTTAGAGAAATCGGGATTCCACTTTAAGGCTCGATTACCAGCCGCTGTTCAGGAAAATGAGCCCACACTCATCCCCGAAGGCACGGCTGGACTCGTGAGCTTGGCATTGTTAATTTCCACCAATGAGAAACGTGCCTGCACGAATCTAGCAGGCATAAATTATTTTTCACGGATGCAAAGAGTTGTTTTGGCTGGCGTTCGATCGTCTTCAAAAGACATTTTTTTAACCTTGAATGCATGCAATGTATGCAATAGGAATCGTTAGTGTCAATACAATAATTGTATTGACACTATTATTAATGGACATGATGACTTTGTAATTCAACCGACAGGATGGATTTTTCATCCGCACCAAGGAAATACATCACGGAAAGTTTACGCTAAGCCGGGGAGCAAAAGGCAACTAATGAGATCCATTTGGACATTCGACATGTACTATACAATACACAAAACAGTCGGTAAACTTGTGTGATGAATTTTATCTGGGATTTGATGTAAAATCATGTGGTGCCAGAATGCGATGTCTCTGGTGAAATTGGATCAAAACATTGTTTCTTGTCACAGACTGGTCATGCTACATGTATGTCTGGAAATATTTTTCATCCTGGGTTTTCAGTCATATACATGTAGCTTCACAATAAAGGCAAAAAATCAACATCCTTCGCGGAATATTTCAGATCAGATCCTTTACTTTCGAAAATATAAGAGATGATGGAAAATAAACGAATGTCACGATCCGGAGTAGCGTTACATAAATTAATTTTTTGATTATGTCACAAACACGGCTGTTCGCTCATGCGTCCAGCCGTCTCTTCTCGGGGAGGAACGAAGACCGGACTCAAGAAAGTGACGGAAATCGAGCCTAGATTCCACTGTACTTTGTTATATTTAATCAAATGATCAGCATTCAATATCGGAATGGACACTACAGTTGAATGAAAGATCCCATGAAAATAAATCACGAATATTAAAGACAAAGTGATAGTTTTGGTCTCAGTCCGCATTTTATACCCAGTCCTGCTGCAAACTGCATGTAGACTGCATTTTTATACTGACTGCTTCTCCTGTACATGCATATGAGGGACATTCCATTTTATATCAAGTGCCCCCCCCCCCCCCCCCCCCCCCAACCTTGATAATATTTTTATGGGTAATTTCCAAGGGGTCAGTGCATCAACATCTTTTTATCTTTGCATATTTTCCGAGGGTGTAGGGGAATGGAAAATTACAATTTGCTACTTTCCGTGAGGGTTATCGTGTCGGCACTTTGATTTTGTTTTCTTCAGGGGTATATGTTGACTGACCTCATCAACTTGGATATAAAATGGAATGGCCCTGATGTGTGTTTGCAGGTCTATTACTGTATGTTCAGTACATGTACATCTACATCTTGGATTCTCACTCTAAAACCCTGATTTCTTAATTTGAGAACGAGTTTTAAAATAAGAAACGAAAATAGAAACTGGCGCTTCTTATTTTAAAAGTTGAGTACTTAAAATAAGAAACGGGCGCTTACTATCGGAAAAAAATTAAAACTCGTTCTCAAATTAAGAATCAGGGTTTTAGAGTGTCTGTCAGCTTATTTATATGTGCCTCTCTGACGCAGAAGAAACTCTGATGGCTGTACATGTAAGCTTACATGCGGCGTTGATGGAAATACAGTCGAAGCTCTCTCAGCGTACACTCTCGTAAGCGGACAGCTCTAATAAATTAAAACCCTGTTTTCGACTGCTTGAACTCTAGCTCGATCATACAAACTCTGTATTTACGCATTACCGTTTAATAGCAGACAACTCCAGTTGCGGACACTTTTTCTGCTTCCCGAGGATGTACGCTTACAGGAGCTTCGACTGTATCCAGTTCAATATATAAAGCTTAGTTGTGAAATTAAAATTTTACCTTCTTCATCGGCGGCTCTTGCACGAGGTGAACAAAGCTTTTTGTAATTCCTCCATATTGTGTCTCCTGGCTCCGAGCTGCAAACAAAAGTCAAGCAAGTTAGCTGATGTTTCATACAAAGTATAATATCACTAGTTCAAGCGGTTTTAAATAAAGAACAAACCTGCCAATTTTTTCGCCATCTTTTTTTTCAAACATGGCCGAAATGAACTACACTCACAAAGATTAGTGGGAAATATTATGATAAGAAGGGAGGGGAGGGGGGGCGGCGAGGAAAAAATTAAAAAATAGGTCCACAACGCGAACCTGTGCTGCCTCATTGCTGGATAAGTATAAGTCTTTTGCACAAATTTCCACTTTGTTTACATTTTGCTGTTTTCACTAACAAATTATTGAGCTGGTATTTCTGTTCTTATCAACACATAACTTCTTATTTTCATATTTTCTTATTTCTTATTATCAACACATAACTTGCTTCTCAAAAAACCTTGTTTATATGATCGAATGTATCAAATGCGCTAACCTGAACTTACCATGTCAATATATTGGAGAAACCAAACGCCGCCTAAATGAACGCTTTGGTGAACATCGTCGTTCTGTCGAAAACCCGCTTCAACCAATCTGATTGGTGTGACATACATGGCAGCAAGATTGTCCGTCCAAACCGCCGGCTAAGAGTATTTTTTTTTAGAAAAAAATAACTCAAAAATTATCTGGGAACATTTTGGTGTGTCAATTTTTGATCACGTGACTTGATGTTTCCATGGCAACCAAGTTTTGACATGCCGTTTTAGCCAAATTTGGTATTTTCATGAGATTTCCGCTTTCTGCGAATAGTTTCCTCCAAAATGTTTGCAATTTGTACATCCTTATATTATTTTCGATGTTTTCAAATCAAATTTGGTGATTTTCTGACATTTATGAACAATTTAAAAATCCAAGATGGCGGATCCAAGATGGATCCGTGATTGTCACTAAAATAAATATGTTTGAATGCTTTATACACCACATAATTTCATTTTTATAGCACAAATACTTTTAGAGATAGAAATCGTTTTATTTTTTTTAGCTTAATGTTCTTTTTCATAAAATGTTTGCTTTTTACGATGAAATCCTTCCAAAATCTTTGCTGTTTTAGCATCTTTATATTTTTCTTGATTTTTTTCAAACAATTTTGGAGATTTTCTGACATTTGTGAACAATTTAGATGGCGGATTTTTAATGTATGACGTCATAAACAGACACGTGACTGTCGCTAAAATAAAGATTTTCGGATGCTTTACACATCATGTAAGTTTCATTTTCATAGCGTCAATACTTTTTGAGATCCACATGGGGGGGAGGGGGGGGGGGGGGGGGGGGGGGGGGGGGGGGGGGACTATCTGTCCCCAGGCTGACGAACGATAAAAAAGCCCAGGCAGAATAGGGTTAATCATAGAAAGATGTGCGCAATCACTGTGCTACTGTCATGTACAGGCTTTGCTTTTACATTTTGCTGTTTTCACGGAAAGTGTCAAATTCTTGAGTGGTATTTCTGTTCTGATCGTTGTTTCTCAGGGTACGTAGCTTAGACTTGTGCACGAGAAGTTATTAGAGATTGTGAATATTGTTGGAAACGTACGCAAAAGGAATTCAGTTATCACGTACTGTTTAATAGCTACTTGTACCGGTACAAAGTTCAAGTTAATCATAGCCAATCAGATACCTGATGTTGTTGTGCGGACGTGCACCATGCGACAATGCAGAAATGAAAGGAAATTTATGGTTATAATGCTATTTTTTTCCCTTCTGGGTGGGTCGATTTCCTACAGAATTTGGCTATGTTTGTTCCCAAGCGTATAATATGATGTTGTTTTCCTCGCGAACATATGTAACATGATACTATATTGTTTTTCTTCCGAAACCCATGTGATATGATACTTTTGTTATCTTCTGAAACCCATGTAACGCGATGTAGTTTTGTTTTTCTTATCTAACCGGATGTTACTAAAACCAGGAATGGGGAACGGGGAACGGGGGCACGGGGAACGGGGAACGGGGAACGGGGAACCCTTTTGAACGAATTCAAAATGGAGGAGAAAAGGGAGGAGGGGTCTGGAAACCAGTTGTATCAAAATGGCGGCCAATTCAATTCTTGTTACTGTACTGTTGATGTACGTAGAGGTCAAATCTTTGTCAAGAATCCTTTGTTACGGCTTGGAAATGATAAAGAACTACAATGCGTTACGTCTACTAAAGCGCAACGAGGTATTCGGTTTTCTAATTGACAAGAATATGCCGTTTTTTGCAGTCTTACTCGATACGGATCGATATAAGTAAAGTTATCTCATCATGCGGATCGCGGATCATGCGATCTTTCGTGGCATTCGATTTTTCCATCGCGAATATGGGCCAGCAGAGAGTCCTGAAGTATCCAGACTTTAGGAGTGAAGTAGTACGGACATCTTTCAATTTCTGAGAAGGTACAACTTCTGCTTGTTTACTGTATTTTTAGGATTATTTTTGTAAAGATTGTTCTAGATGCATTTGGAAATGTCAAAAGACCTCATAAGCGCTATTGTGGCATGCTTTTGCATGTAAGATATACCATGTACTATAGGGCGGAGGGTGTAAACTGCAGGTTGCAGGTTGAAAATAAAAATAAAAATAATAATAATAAAATTGAAAAATAATAACAATAAAAAATAATTAAAAAATGTTCTTTTTGTGTAAAAAAAGAAAAAAAACAGTAGATTATCTTGGAAGATTTAGAACTGGACTGGACTCTTAGTATGAGAATTTGCGGAATTCCAAAGTTGACCAGGAGACTTCTGAAGATGTCCGAAGATATCCGAAGATGGCCTGAAGACGTTTGTCAATTCAAAGTGTTTGTTACTGTACAGTATAATTAAAGTGCAACTAACCCCAATAATTTTTATTCGTTTAAATAAATGTACTTGTTATTTGAAACTTAACTGCGAATTTTTTTTTTGGATTTGGTTGAATCCTCGATTTTCTGTGCCCCGGCAAAGTGACCAAAATCGCCGCCATTTTTATTCACGGCCGCGTTTTGACTGGGAATGAATTTAGCGGCTAGTGACGTCAACTAAGGAGCCTTGGATCCTTCACGTCCACTCATTTCCTTCAGGAAGATGCGATACACATTCGAAAAGTGTGCAGAAACGCCTTCCAGGTGCGTTATTGGCCGTTGCAGTAACACCCCAGATTTAGAGAAAGGTATTTTAAAATACTATACCATTCTAGAGCGATCGTCGAGAAAATACGAAAAAGACGGTGGGACTGTGAGAGCCATTGCTCAAGAACTCCGTCTAGAATTTGTCCGCGCACTTCTAGCAGGCTGACTTCCAAAGGCTATTTAACTCGGTCGAAGCCAACCCAACTAGCCATCGACCAAATGTTACCGAGAACCTATCTCTACCATCGCTATAGCCAGAAATGTAAGCCCATGAAATTCAGTAGCGCGAGCGTAGAATCCGACCATTCATCCGTAGTATCGCGCATCTGTAATGGCGTTAACATTTCACCCTCGTGCGAAGCAATTTCAGGAATATTGATGAAAGTCAAAGACGAATTTCTTTCGAAGGATAAAATAGGAAAAATGACAAAAGATTTGAACTCCAAAAGTTTTTCTGAGGCCGGGAAATAAGCAGTGCGATAAACCGTATACTCTCGTAATATCAATGCGGACTACAGAGGGAACAGGTCCACTTCGCTTATCGAGGTTTAAAAAGTGTTATTTATTTGACGGTTTTTACTTCAAATTAACTTAGTTCACTATGGTAGTTATTTGGAGTAGCAACGACAAACGTTTGAGGATGTCAAAACTGTAGTGATGTGGCTTGTTTCCTTTCAGCTTGTTTTTATGGCTTCAATTTCCAGGCCCGAGCAAGCCGATTTTCAATCGATCGAAAAAAGCCGCGAGCGAGAGAAAACTGCGACAGTTACTTGGCTTTTGTAAAAATCAAAACTCTCTAAATGGTGAAAAGCTGGCATTTAACAGAATAACCATTGCTTTACAAAATACATACTCGCTAAAGCAAAAATATAAATGATCATTCGGCTCGCACATATCGATGCATGGGAGTACTATAGGTGACAATAATTGCTTACCATTGACTGACTTCTTCACTCAGTGCTATCTAAGCGGTCCTTTGTGCTTTCTTTTCGACTCTTCGTTCGCTTTGACCTCCTTTTCGCATTTAGTTGTCCATTCCAGGTGACCGGGCAGTTCATCCAAGAAGATATCTTACTCATTGCTGCTTGAAGTATCGATTGCGAGTCTATTTGTTTACATCTGGTTTGACAAGTATTAGTGATAAGACTAACCAAGAATCCACTCTTTTCTTTGCCGTCAAGTCTAGCTTGAATTGCTTCCTCTAGCTTCTTGTCTTCTTCTTCTTCCTCCTTTTCGTATTTCTTCAGCCATTCCTCGTCCACATACGGTTCGTCGGCATAAGCGAAAGCCATCCCATCTGTGTGCTTCGATCATCACGGGAAGCTTGCGACCCGTGCATCTTTCACTTCGACCTCAACATTTTTGTGTCTTAGTCTTCCAATTGTAACTAGACTCCGAATTTGAGTCACTAGATGACATATCTAGCTTGAGTTAAAATTCTGTGGCTTTCGAAAATAAAACGGCTCGGAAATAACGAAAAGAATATCTACGCTCGAAGGATTCCCAGTCAAATGCTTGTAAACATGATAAATCACACTCCTACTTTGACGTCACATGCTCGACCCAGGACTCCCATTTGCGCGGTGGTGAACATGGAAAGCCTGACTTTAAACAACTGTAGAAACGCGGGGATTTTATCAATCACGATAATTTTTTTCGCAGACGTGATCGGGGCAATAGATAGATTTTTAATGAGAGAAAAAAAATTTTGGGGGTTAGTTGCACTTTAATGTTGTAGTGTTATAGACTGTCAAAAGTACTTGACGTTTACTTCGGTTTTGCTGAGCTCTGTAATTAGTTATGAAGAAACTCATACAACATGCCCTTATCATAGCAATCATCCTGTGTTTTCAACAAATCAGGAGCAAAACCAAAGCCAGTTGTGACTTGACTTACACACGTTATACCGCACTTTCATGGTGCCAGTCATGTTTTTTGTTTCGAGTTCTCATTGAGTTAAATATTTGCGCTTGTTGTGATTATTATTGATATATAAATATTATATATTGTTTATAATTAATAACCGCAGGTCCCTACTGAAAAACCTCTGCGGTAAGTGGGCTCCCTTCTTTCCATTCAATAAAATTATTGTATTTTCTTATATTGTTTTGTTTTCTTCGGACATCTTCGGAAGTCTTCAAGTCATCTTCGGAAAACCTCTGGTCAACTTTGGAATTCTGCAAATTCTCATACTAAGAGTACAGTCCAGTTCTAAATCTTCAAAGATAATCTTGTTTTTTTTTTCTTTTTTTTACACAAAAAGTAACATTTTTTTTTAATGTTTTATTTAATTTTAATTTTATTATTATTTTAATTTGTATTATTATTTTTTAATGTTAATTGTTTTAAATTTTTGTTTTAATATATTTTTTTCAACCTGCAACCTACAACCTGCAGTTTACACCATCTGACTATAGGGAAAGTTTTTGAATTGAAAAATATTTTTTCCCCTTAACTCTAGGTGTCAAACACACTTTTATAACTGACTTCTTCAGTAAAATCCAATGCAAGCACCTTACAAAGGTGTCAGAAGAACATCCATAAACCTTATATAAAGCTGGTGAGTCAATGACCAGGAGTAAACCTCCCTGCCAAATAATGCAGGGGTTTGCTGTAGTACTGCTACCCTGAATATTTCAAAGAGCACATTTTACCTTAGTTTCAACAGTCTCTATCAGAAGTAATGTGTGCTTTTTACAACTAACTTTACAGGGTTTTGAATTAATATTCCATTTCCAAATTAAGTAATATAACTACATAGAACATGTAACTGCGTTGTTGCAAAGAGATTTGACTACATCACCATGCAATCTCTTCTGATGTGTAGTTCAATTGTAACTTATTCCGTTCATGGCAATGATTCATGTAAAATGATTTGCTTTTATCCTTTACATTGACTTAAACAAGCACCTCAATTTATATTTTCTCTGTGCATCATTTTAAGGCGACTGGTAACGGCTTACACAGCAGTTGTGCTTTGATGGATCGATACTACCTCCCTATATCAGTTGAGGCAAATTATTAAATTGTGTTATTTTGATAGTAAATGTACTGGGTAGAATTCGTACCAATCATCATGCATAAGCAGTGAGAATAGCAAGGCTTTTTCAATACACATTAACTTAAAAAATATGTTAATATGTTAATAAGTCGAACTTATACTAACTTTTGTATTGTAAATAGATCATGCTACTGTCAATAAAAGAAAAGTAATCATGAAAAAAAAACAAAAAAAACAAACAAACAAACAAACAAACTTACAAAATTAGATGATCAACTATAGACTTTAAATAATCCGAAAAAGATTCACAGGGAAAATACAATTAAGTATTAATAGGAGTTTTGTTTTGCCTTTTGCATTTCTGTCATTTCTAAATGCATAGAACAATCTTTACAAAAACAAATCCTTAAATACAGTAAACAAGTAGAAGTTGTACCTTCTCAGAAAATTATTTTACCAAAATTGTAAATATCCGTCCACTTCATTTTCGCCTAAAGTCTGGATACTCCAGGACTCTCTGCTGGCCCATATTCGCGATGGAAAAATCGAATGCCACGAAAGACCGCCTGATCCGCGATCCGCATGATGAGATAAACTTTATATCGATCCGTATCGAGTAAGACTGCAAAAAACGGCATATTCTTGTCAATTAGAAAACCGAATACCTCGTTGCGCTTTAGTACACATAACACGTTGTTTTCTTTATCATTTCCAAGCTGTAACAAAGGATTCTTGACAAAGATTTTTGGACCTCTGCATCACACAGTAACAAGAACATAACTCTCGTCCCCAGGGCCTTTCTCATCCTTTTTTTCAGATTGGCGTCTGATGGAGCGAAGACCCTGGCATAAGGCTGGGGTCAACGTGGTACACTAATACTCCAATGATTCTTGGAGTGTTTACCTATTTACCAAAAAAAATCCGGAAATTTCGGTTGGAATGTAAATGGTAAGGTTATTTTGGTTTTGGCCCGACCGGAAAATTTCCGAAATAAACGGAACGTCTTCAGAGGTACTCCAAAATTCCCAACCAGAATTTCCGAACGGAATATTTGTTTAGCCATTTGCCTCGTCAGCTTATACCAGTTTCCAGCCCCTGCCGCTCCGTTTTGATCCGTAAGCGTGGCCACTCAGCTCGCGTTTCTGAATGTCAACAACATGGCTTCTGGCGTGCTGCATTTATACTGCATTATATGTACTTCCATGTTCGACATGTACTTCAAAGAAAAGCCAAAATCTGCTTCTGTAGTGGAATCGGTTTCCCCAAATCGATTTCCTGTAGGAATTGCACTTTAAGCTGCCAACTCTTGCGTAAGTACTTCGACAGTATAATTATATTTTTGGTCATTCGAAAGTGGAATCTGACTCATCACTAAAGACGGCACCACAACCTCATGAAAACCGACAATCCTATTAAGATCTCTCTCATGAAAGCTGCAGTTGTTGTGGATCTCTCTGTTGTACTCATAATCGAAAAGTAATTTCCCATCACTCGACCACCATTTTATAAGTTTTGTATTATTTGTGGGGTCCATACCACAAGCGACCACAAGCTATACTTCCTTTGGACTCCAGTCATTTTACACCTAATATGATTTGTTTATTGTTACTTGTAATTTATGGTGAAAGTGAAATAAAGATTGATTGAAGATTGATTTACCTCTGCCACCCATCTTGAATCTAGTTACCAGACTCTCCCTCTCTGTCAATTGGAATGAATTGCGCAATGGTACACGCCAATCTCGAACGGAATTTTCCCATTCGGGAGTTTTGCTTACCATTTGCACAAACCGTGAACCAACCGGTTTTTCCATGTAAATGGTAAACACGCTTGAGGAGTATTTTATCACGTGACTTTGTTGTGGAGCTGAAACAAAATGGCGGCCAAAGCTGAGTGTCCCAGATTACGTGGACCGCGTTTTTACGGCGTATCTTTGTAGACGAGGAAACAATACTTTCATTTGGAAGACTAATTTATTGTTGGAAGCTCTTCCGCCGCTTCGAAAGCATAACGCGTGGTCAAAGACTCTGGAAACACTACGGTAACTGTAACACCACCGCACGTATAAAACTAGCTATCCCGGGAACTATCGGTCTTATGTAAGCTAAATATAAATCTTTAAAGCATTTGTACGCACCCGTACCTTCGATCTTCCCAGAAAAGTCGAAGGGGTCGTAGCTATGTCACCGTCTGAGATTGTTCTTCGTAGAAATCAAAAAGGAGAGTTCGATCGTAATTGTCTATAAGCTTAAGCTTACATATTTCTTGGATTCATAGTCGTAGGAAAATCATTGAAATTTTCCATGTCCAGACACGTATTCCTTCATGTCAGTATTGTACCGATATTACGGTTAGCGCTTTGTACTTGCGATTGAAGGATATAAGCCTGTTGTTTTTTTTTCTTCTATGTCTTATGGCTCTGTCAATCCGCTCATCCCCTCCCCCGGGCATTTTATTTGTCAGAATGTTGCAAATGCCCTCCAATTTAGTTGGGAAATTTTATGATCAAGCTTTCCGATCCTTGATCACCTAACCAAGAGCTTATGAATTTGATATCTTGTCCCGCAAAGTTGTCAAAGCTTCTTTCCGACATCTTTGGTTCGCATGTGGAAAGCAACAGTGCAAATTTTTGCACATGTGTGGTGGGGCTCCGGTTCAACTTGAAAAGTGCAGGGCTCAACGAGGTTTAATATCAACTCAGTTTTAACACTTTAAATTACGGGCAATCAGGAAAGTTAAAATACACAACAAATAATGTACGTCTTTTAAAATCCAAAAGATATACATGTAATGTTGCCTTTTGACCAATGCCCCACCCCCTGGATATGGACGACCTGATATAGGCAAATACCCCACCCGGGAATGGAAAAGTCGTAAAATGCCCGACAAATGCCCGGGGGGGGGGGGGGGGATCTGACAGAGCCATTAGCTTATGAATGGGAGTTTATTTCAAATCATATCAAGTAGTGCACAAGAAAATAGATGATTTATATTTTTGATGTTTCATAGTCCATAAAAATAACATTTTTTTTTAAATAAATGTAGTGGATGAAAAAAAAATTAACCTGACATGTAATCCCATGGGGAGAAAGATCTGAGGATACCGTTTCCTCTAGATAATAATTATTGTTTTCCTATTGGTAAATTTTCTTTTATTGCCATCTTATCACTCAGCTAGGGAAGGGGACAGTCAAAACCATTATTGAAAGCCTACACTGATTTGTATATTTTTATGTGTAAGGATTGTAGACTCAAATCCTTCTCCTTATTATCTCAAATCCTTATTATATGTATAGTTTTCGAACCCCTATTAAGCGGCCACCCTCGGGAAATGGCAAGTGGGTCGGCCGCTTAATAGGGTTTTGTCAGAAATTAGCGTAAGGCTTGGTAGAAACATCACTTTGTTCTAATACAAACACGCTTGGAGGCTTGTGACAACTGTGGTGTTTGAATGTTTTTATCAGTCATCACTTTCTATTTCGGACTCTTATCTGTCATCAGCTTTACAAAACAAAGCCAAACTACATGTATAAAATTTCGGAGGCCACTGAATAGAGAACCCTCAGTGGTATGGGCCAAAAGGTGGCCACAGCCACGTAACAGAGGTGGCCCCTTAATAGGGGTTTTATTTACAGTATTATACTGACAACAGTTTTGCGACTTTGATAACTGGCCGTTTAATAGGGGGTAGCCGCTTAATAGTCGGCCCCATAATTTGATTTTTACAACAATAAATTTATGTACCAAATATGTTCACGACACAATTATTATTGTTTTCATTCTTTTTTTCTTTTATGCAGAAAATGTTACTTGAATTCATTGTATTCACCTCTGTAGTTTAAAATAAAGATGCACTATTGCTTGTGTTGGTTTTCTGTCCTGCTTGCTTTCATTTTGATCTCAAAGTCTCTTCCCCACCCAACAGTCAAATGAAAGATAATGTAATAATTACATTATAATAATTATAATTATATTTATAAAAGCAATATATTATAATTATTATTATTATTACAAATTTCTCACCACTAATTAAACACAATATTTTGCTAAAATTCCACACATACTACAAAATCCTGGTCATAAGCCCTGGGCTTATTCAACTTCGTAAGGGGTCTTAGGTGGGCTTATAAATGGGGGGGGGGGGGGGGGGGGCTTATAGGCAGAATAAACAAGTTGATGCAGCAAATTATTATATCAAGATATGTTTTAAAAACAAATTTCAAGTCAGTACATCAATGCAACTGGAACATAAACAAAACAGAATAAAGAAAATTAATATGGTCTAAAAGTTGAACAATTTCTGTGAGGACATAGTAAGGAAATGAGGAACAGTAGAGAGGGGCTTAAAACCAGGATTTTACTGTTGCATGATGACCTCACGCATACTGGTAAGCAAGAAGAGATATGCCCACCAGAGGTCAACCACTAACATTCCAACACCATTAGTTTTAAAGTGAAACCCGTTGTTATATCAAGACTATCAATGCCGCCAAACCTTCTGAGAAAAGCGGTATCTTTTTAGCATCTCCATGATTTTATTATGTTGAGATGGAGAAGCTGTTCTTACTTTTTGGGGTGCAGGGGAGCCCAGATTACTCTCCATAATCTTATAATAACAAAACAAAGGATCAGTCATTCTGCGTAAGAACAAGATACAGGATCAGTCATTCAGTGTAACAAAGGATCAGTCATTCAGTGTAAAGAACAAAAGTGAAATCAATCTCTATTTAAAGCCAAAACATGTGCTGTAATTGGTGACAGGTTGGCAAATAAAAATGTAACACCTTTTAATGTACATCTTTGTATATACACCATTTTCCTTTAATTTTTATACTTTGAACAACTAATAAATTGATGAGATATTATTCTGTGAGTGACACAAGCTACTCGGAAAAAATTCCGAGTTCCCCGGCCCCCAACAGGAGTCAAACCTATAAACTTCCGCACACCGGTCGGACACTCTACCACTGAACTATGGGAGGCTCGTGGGAGTTAGGCATCCGACCGGTGTGCGGAAGGTCATAGCTTCAACTCCTGTTGGGGGAACTGAGAATTTGTTTACAGAGTAGCTTGTGTCACTAACAGAATAACTAAGTAATGACCTGTTTTGAAAGAAAATACTCTGTCATATACAATGTATTGTAGCAAATATTATACTTCAATTTAAGGTTGAACTTTTAATTTGAAATAAATAGTGACAAACCAGATGTAGATGTGGAACCAGATGTAGATGTGGATGCAGTCACAAATTACCAATTTTGTATTACATAAGATAAATTATTATTACGGGAAATTGTTTAGATAAGCTCATTAAATATACGGGTGTAAATGTATAAAGGTCTAAACAGGAGATTTTTATCTCTCCAAGTCCTCCAACGACAAACTGTTCAAATCAGAACTTTAAACTCAAGCTGAAATGAAAGGGTGAGTTGTAGAACGAAAACAAGTCGCAGTGTACAGTTTATACAGCCGATAGTTTATGTGTAAATCAATCACTAACAGTAACAGCGTAAAAATTAAAAGCTAAAATGTGCCTGATGTGCGGTGGTTCCAGAGTCTTTGACCACGCGTTATGCTTCGAAGAGGCGGAAGAGCTACCAAACAATAAATTAGTCTTCCAATGAAGTATTGTTTCCTCGTCTACAAAGATACGCCGTAAAACGCGGTCCACGTAATCTGGGACACTCAGCTTTGGCCGCCATTTTGTTTCAGATCCACAACAAAGTCCACGTGATAAAATACTCGAAGAATCTTGGAGTATTTGTACCACGTGACCCAGCCTTTGCCAGGGGTCTTCGCTCCATCAGACGCCATCTTGAAAAAAAAGGAGAGAAGGCCCTGGGGACGAGGTTGTAACAAGAATTGGCCGCCATTTTGATACAACTGGTTTCCAGACCCCTCCTCCCTTTTCTCCACCATTTTGAAATTTATGAAAAATACCGCTGACCTCTCGTTCCCCGTTCCCCGTTCTAGATTTTAGTAACATCCCATCTAACCCATGTGATATTTTATCCCATCCTTATTTCATAAGCTATTTTTTGCGTTCAGTTTAAATATTGCCTAAAAGCTCCTGTACATTTATTTTCTTCTTTTCGCGGCCCTATCACGACCATGCAAATGGAAAAGAAGGATAAAATATGTTTAATTTGGGATAAACAACATGGATTTTATCACATACTTGCATGCAGGAATCAAAACAAACCGTTTGAATACCCGTCGTTTATCGTGTGCGTTGATGAAAACGGAGACCTTTGAAAACGCTGATGCCGATTTCGATCGTTTTTATAGTGTGGACCATAATAATTATAAAAGCAATATATAATTATAATAAGAACCTTCCCAGAGTCCTTTGCAACTGGAAATTTTTCAATGTCAAATAACTTTGTCAATTTGAGGCCCAGAAGGGTGAAGCACCACAAGGTAATAGCACTTACCATAAAATAACTCTCATATCAAACTTAGTGTGATGGACGTCATTAGTCACGTGACCACGCCCGAAAGTGCGTTTTTGTTTACTGTGAGAACAGGTCTCTATCAATTGAAAAGTAATCAATATTTTCAGCAAGACATTGATATGGGGAATTTTGAAATGGCCATTAATATTCTGGCATTTTAAATTTAAGGGGGCTATACACGAGTGTAAAAAGGTGTGGAAAATTTGTTCAGCTATATCTCACGAAATGTAAGGCGCATAGCAACAAAAATCTACATGTGGATAGATATTTATGTGAAGAACACGTTTTTGAACACGTATCTTACGTGACGTCATCAGTCACTTGACCAGATCGCTTTGAATATTTCAAATTGCTTTAAAAGTACATTATGCTCAATAAAACAGCGCCTTATTTCTGTGAGTGTTAGATATTGAAGTAAAGTTTATCAAAGGGCGATTATTATTTTTTCTTTTAAATATCAGGGAAGAGCCGCGCATGAGCAGCGTTTGATCATTTTCATGTTGGCGCTAAATCGGCCACTTATTAATTTCAAACCAAAAGGAGAAATTTATGAGAGGGTTTAGAGCATCCTCTTTTCAAACTCAGTTGTCTGTTTTGTAAAATTAAATTTCCGTCATTTGTTTTAAGGCTGTAATAAGTTGCTCCCTGGAGCCTGGTGACTACTATGCATGAAAATGAGGCTGTGTTTTGCAGCCATTTTACCGGGTTGCCGACCCGCGTCCGGTCGCGTCAGCTCAGTGGCGTGTTTTCGCCGGATTTTTTCGCTAGTTCTTGATCTAAAGAAAGTGTTTTGTCGACTCAAGAAATTTTCCTTCGCTTTCTAGCATCTTATTGCTGCTTAAGAGCGAAGAAAGTCCTTCGGGTAGCAGACAAAGTGCAGATTCAAGTAGTCGACTGTTGGCCAAAAGAAAGCTAAGTGTTCTTGAGTTTTATTTTATATTTGCAGGCGAGCGTATAATAGCTTAGCGACGCTAGCGGTAAGGTTAATTTTCCGTTCAATTCGGTTTATAAGCTTGAGCTTATTTAAATTTTCTGCTGCTAGGCAGGTAGAAAGTTTTGCACCTTTGTTTACGTATTTAATCGTTAACTTCACGACTGTTTTGCATTGTTTCAGTAGAAACCGAAACGTGAAACAAGAAGGAACTTGAGAAAGAACGAGCAGGAATCCCAGTCCGAAATTAAGCTGAGCTCGGTAAGTGAAAATATGGAAAACACGCCTGTTTGGCGTATTTCTACATTGAAAATTGCTGGCTTACCTTCATTCCAAACATTGCTTTGATTATAGTACGAAATCTATAAACGGCTTTCCGACTGCGCTGAAATAAGCTTACTAGTGAATTATTAAGCTTAAAGGAGAACGGAAGGTGAAAAACAAAGTTTTGTAACCACTTTTTAAATAAAGTAAATGATGTATCTTAACTAAAATTTGTAATATTCGTCCCTATAATCCATTGGTAAACTTGTTATGGACTGTAAAAAGCTCGCAACAATGACACGATGTACGTCCGCCATTTTGTCCGCCATTTTGAAGGCATGGGCGCTAAGCATGACGTCATTGCGCCCACAAGTAAATGCGTCAAATCTCAATATAAATACTCATATTAAACTCATCGAGAAATCTGTGGAAATCAGTTGCAAAACAGAGGGACGGCTCTAATTACGCAGTACGTAATCTATATTATCCCAGCATTAAAGGATAAAAACGATCATAAATGTTTCCGTCGTGGTACCTACATATTATTATTTACAGTCCCACGGCGCTCTTATTCGAGTCCGCGCCTGACCTAAGCCAAAGAACAATTGCCGTCTCCAACACTTCTGTTTGCAAACAGATCATTCGAAACTAGGATGCCTGAGTTATACAGCGAAGAGGGGAATCCTCCTCCTCCAGATCTGAGCCAAATAATGAAAACATAGCATTGCAAAATTCGTAACCGAGTGCAAGTGATGTCAGGGTTTTATACAGACACGTAACAACAACAACAGAGCAACACAAAATAAAATCAAACACGACAAATGAAATCGTTTCTAAATCAGTATGTTTATTATCCTTTTAATTAACAATATTCACCTGCTATTTTGTCATAGCTTCGTCCGATCTCCTAGCAGTACACACACTCTCTTTCTTGCTGAGTTTTCCAGTTTTCGATTCCCAATGTTTACAAGTACACCATGTGGTGTTTCCTCCTCGTGCGATCTCGTCCTGGCTTTCAGCTGCTTCAGTATGCTCTCCGTCGGAATCCGAGAGATCTCACATGGGCTCGAACGAATACGGTTCAAATTCAGCCGTATTTATGGATGTATAAGCGAACAGTATCTAATAAATAATTCTCAGAAAAGACTGCCAAGAACGTGCAAGCGATCGATCGAGCAAAGAGCGCATTGACGTCACAACATGGCGACCGTGAATCCTTATTTGGAAGTAACCGGAAGAGAAAGCACACAAAATGGCGGACGTTCAATTCCGGCGAATGCTGTTAGATTTCGGTCGTATTTGCACTGAAATATGTATTTTTTTTCGCTCGTTTCTTCGAAATTATAGTTTTTTATAGTTATTTCTACAATTGTAGTTATTACGAAAATTATATTCTGTAGCCTTCCGTTCTCCTTTAAGCTTATATGTTTTTCTCTTCACTTTTCGATACGATATTTCGCTTGCCATGTTTCTCCGTCCTAGGAAATTAAAATGTACAGAGGGAAATTAAATTGAATTTCTTCATTTGAATCTAGGCGATTTTATGTTTCTAATAGTGTCAGTATTGCTTGCGAAGTATAATAATATAAATCGTCACTGCACATTGTGCATCTTTGAATTAAAATTCCCAGTCCCAAAGCTGAGCTCAATAAACAAACAAACGATTTTCACAAGCTTTTCTTTAGGCTAAAATAGTACGAAATCTTCCAGCTTTTACTGAAATACTGGAAAGGTGCCTAGTGAGTTGTTATCTCTTCTCGTTTCGATACGATGTTTTTGCTTGCCATATTGTTTCTTGTCCTGGGAAATTAAAATATTAATATATTTGAATGCAGGCCGGCGATTTTATGTTTCTATGCTGTCAAATCTGTGTGCTGAACAACATTTAAATATAATGTTTGCTTGCTATAAATCATTACAAAAAATTGTGGCCCTTCAATTTTTATGAAAAATATTCTGCGGTTTGTTGTTGCCCGCACAGGGCAGCCTCCTATTTCTGTCCTGAGTTTCGATTTCAGGATTTCCGTCTGCCGGTAAGATGTTTGTTAGCAGTACCCAGGCCCCTCCGCCCCCTCTGATTTGTGACGACTATTGCACGCTTGAATTTGCACGAGAAGAGACGATTGTTGTTTTCGGGATTTCTTTTGCGCGCTCGAGGAGACGCTGTTTTGAGACGCTCTGATGCTTGATTGTTGCCGATTTCGGCTGTTTTGAGACGCTGTTGCACACGCTCTTGCACGAAAGGATCTTGCGTGACATTGTTTTATTACCAAGCCGCCCTGTTATGTTTCAAGCAAACATATGAACTGACCCTTGTGAGATCCGAGTCACGTGCTCCTTTTTTCTACAATTTCACGCACGCCTAGCCTGCGTCGCAGACGGACTTGACCGCCGGTAAATTGGTTTACTTCAATCACATCGACAATTAAATATTTGGACACGTTGCATTGTGTTCACAATTGGTTTACTTGAATTTCCTCGAAAATTAAATATTTGGAAGTAGTGTCCTAAATCTTGTGACATTGTAACAAATGTGTCTGTCACTACCAGATGTTGGTTTTGCGCTTTGTTAGTATAAGGTTATTTTTGAGACGCAAATACACGAAAAGGATCTTGCGTGACATTGTTTTATAAAACCAACGATGATAATGAAATTACAAATGTGGCAGCACTTCACTTCCAATATGGTACCCCTAGTTTTAATAAATTTTATTTAAATTTTTGGACAGAAGAGCTGTTGTGTATTTAAAATAGACTAATATATATATATTACAATTCGAGGTTTTAACGCCAATCAGAAGAGTAAAGCATTTGTAAACATTGTACTTTTCACTTTTTGTCACGCGTCACACAACTTCAGTTTTCTGATCACAAAACAATATAAATACAGACGCTATGGTGCAGTGTATAATAATTATAAAAAATAATTGGCAATAATTAAGTTTAACTTAAGTTTATTTTGTTATCAACTGAAAATTGTTTTCAGTAAAATGAAAGTAAAAAATCTAGCTGTCTATTTAATCAGGTATATTTAGATGAACTGGGATGACAGTAGTCTCCTACGCAGCCATTATTTGTGTCGTCACCCAACTCTTCTCCCACTAACGGCTGCTCAAATCCGAATCACATTCCTTTACCGATTTAAGCCAATCACAGTTGCTGTCTTGCAGTGCCATTTTTCGGAACTTGCTCGCGCCCAATACACCAATAATAGATTGTGTCTTATCGTGACCTTAGCGTCGGAAACGTCAAGCGAATGCCAGTATCCGCCTTTTAAATTTGACGCACACCAGACATCAAAATAAAACATGGTTTAACTGAAGACCAAATGAATGATATTAAAAAATTAATGTTGAAAAAGATTTTCGGCAAACGGTAACAGTCACGTTTTTGCCGATAGGTGTCAAAGTTGCTGCGGTCAAAACAAAAGGAAAGGAATGTGGTTCAGGCTAGAGCAGCCGTTAGTGGGGAGAAGCGCTGCGTGACGACACAAATAACGGCTGCGTAGGGAGACTCAGGATGATAGGAGTACTAAGGAATTTCCCATGCACAATGTAGTATTTATAATTTGTTTTCTGTTTCATCTTTTTCATAGATGGAGGTCATGGTCTTATAATAAACATATTGATTGTAGTCAGTAGACAGTGGATTTTACAGGTGAGAGTGAAGAGCATAAATTGAAGGGATACCGTATATCTTTTAAACACAGAGCGAGCCTATAAAAGGAAAGGACACGCCCCGTCTGAAGCACTTTGTTGGCTATTTTTATCATTAATGGCATGTGGGAAAGCTGAAACGTCGCACAACAACGGTCAAGAAAAGTTGGGTTGGTTTATCCAAACAACTAATTGATTTATGTCAAACACAACAAGCTATAATAATAAATATTGAGCGCAAAACAAATATATATATTCACTGTTTTGGAGGAACTGAATGCAAACAATAAATTCCCTTCACCCATTTCGACATGTACAGTACAGTCCAAATTTTGCGGCTAGCTAAAATTGCTACAAAGCTCAAGCCTGCGACCAAAGAGCCACCTGTTTCCATTTATCTGAGTTTGTCGAGAACTTGAACGAGTCTCGTGAAGATGACTTTTGACGGGATTTGCAAAATTATTCAGAATTACAAGCTTTGTGATTGTGCAAACAACTTGGACAATACTGAATAATTGCACATAATTATACCTGGGTGAATTAACCAATCAAATCAGACCATTGTGATTGGCAGGCTGAACTCCACAGCCTCGACTGATAGGCTTGCTCCGTGTTTAAACGCAATGCAATTTTATTATCTCATTAACAGTATTGATTAAAATTTGGGTGTATGTTAAACCAAGAACAGTGACCCTGGTCAACACCCCCGGAAACACCCAGGAACACGCAAACATATAAACAGGTAAAGTCTTCATGAGCGTAGTGGCCCACAACTGCCGGAGCTGGAGCCTTAATCCCAGTTTCTGTAGCATGAAGCAACTAGGAGTATTCCTTAACCCCCTTGGTTGGGATGATAGTCCATCGCAAGTTAGTCCACCCTGGAGCATTTTGTCGCCGGTACTCATTTATACTCCTGGGTGAGAGAGGCACTGAGAGTAAAGTATCTTTCCCAAGAACACAACACATTGACCCCAGCCAGGGCTCAAACCCAGACCACTCAGTCCTGAGTCCAGCATGCTAACCATTACTCCATTAGGCCACCGCATCTTCCGCCACCAAAAATATACTAAATGCAAATTTCAGACCACTGCCCATGTTCCATTTCCCCTTTTGGACCACTTCAGCCATATAATATCTTATTTATTTTCATTTCCTTTTTTCATATTTTTAATTTTTCTTCGTATTTGTAATTTTTGGGTGTTTTCAGAGTGTTCTGGGGTGTTTCGGGAGTCTTTTTGGTTTTACATACACCCATAAAATTCACTTTGAAGTCTTCAGAGCTGTATTTATCATTTAGGGGAGTGTACTGTAAAGTTATTATATATTATATAAGCTGTACGTGGGCTAAATATCTGTTATTTGTTCAAAAGGTTTTTTTTGGTGGGCTTCTTTTGGGGGAAATGGGGGAAGGGAGTTGCGTCTCAAACCTTTTAGGTGTATATAAAAGAATAAA
The DNA here is from genome assembly GCA_029204205.1 of Desmophyllum pertusum. Taxonomy (NCBI): domain Eukaryota; kingdom Metazoa; phylum Cnidaria; class Anthozoa; order Scleractinia; family Caryophylliidae; genus Desmophyllum; species Desmophyllum pertusum. Next base: position 2,981,570 of record MU827779.1, on the reverse strand, counting down.
GCATAGTAAATAGATATCTATTTAAAAGTTGAAAATCCCTTTCATTAATTATCCTTGATCTAGAGCATAATAATTAATTATATGTTCTCTTCTGAGGTGGGTTAATACTGGGTACCAGTATACTGGTCTACCACTTAAGCCCTCTCTCCTCCAGCTGACCTGATGGTTAATTACATTCTCTGCTTTGTTTTCTCTTCAGATTTGTACTTCAAAACCATTGTAATATCAGGCGGCACTTGTGATGTCAGGAGAATAAATTAAATTGATATTGGTTTGAAATAATTTATTTTATAATCTATATAATATATAAAATTGTTTGTTTTACTAATTCAGAGGGTGACACTTGATTGATGGTGTTGCAGTTAATCATGACACTAAAAAAAATTGTGGCCAGAAAAAAAAGGACCAAATAAATATTTGAAGAAAGATTTTTGAAATGTGGTGGCTGTCTGCTGTATTTAGATTTCATTGAATCCGATCCAGTGTGATTTTAATATTGAATGTTTAAAATGTTAGCACATGCTGTTAGTGTGTTTTGCCCCTTTAATAAATATACATGTACATGCATGTGTAATTGAGCATGGTATGAAAAGTCAAGCCTTTGTTGGAAAATACATATACTTTTGGTCTGATTCACACCAGTCTGACTCTTATGTCAATTCATGGCCTGTTAAAATTCAGACCATTCCAAATTTATTTTTCAAATCATGTACATTAATTAATTTTGGTTTAAATTTATTTTTGTTTGATATTTATTTCCTTTCGTCTTTATTTTGTTTTAGAGCATGGTACGTAATGACAGTGCTAGCTAATGACATTAAATTCAAGAGAAAGGAAAACAAAAAAATTTTGTAATGTAAAAAATACATATTAGTCACAACATGATAATTTAACAGTGTCGGGTTACTATTCCTTCTAATACTGCTACCATATTTTCAGAGTTTAACATTTGAGTGACTTTCACTGGTGTTCTTTAGTATATTTTTTGTTCCAGGAATTTTTGACATCACCATAATTCATATTCACTGATACTGAATAATATTAGGCACATGTAAATTTCCGAGTAGCTTCATGTGAACCATTGGTTCATTGATATAAACTGTACACGTAAGCTCTCATTTACCTTCATACGAGGCTTTTGAATCCACTATTCTGAGCTATTTACATATTGCTCTGACTATGAATTTTACAAATTGCATTACTGGGGATTTTGATATACACAATTTAAACTCAGGGTTGTTGTCTGAGGGTGCATTTGTTGGTTTGTGCTATACAAAGAAACACTGTCAATTGGTGTTGTATCTATGATAATACATATATCTTATTATTAACCAAGCGCGAGAGCCATACTGGGAGAATCTTGACAGTACAGATCGAGTGCAACGAGGTCCATACAGAAAAGACTGAGGGCCTACTGAGGGCCGATATTTTACTAACAAATTTGCATGATTTTCGCAATTTCTAAACCCCACTAAAACTAAAATTAAGGGCAGTAGGTGGTATCATATTTACCATTTTTCCATTATGACAATTAAATTATATATTGCTTTTATTCCGGTTCCACTTGTAATTATAATAATAATGATAATAAAAAAATAACTCCTGCACGCCAAGACCAAATGGTAGTCATTAGAATTTGCATATCGCTGGAAACGAAATCTACACGTTTTTATTTCGCACGTGATATATTTTGTTTGCACCGAATAATATAATTTGTTTTCCCATGTTTTTTCACTAGCTTATTTGTTTGATTCTGCCTAAAATTTAGTTTGGCTAAACGTAGCTTACTTCTAAGGGTTTAAAACAAAAAGGAAACGTTTTAAATATTGTTTTACATGTTACTTCTCAATAGTATTCGGTGCGTGCAACAGTTTTCTACTTTTACCCATGCTACCTTTCGGTCTTGTCTTGCGGGCTTTTAAAAACATTTCTATCCGACAACGTTAATTGAAATAGGTGTATACTACGTAAAGATCAGGCAAAAATACCTCTAGTCCTCGACTTTAATATAAAATCTAGGCTATGTTCATGGCGTTGATTTGACGCGTTGGTTACATTCAGTTGAGTCGCGAATTTTGGCGGGAAAGATTTAACCGATTTCTTTAATAAAAATGTTTGAATTTTAAGAAAAAGTTATTTATTTTTTGGTGGGAGTAAAAACATTTGAGATATCAGCTTATTTTTAAAACCTCGTCTTTACAAAAAAAAATATGCCCCATAATTTTGAAATCCGACTACAGATTTTTTCCTTACTTCATCAAATAAGGCCCAGTTCAGACGCCGTACTTTACATGAGCCGAATCGAATTCGAATTTAGGCCGACCCAAATTAATTTAGATCGACTGAATTGATTCAGACGCCGAGCTTAATTCAGCCGAACTTAATTTAATAGGAAAAAATTGCTGTTATATTGAAAAATACGTTATAATAATTCATGCATTTGTTTCGGCTCTTGTGAAGTTCGGCGTCTGAATCCTAGCCGGTCCACAGCCGTTATTCCCGGCTGAGCTAGGCGGGAAGAACGGCTGAGCCGATCCGAATTCAATCAGCCGTTCCGAATTGATTCAGACGCCGTACTACACATGAACTTAATTCATCGAATTCGATTCGGCTCATGTGAAGTACGGCGTCTGAACTGGGCCTAAGGCTCAGAGCTCTCAAGTTCTGAAAGTTTTCATGACAATCATGACCATGCAACTTTCTGCACAAACTGCTGGTAAAATTTACTCTGAAAATGCTATGCATTTGTCTTAACTGACGCACAAATAGCGGAAGAGTGCAGCCAGACTATCTACCATGCTAAAGGAAGCAGAATTTTATGCTGCATTCAAGGTGAAATTAAATATTTTATATTCATCCGACTTATCGCGCATTTGTCGCCAATTTATCGCGCATTTATCGCGCATTTGTCGCCAAAATAATCCAAGCATGACAAAATGTAGCATCTACGGAATACTCTTACCAGTTTTCAGCACCGTAGGTTTCCTTTCTGAGGAGAAATAAAGCCTTCAAGTCAAGTACTTCTAATCATCCGCTTTTCAACAACAGTGAAAACGCTTGTGCTTGATAATATATTCAAGATCTCTGGCTTTGCCGTCACATTCCTCACGAGCAGTTTGCCACTTGGGAATAACGAGTCTTAATATCATCAGTGAAAATATGTTCTATCTTTCTCGCGCTGCGCGCTCGTTGTCGCGCGCCAGTTTCTCACGAAAAAAATGAACGTCTGTGAACAGGCTAATTTTCTATTGCATGTAAAATTATAATTTATTCTTTAAGTTGGATCTCGTTGTAGCTACAATAGATTACGGATAAATTAAAGCTATTTTCTCATAATTATCTCAATGTTTTCCATCATAACAAGGTTTGGAACCTCTGATCTCCCATAGAATAGTGACTTTTCCCCCTAAGTTTCGTAATAGAAAGCAAGGGAAAAGTTTCGCGCATTTTGCGTCTTGAAGCTATCAGCAACTGAAGTCACTTCATGCTATTATGAGCATCGAGGGCTGAGTCCGTCTGCGACGCAGGCTAGCTATCATGTGAGAACATCAATATGGCCGCCGTGAAAATACTCTTTTGAAGATACGACAGGCTATAAACTACGAAAGCAAAGTAAGTCTGAAAATAATTTGTCTCGGCCGTTAAATCAAGGAATTGATTTGATAGTGAAAGTAAAAATGCTAAATCATAACTCCATCACTCGAGCTCTTTCTTTATTTGGCATGAACCTTGAACCTTGCAGTACTCGCAAAGCGGAAGTTGGTTAACAAACATAATACTTAACGCTTCGAATTCTCGGAAAGAAGATCAAAGCGTCTTTGTCGTCTTTCACACTGATAACATGCGGTTGTAAACCACATACCGTTTTCCAAGAAAAAGAACAATTGTATTTTGTATACGGAAGGGAAATATTTCAATTCACTGCATAAACTTATACTATCGAGTATTAAAGAATAAAAAAAAAAAACGGTTTATAAACGAAAGCTTGTCCGTGAACAAGTGGACATATAATAAAAATACTAGCTGATTGTGCGTGTTCGGGCTGTCATAGTACTTTCTTAGAACATAGACGAATTTCAAATCTACGCCAACAATTTCTGCTTTCTGTGCACAATTGTTCAAATCAGGTGATCATGGTGTGACGCGGAAATCATGGAAAGATCGGGGGAGGTAAACAGGAAATAAAATGTGATGTCTCTGTTATAATTTGAGAAACGTCACGCAAATTCTCAAAAGTCCTCCGTTTATATACATCTTTAATAAGACATATCGATCAGACTATCTTCAAGAATGAACCATGCATAGGTCTCTTTTCCGACTCCAGGCATATTTTAAAAATATCCAAACGTCATTCTTGGGTCATGTAGACTTTGCACCTGGTTGTCATTGTTTTCATTTCTAAGAAAGGGGTTTTACCCGTCTCAGGTCTTGGCACCGCCCCAGACAAACGCCGCATCATAAAAGCGGCAGACGAATTGCGATTATTTGCATAATTCTGACTGACTCAGTGGTAGTCAGACAATTCAAGCTCTTGGTTTTGAGGTTGCTTCCTTGTAGCAGTCAGTATCCAGCCGAAGATGTATGCCTTGTTCTTCTCGGTAAGTTTTGTGGCCTTGTTATGGATCATCCGACTATATCCACATTGCTGGTCATCCGAGTGATTCGCATTTTATATGATAGTCGCATTTTGAGAATGATATGGCGCTACCGCCTATTCCATCTGTTACGAACTGTTCATGTATACAATTTAATTGAAGATCACCATATATTTTCTCGGCCAGCCCTAACTCTAGATGAAACATGCATGCACTGATACCTTCGCTACAGATTGATTTATTGTAAACTTTGTAGTCTTTCATCGATGTTTTTCCGTCTTCGCGAGGTATAAATGGCCAGATATGCAATCGATATGCAAGCACACCTTTTTATACTCAATTCTTGGAAACATATTCGACGGCATCGATGCGGAAATACACCCGAACCTCTATAAATCAAAGTGTTATTCTTTCTTTCACTTCTATTATTCTAGCAATGATGCCTTCTTAATTTTCTTCTTGTTATCGAGACATTTTTGAGGCTGGACTTTTTTTCGTGTTTTTGTATAAATTAAGCCTCGTGACACTTCAGACTAGCCTCGTGTTTTACTGTCCGGTTGTTCTGGTCCTTATCATAGGCAGCCTGAATTTCTGCACAGAGGAGACGGCTGAAGTTCAAGCTAAGTCATAGCCCGCTGCATAGCCAAACTCGAAATTGAAACACAAAAATGTATCAAAATCTGTAGAGTGGCTTTGTGCCATGCAGTAAAACTGAGAAATATGTCACAAAGATGATCTATGCAGATTTCCTGCTTGGACTGAATTCGACGATTCCGGGAAACGAGTCGTGTTACGTGACATCACTTCAGTTATTTCAGTTATCAGAAACTTTTTCGAGAACCAAATCAACAATGGATTCGTTCAAACAAAGCGTATTATGAGAGTTTGTATGGAGCTGAAATACGATCGAAAATAATTTTCACTTTTCCTTCGAAAAGTTGTAAATAATGTGAATTAAAGTGTTAAAACCTCACCTGTTGTCTTTTCCTGTGTTTGTATCGCTTCCAAAGGCCGTTTTGGGCGAATTTCGACCGATAAAAACACAGGAAAAGACAACAGGCGAGGTTTTAACACTTTAATTCACAATATTTACAACTTTTCGAAGGAGAAGTGAAAATTATTTTCGATCGAATTTCAGATCCATACAAACTCTCATAATGCGCTTTGGTGACCTGTGGTTCAAATTGTAAGAATGCCTTGGTCTGTCGGTCCTCATGCGAAATTTATAAGCTCGATTCACATTTCATGATTTTTCAACCAGGGGCGTTCAGTGTCGTCGTCAATGATAAGGATATGTGGAGCATGCACCTTCTTTCCTTCTTATCTATCGTTATGTTTGAAGCTATATATAGGGATTTCCTTAAGAATACCAGTATTTCTTGGAATTTGTTAGTATTAGTGTAAGCTTACTGCATGCTCGAGTTATCAAACCCCATGATTACGCGAATATATGAATTTTATTTTCGAGTGGTAAAAACAATATATTACGAATGAGCGCAGCGAATGTGTAAAATATTGTTTTTAACACGAGAAATAAAATACAATTCATATCTTCAAGCCACCGTATAATTTCATTTTTACTTTATAGACAAACAACAAAAGCACAAACTATATCACGGGTGTTTTACTGGAAAATAGACCACTCGTAAAATTAATACGGAACTACATCTGGGACTAGCCTCCTCGCAGACGTTCTTTGAGCTCGTCACGCAATCTTTCCTCCCCCCAGAAAGATTGCGTGACGAGCTCAAAGAACGTCTGCGAGGAGGCTAATCTGGGACCCGAGTGGCGTATTTTCCATATCCTCTCTAGTGAGCTCTTGGGGACAGAATTACGCGCCTATTCGCGAGGAATAAAAACCCATATATATAAAACATCTCATTTTCAGATCACGGGGTGGTTTTTGGACGACCCATGAAAAAGCGAAAACAACTCATGTGTGTTTAAAGTATAAACACACAGCTTCTGGATCTCGTAAAATTTAGCCTAACTTGTCAAGTCAGTTCGTCGTTCGTAATCCGTCTCAATCAGTCTTCTCTCGTCTTTAGCCATGCTTGTTTATCTTAGGTTTGCTATCGCTTCTTGGTATTTTATTTTATAGTTAGTAAAGGCTTATTGCTACGTCGTTTCCATCGAACGAGAATTTTGTACAATAAAAAATGGCTAAGACAACAATATTTAGTCCGCTATTTTTCAAAGGTGCTAAAATCAAAAACAGCAAAAACATTCATCAACATTCTCAATGTTATTCTAGGCGCTGTTTTAGTGACAGCTCAAGGGTCATCCATCAAGATGATTGAGTTGGAGAACAGCTACCGGTACCCTCTTGCTCCTATCGCAATTCCTGTTCAAGTGCAGTTCATCACTCAGAAAGACATTCAAGCTACAGGAAAAGTTACACAGCATTACGACGCGGCATTGTGTGGAGGCTGTAGCTTTGATGGGTTGAACGCTCGCTTTGCAGTGAACTTGGTCAACAATCCATGGGATTATGATGCGGGAGACTATATAACTGTCACTGTCCTAGATTCTGCTGGTAATGTCATCACTACGAATGTAAATGAAAGCAGCAAGATACCCCAACCTGATTTCAACTTCACCTACTCAGTCAAGTAACTTGATTTATTGATTTATTGATTTATTGATTTGTTTATTTATTTATTTATTTATTTATTTATTTATTTATTTTGACAGCCCTGTTTTCCAATTTTGGTCTGGATAGGGTTAAGAATTTCGAACTACAAGTAAACAGCAACCAACGATACAGCTGTATGCCCAACAAACATCCATATGCCACCATCATGATAAAAACACAACAGGAACCTTTGGTTGTTTGATTGATTACATAATGAGCTCTCTGTAGGCAAAAAAACAGGATCGATCCTAACAATATTTTGAAAAGATAAATCCTAAAACTAAATGACCTTATAAATAGGGCGTGTTCCACGCTTTATAATTTACCGACCTTTTTCCTTGAGAATAATGATATATTTTTATTTCTATTTTTTTACATAGGTTCAAAAATTTGTATTTCACGATTGTAACAGGACCCGCACCGTCCTTTGTATTCACTCTCTCCCTGACGTTTGACTACAAAAACAGAGTCTACTTCCTGTGCCCTGTAAGCCTCGGTGGCAGATGACGGCCATGGAGTACGCCGTGATGCAGAACTATAGCAAAGGAGATGATACTGGTATGTTCAGTTATGGAATAACCTGCCGCAGTATTAGCCCCTCGTCTGTTGCACAGTGTTGTTAAAGGGAGTGTTTCACGGTTCGGCGCATGTGCCGCTGGCTTATCAACTTTATCCGTTTTAAGAACCCGGCCCACTCACATATACTTTTCGATACTTCAGTAATCATATACTATAATAAATCCAAGAAAAGCGACGAATGACCAAAATTCACAAACAAAATTCAACGGATTGCAGCGAAAATGTCGACATTGAATATCATAATAAATTACCAGAATAAAACCTTTGGGCCAAACACTTTATTCTGGTAATTTATTCTGGTTTTCAATGTATACATTCTCGGTGTTATCCGTTGAAATTTGTTGTGAATTTTGGTCATTCATCATTGATTGCTTGGACGTATTCTAGCATGTAATTACTGAAGTATCGAGAAGTACATGTGAGTGTTTTTTTAACGGATAAAGTTGATAAGCCTGAACATGCGCCGAACCGTGAAACACTCCCTTTAAGAAGTGTATTTAAATATTATTATTCTCAATCTAAATTGTCCTATGTATTTTCGTCATATGCTAACAGCAAAATTATATTTTAACCTTGTGACGAAACTAATGCATGTATTTGAAAGAACATGTTCAGAAAAATTCATATGTGAAAAAAATAATTGAAAAAAGCTCAATTAGTTCAAAGATATGAAGATCTGAATTTTGAATTTTCCGCCATTTTGTTACTATTTTCAGAAATTTGGAAAATTTCAAAATGCAATATCTTTTAAACCAAATGTCATTTTAAAATTATTTTTTTCACATTTTAAAATTGTTTCAACATGTTCTTTTCAAATCATCCATTAGTTTTTGTCATTAGGTGAAAATAAAAAATTTGCTGTTAGCTGTATGACGTCATTTTCCCGCTAAAAACCGTTAAAATCGAAAAACAAAAATCATGCGTTTGTTTGGAATTGCAATGTCTGTTATTGCAAAGTTTCAGCTCCATCAGTTGGCCTCCGTGTGCACTGCTAAAATGCAAATTAGATGGTGTCGAAACTGTAGGAGGAGCCAAGTCCCCTTTATAGTGCGCCTTCGTGTTTAACCCTTTCACTCCCAAGAGTGCTAAGTTCAAAACTGAGGGGAAAAATCTTGAATTTCATTTTGCAAAATTGTCAAAAACAAAACAGCACCACTTGAAAGCACTGCTCATAGCTTTCATTTTGAATGGTCACACACTAGGGTTTCATCGACAGACTTAAAAGTTTAGAACCACATTTATTGGACTCAAGGTTTGACTCTGGGAGTGAAAGGGTTGAGTAATATGATTTATGTGAGAAACTCAATATTTTTTACTGGGCTCTTATATGAACGGCGCTCGTTTCTTCACAGGTCACCTGGTTCCAGTTTTCAAATCTTCGACGACGCAAGATGTTGTGACTGGAAGACTTAAATTGTTTCGCCTTGACTACTGCTTCGGGCCAGCCATTTCTACAAACATCACCATCACCGTCGTCGCAGAGGATCAAAAAGTCAGGCTTCGCCAGCTTCGCTTGCAAGAAGACGTACAACGCAGGAAAAGTGCGATGTGCGATCCCCATACTTTGACATATCTGGTGGGCCAGTTAACTTCATACTGGTTGGTCTGGAGGGTCCAATGGATTATGGGCCGGTTACAGGTCCTGGTTGCGTGGTGATGGGCGATACGGGGATTCCAACAACTTTAACCATCGCAGCCTCGGTTTCCGTTTGTGATCTGATGATGACCGGCGACTTACAGGATTAGTTGTTTCTTGTCTTAGTTTTCCTATTACTGATCGACTTCGTTTTTATAAGTTACTGAAATAGTCGAAAATCACGATGCGATTTATTCTCACAGGATAGCTTACTCTCGAAAACGTCAGCTGCTTGTGGTAAAAATATATAAACTCCAATGTTTGATATCAGTCAAACAAAGATGTTTTTTTTTTTTAATTTTTTGCTAATTTTAAGCGAGACACAACGAGGTATAAGTACTTTGCTCTCCTTGTGTAATTGTAGTTTTGTTATAAGCTGGTCAATAAACATTTTGATGTTTAATTTGTGTGTCGATAGCCTTTCATTCTTAGTTATCTGGGAAGAGGATAGCCTGCGAGAGCAGACGTAATTTCCGGCTCGAGTAAATTACGTCTGCTCTCGCAGGCTAGGAAGAGTGATGCCAGAAAACAAATACTATTATGTTCGTTTCTTCTCCAAACAGTAATCTCTTGCATAAAGGCAATCATCTAGCCTCCTCCGCAGGCAACTCCCCGGGGTCTGGGGCAAGAATTTTTGTCCTCCGTACCAGTCTCTCACTCGTGCCTTTATGTAAGAGTTGCCTGCGGAGGAGGCTAGCAATCATCAATCATAAATTATAGCAAAATAATCGAGCTTATTATCCAACTTTAATTCAGTCAATAGAGTACAGATAACAAACGAAGCGAGCACAAATATCCCGCGATATTGTATACATGTAGTTACTAATTTGTCGGGTTAGTTATTTAGTTGCTATGGAAACTGTAAGCACGCGCTTCTAATTCTTCGTTTTCCCGCTCCCATGCGTAATGTTGGTGAACTACCTGTATTGCTGAAAAATAAAATATAAATCAATGCAAAGCGACTACTGAACCAATCAGAGCGGACGCTATATTATCAAAATGTTATAAAACATCACAACAGCTCAATATATCATCCGAATCGGCACTTCATGAGTTTTCCCTAAATGGCGTAGCTTCTATTTATTTTCTCAGAAAGTAACCTTTTTTAGTAACGTTTCTTATAAAACTCACGTTAAAAATGTATTATATCATTCTTATTCTCTTAAGTGGAGCCCTGCCACCCGCTTCTGTGGGGAGGACACCAATCATTACCAACATTTACTTAAATTTATGCAAAACATGTCTCAGTTTTACTGACAAAAACTTTTTATATAATTCATTCCATTTTTGGAGTGAAAATTACATTCTTGTTATTGCCAACTTTGCGTTTCTTAGCATTAATTTGAATTTCCGTCCCATTATTATCGGTACGACGGCGATTAAATATAACCGCCTTTTCTACTCAGCTCCATACAACCCGGGGGTCTACAACCTTCCGATTTCGTTTAATATGAGAAACCACCATTTAACTGCTACCAAACTGGTACCAATCTCTTTTTCATGAACATAATACAGCAATTGCTTGATGAAGCTTTGCTCCCTGCATCCTTTTCACCATAGTTTTCCAGCATATCCTTGTTCTTGTTCCACCTTTCCGTCAGTGCGTCGGCTATCTTGACAACGGCCTGGTTGACTTTCTGGGTCTATAGTCTCGTTCTCAATCTCCAGGCTGAGCTGCTTGACGCGGTCAACCTTAGACTGTTTTGTCCTTGATCTCTCCATATCGTGTCTGAAAACAGAAAACAGACTGAATGTTTATACAGTCGAACCTCGCGTAAGCGAAGTTATCTGCCTTTACTTTAGAGCGATTTTCAATTGAGTATCGAAAGTCATCCGAAATTGGTTTTTGCTTTACTACGTTCTGTGATTGGTTTTAAAAAACTCGCGCCACCTACTAGTCAGATGCTAACCAAAACCAATCATGGTTTTGGTTTTGGTTTTGGTTTTAGACACTCAAATAAATGAAAACGCTCTATGCAGTGATTATCATGGACAAAACAGATCAATAGAGGTGCTGGATGACACTGTCGAATGAGTTCAAGTTAGGAGATGCATTTCCCTGCAACTGACACAAATATAAGGAAGATAAATTTGATGTATATGTTGATGGATGGATTATGAACAACTACGGTATTTAAAATCCTCGATGTTCCTGAGCTTCCTACCCCTCCTCCAGTTCTTGGGTGGGGTTTTGTCGCTGAGGTCTTCAAACCCTGACCCTATTTAAGGTTATTTCCTTAGTATTGCATTGCGCATCCTTACTGCGCATGATTTCACACGTAATTAGCGCGCGCACATTAAGAAAATGGCGGCTTTTCCTTTACGGCTAAGCTCGCCAGAGAGATGAATCGTCGTTTTCTCGTAAACGAGTACGGTGACCTATCAATTTTTTCTCTTATTTTGAGGTCTAGCAATCACCCTCTTCTATAATAGACTAATTTCTATTGCAGAAGAATAAATAATCACCGGAAACGTGAACTTAGCTAATAAAAACGTTTCTGGAAGCTGATATTGTAAGGAACTTAAGGGGTATATTACAAGGTCCTCCTGTTCCTAAACGAATACCGGGACCCCCATTTTTTATTTCAAAATTTAAGTTCCCTTAAGATAAACAACCAATAGGAAAAGTTTGAATGAAAATCTATTGTAAGTTCTGTTTCGATGGAATGACCTTAAGACAAAATCCGTTCATTTTGCTACCCTGTTTAAGGCAAGACGTATTATTTTGTACCCTGTTTAAGATGACATTCCAGGTATCACTTGCTATTTTCAATACTAAAATTAAACCCAAACATAATCATGCCGTTTCGTTTCTGTAATATATCACGCACCGAACGCGTGACAATGACTGATCGCATCCCTTCAACATTTCCATCCGGAAAATTTCCAGACAGATACTCTGTTTAAGACGCTAAATAGCCTGGAAGCATATCCTGTTCAGCGGAAAGTCTACGTACAGGCCAAATCAGGGAGTACACCCCTCCCCCCCCCCCCCCCCCCCCTTTCCCCATTCATGTTAAATCGTTACTGTTTAGTGTTTCATGTTTCATGGGACGCCATGAGTAGCTGGAATTCATTAGGGTTTTCCGATTTAGCGGAAACGGAAAGACTTTTTCCGCCTTGCTTACTAATCGAGGATGAAAATGTGTTGTTGGGTGAAATTGCACAATGCATTTTCAGTTATTACTTGTCTGTATTTCTGTTGAGATATTTGACAATAGGAAAGACTTTCTAAAGCAAATACAATAGGTTGCCGCGATTTCAAAACAATTCAAAAACTCATTAATAATTCATAAGCCCACGAACCTATCAAATGATCGATAATACGTCACGTGTAGTGACATCATATGTAATAAAAAACACTCCTAATTAGTATGCGGTGTTTGATCAGATATAAAGTCACTGCTCGAGACTTATTAATATTAATGTATCATAACATCAACTGACACAACAAATGGTGACTGAATATTTAATATTCTTTCAAGTAATTCGATTGCATTACACAGGGGATTTACTTTTCACAAAATTAACGTTGAATGTCTGTTTTCAGTAGTCATTGAACGGCTTTCGCTATTCTCTTTGCAAACATCTACAAAGAACGTAACTAAACAAAAGTGAAGCGACTATAATGTAAACTTCAATATCCAAGTGTTGAATTTTTGCCTTCAGCTGAAACCATGTGGGTTCATTGCAGTTCGTTCTCTGTCGCTCAACAGAAATGTCATACGCCACTTACTCACTAACCAAGCGAGTTGTCTTTAGAATAGCTCTGTTGGCAGGTTCCCCTTTTTCTTCTTGAGAATTTTCGGCTCTCAAAACGTCCGACAACAAGAAGCGATGTTGACTCCTTCGTTGCCAGAGCACGTATACACGTATACTCACTAGGGACACGCCCTTTCGGCATGTTTCGTGTAAGACAAAATATGTTTTTGTCGTATGCTAATTTTCAATGTTCACAAAAGCATCATTGCTACGAACTACGAAGAATTTTAGACCTGAAAAAACACTGCTGCTCGTTTATTAAAACTGAAAGAAGTCAGCAAATGAGAAAACTTGACGCTCTTTTGGATAAGCTGCCGGCATTTAATACTAGAAAATGCGAACAAAGCCGCAACGGATCACAGAAAAGCCCTTGGAAAAATGGGAAAGAAAGCAAGGACTTGACGAAAGCGACGAGAATGATTTCAGTAATAAAGATGAATGAAATGAATAAAGAAAACTAAATAAAATTGAGAAATAGCTTTTCAATTACTCTCTGTAAGCTCGTTGCTCAGCCATTAAGGCTATGCTTACACGGGACCGGAATGGAACCGTAAATCCGAACCGAACCGGAAACGGATCGACTTCTGTTCACCCAAGAACCGTTTGGAACCGATACAGTTGCTTCCACCATATCTTTCTGGACCGAATATAGGCTAGAAATCTGCATCCCTGCAAAGCTTGACTGCAACGACTTCTTCATTATCGTCAGAGGTATTGAGATACCTCAGCCGCGAACAGAAAATAATACTACAAATTATACAATTTAAAATCGTCTCCAGCCTAAAATGAAGTCAACATACAGCTATGCAAATGAATCTATACCGAGTCTATATTAACTGTGAAGCAAAACAAAAAACAGTACTTTTTTGAACTTCAGAATACCAGTGCATTTAGCATTTGCTCGGTTAATCCTCGTGTGTTTGGCCTTGTTTACAACAAGGTAAATTAACTAAAGTCACTCTAGCTGTCGAGAAAAAACTGACGTGTTTACAGGTCTTTACAGACAAATTTACCACCAGAAAACAACTTCAAGTGGCACGCTTCAATGAATTTTCCGACACCTATAGAATGAAGTGAATCCCATTGTAATCTTACAAATGGATAATTGTATCACAGTAATATAGACTCGGGTATAGATTCATTTGCACATAGCTGTATGTTGACTTCATTTTAGGCTGGAGACGATTTTTAAATTGTATAATTTGTAGTATTATTTCTGTTCGCGGCTGAGGTATCTCAATACCTCTGACGATAATGAAGAAGTCGTTGCAGTCAAAGCTTTGCAGGGATGCAGATTTCTAGCCATATTCGGTCCAGAAAGATATGGTGGAAGCAACTGTATCGGTTCCAAACGGTTCTTGGGTGAACAGAAGTCGATACGTTCCGGTTCGGTTCGGATTTACGGTTCCATTCCGGTCCCGTTGTAAGCATAGCCTTAATGGCTGAGCAACGAGCTTACAGAGAGTAATTGAAAAGCTATTTCTCAATTTTATTTAGTTTTCTTTATTCATTTCATTCATCTTTATTACTGAAATCAGTCTCGTCGCTTTCGTCAAGTCCTTGCTTTCTTTCCCATTTTTCCGAGGGCTTTTCTGTGAGCCGTTTGCGGCTTTGTTCGCATTTTCTAGTATTAAATGCCGGCAGCTTATCCAAAAGAGCGTCAAGTTTCTCATTTGCTGACTTCTTTCAGTTTTAATAAACGAGCAGCAGTGTTTTTTTCAGGTCTAAAATTCTTCGTAGTTCGTAGCAATGATGCTTTTGTGAACATTGAAAATTAGCATACGACAAAAACATATTTTGTCTTACACGAAAACATGCCGAAAGGGCGTGTCCCTAGTGAGTATACGTGTATACGTGCTCTGGCAACGAAGGAGTCAACATCGCTTCTTGTTGTCGGACGTTTTGAGAGCCGAAAATTCTCAAGAAGAAAAGGGGAACCTGCCAAACAGAGCTATTCTAAAGACAACTCGCTTGGTTAGTGAGTAAGTGGCGTATGACATTTCTGTTGAGCGACAGAGAACGAACTGCAATGAACCCACATGGTTTCAGCTGAAGGCAAAAATTCAACACTTGGATATTGAAGTTACATTATAGTCGCTTCACTTTTGTTTAGTTACGTTCTTTGTAGATGTTTGCAAAGAGAATAGCGAAAGCCGTTCAATGACTACTGAAAAACAGACATTCAACGTTAATTTTGTGAAAAGTAAATCCACTGTGTAATGCAATCGAATTACTTGAAAGAATATTAAATATTCAGTCACCATTTGTTGTGTCAGTTGATGTTATGATAATTAATATTAATAAGTCTCGAGCAGTGACTTTATATCTGATCAAACACCGCATACTAATTAGGAGTGTTTTTATCACATATGATGTCACTACACGTGACGTATTATCGATCATTTGATAGGTTCGTGGGCTTATGAATTATTAATGAGTTTTTGAATTGTTTTGAAATCGCGGGCAACCTATTGTATTTGCTTTAGAAAGTCTTTCCTATTGTCAAATATCTCAACAGAAAATACAGACAAGTAATAACTGAAAATGCATTGTGCAATTTCACCCAACAACACATTTTCATCCTCGATTAGTAGCAAGGCGGAAAAAGTCTTTCCGTTTCCGCTAAATCGGAAAACCCTAATGAATTCCAGCTACTCATGGCGTCCCATGAAACATGAAACACTAAAACAGTAACGATTTAACATGAATGGGGAAAGGGGGGGGGGGGGGGGGGAGGGGTGTACTCCCTGATTTGGCCTGTACGTAGACTTTCCGCTGAACAGGATATGCTTCCAGGCTATTTAGCGTCTTAAACAGAGTATCTGTCTGGAAATTTTCCGGATGGAAATGTTGAAGGGATGCGATCAGTCATTGTCACGCGTTCGGTGCGTGATATATTACAGAAACGAAACGGCAATGATTATGTTTGGGTTTAATTTTAGTATTGAAAATAGCAAGTGATACCTGGAATGTCATCTTAAACAGGGTTACAAAATAATACGTCTTGCCTTAAACAGGGTAGCAAAATGAACGGATTTTGTCTTAAGGTCATTCCATCGAAACAGAACTTACAATAGATTTTCATTCAAACTTTTCCTATTGGTTGTTTATCTTAAGGGAACTTAAATTTTGAAATAAAAAATGGGGGTCCCGGTATTCGTTTAGGAACAGGAGGACCTTGTATATACCCCTTAAGTTCCTTACAATATCAGCTTCCAGAAACGTTTTTATTAGCTAAGTTCACGTTTCCGGTGATTATTATTCTTCTGCAATAGAAATTAGTCTATTATAGAAAGAGGGTGATTGCTAGACTCAAAATAAGAGAAAAATTGATAGGTCACCGTACTCGTTTACGAGAAAACGACGATTCATCTCTCTGGCGAGCTTAGCCGTAAAGGAAAAGCCGCCATTTTCTTAATGTGCGCGCGCTAATTACGTGTGAAATCATGCGCAGTAAGGATGCGCAATGCAATACTAAGGAATAACCTTAAATAGGGTCAGGGTTTGAAGACCTCAGCGACAAAACCCCACCCAAGAACTGGAGGAGGGGTAGGAAGCTCAGGAACATCGAGGATTTTAATACCGTAGTTGTTCATAATCCATCCATCAACATATACATCAAATTTATCTTCCTTATATTTGTGTCAGTTGCAGGGAAATGCATCTCCTAACTTGAACTCATTCGACAGTGTCATCCAGCACCTCTATTGATCTGTTTTGTCCATGATAATCACTGCATAGAGCGGTTTTCATTTATTTGAGTGTCATAAAACCAAAACCAAAACCAAAACCATGATTGGTTTTGGTTTAGCATCTGACTAGTAGGTGGCGCGAGTTTTTTAAACCAATCACAGAACGTAGTAAAGCAAAACCAATTTCGGATGACTTTCGATACTCAATTGAAAATCGCTCTAAAGTAAAGCAGATAACTTCGCTTACGCGAGGTTCGACTGTATAAACATTCAGTCTGTTTTCTGTTTTCAGACACGATATGGAGAGATCAAGGACAAACAGTCTAAGGTTGACCGCGTCAAGCAGCTCAGCCTGGAGATTGAGAACGAGACTATAGACCCAGAAGTCAACCAGCCGTTTGTCAAGATAGCCGACGCACTGACGGAAAGGTGGAACAAGAACAAGGAGATGCTGGAAAACTATGGTGAAAAGGATGCAGGGAGCAAAGCTTCATCAAGCAATTGCTGTATTATGTTCATGAAAAAGAGATTGGTACCAGTTTGGTACAGTTAAATGGTGGTTTCTCATATTAAACGAAATCGGAAGGTTGTAGACCCCCGGGTTGTATGGAGCTGAGTAGAAAAGGAGGTTATATTTAATCGCCGTCGTACCGATAATAATGGGACGGAAATTCAAATTAATGCTAAGAAACGCAAAGTTGGCAATAACAAGAATGTAATGTTCACTCCAAAAATGGAATGAATTATATAAAAAGTTTTTTGTCAGTAAAACTGAGACATGTTTGCATAAATTTAAGTAAATGTTGGTAATGATTGGTGTCCTCCCCACAGAAGCGGGGTGCAGGGCTCCACTTAAGAGAATAAGAATGATATAATACATTTTTAACGTGAGTTTTATAAGAAACGTTACTAAAAAAGGTTACTTTCTGAGAAAATAAATAGAAGCTACGCCATTTAGGGAAAACTCATGAAAGTGCCGATTCTGATGATATATTGAGCTGTTGTGATGTTTTATAACATTTTGATAATATAGCGTCCGCTCTGATTGGTTCAGTAGTCGCTTTGCATTGATTTATATTTTATTTTTCAAGCAATACAGGTAGTTCACCAACATTACGCATGGGAGCGGGAAAACGAAGAATTAGAAGCGCGTGCTTACAGTTTCCATAGCAACTAAATAACTAACCCGACAAAATTAGTAACTACATGCATGTATACAATATCGCGGGATATTTGTGCTCGCTTCGTTTGTTATCTGTACTCTATTGACTGAATTAAAGTTGGATAATAAGCTCGATTATTTTGCAATAATTTATGATTGATGATTGCTAGCCTCCTCCGCAGGCAACTCTTACATAAAGGCACGAGTGAGAGACTGGTACGGAGGACAAAAATTCTTGCCCCAGACCCCGGGGAGTTGCCTGCGGAGGAGGCTAGATGATTGCCTTTATGCAAGAGATTACTGTTTGGAGAAGAAACGAACATAATAGTATTTGTTTTCTGGCATCACTCTTCCTAGCCTGCGAGAGCAGACGTAATTTACTCGAGCCGGAAATTACGTCTGCTCTCGCAGGCTATCCTCTTCCCAGATAACTAAGAATGAAAGGCTATCGACACACAAATTAAACATCAAAATGTTTATTGACCAGCTTATAACAAAACTACAATTACACAAGGAGAGCAAAGTACTTATACCTCGTTGTGTCTCGCTTAAAATTAGCAAAAAATTAAAAAAAAAAACACTTCTTTGTTTGACTGATATCAACCTTGGAGTTTATATATTTTACCACAAGCAGCTGACGTTTCGAGAGTAAGCTATCCTGTGAGAATAAATCGCATCGTGATTTTCGACTATTTCAGTAACTTATAAAAACGAAGTCGATCAGTAATAGGAAAACTAAGACAAGAAACAACTAATCCTGTAAGTCGCCGGTCATCATCAGATCACAAACGGAACCGAGGCTGCGATGATAAAGTTGTTGGAATCCCCGTATCGCCCATCACCACGCACCAGGACCTGTACCGGCCCATAATCCATTGGACCCTCCAGACCAACCAGTATGAAGTTAACTGGCCCACCAGATATGTCAAAGTATGGGGATCGCACATCGCACTTTCCTGCGTTGTACGTCTTCTTGCAAGCGAAGCTGGCGAAGCCTGACTTTTGATCCTCTGCGACGACGGTGATGGTGATGTTGTAGAAATGGCTGGCCCCGAAGCAGTAGTCAAGGCGAAACAATTTAAGTCTTCCAGTCACAACATCTTGCGTCGTCGAAGATTTGAAAACTGGAACCAGGTGACCTGTGAAGAAACGAGCGCCGTTCATATAAGAGCCCAGTAAAAAATATTGAGTTTCTCACATAAATCATATTACTCAACCCTTTCACTCCCAGAGTCAAACCTTGAGTCAATAAATGTGGTTCTAACTTTTAAGTCTGTCGATGAAACCCTAGTGTGTGACCATTCAAATGAAAGCTATTGAGCAGTGCTTTCAAGTGGTGCTGTTTGTTTTTGACAATTTTGCAAAATGAAATTCAAGATTTTTCCCCTCAGTTTTGAACTTAGCACTCTTGGGAGTGAAAGGGTTAAACACGAAGGCGCACTATAAAGGGGACTTGGCTCCTCCTACAGTTTCGACACCATCTAATTTGCATTTTAGCAGTGCACACGGAGGCCAACTGATGGAGCTGAAACTTTGCAATAACAGACATTGCAATTCCAAACAAACGCATGATTTTTGTTTTTCGATTTTAACGGTTTTTAGCGGGAAAATGACGTCATACAGCTAACAGCAAAATTTTTATTTTCACCTAATGACAAAACTAATGGATGATTTGAAAAGAACATGTTGAAACAATTTAAAATGTGAAAAAAATAATTTTAAAATGACATTTGATTTAAAAGATATTGCATTTTGAAATTTCCAAATTTCTGAAAATAGTAACAAAATGGCGGAAAATTCAAAATTCAGATCTTCATATCTTTTGAACTAATTGAGCTTTTTTCAATTATTTTTTCACATATGAATTTTTCTGAACATGTTCTTTCAAATACATGCATTAGTTTCGTCACAAGGTTAAAATATAATTTTGCTGTTAGCATATGACGAAAATACATAGGACCAATTTAGATTGAGAATAATAATATTTAAATACACTTCTTAAAGGGAGTGTTTCACGGTTCGGCGCATGTTCAGGCTTATCAACTTTATCCGTTTAAAAAAAAACACTCACATGTACTTCTCGATACTTCAGTAATTACATGCTAGAATACGTCCAAGCAATCAATGATGAATGACCAAAATTCACAACAAATTTCAACGGATAACACCGAGAATGTATACATTGAAAACCAGAATAAATTACCAGAATAAAGTGTTGGCCCAAAGGTTTTATTCTGGTAATTTATTATGATATTCAATGTCGACATTTTCGCTGCAATCCGTTGAATTTTGTTTGTGAATTTTGGTCATTCGTCGTTTTTCTTGGATTTATTATAGTATGTGATTACTGAAGTATCGAAAAGTATATGTGAGTGGGCCGGGTTCTTAAACGGATAAAGTTGATAAGCCAGCGGCACATGCGCCGAAACCGTGAAACACTCCCTTTAACAACACTGTGCAACAGACGAGGGGCTAATACTGCGGCAGGTTATTCCATAACTGAACATACCAGTATCATCTCCTTTGCTATAGTTCTGCATCACGGCGTACTCCATGGCCGTCATCTGCCACCGAGGCTTACAGGGCACAGGGAAGTAGACTCTGTTTTTGTAGTCAAACGTCAGGGAGAGAGTGAATACAAAGGACGGTGCGGGTCCTGTTACAATCGTGAAATACAAATTTTTGAACCTATGTAAAAAAATAGAAATAAAAATATATCATTATTCTCAAGGAAAAAGGTCGGTAAATTATAAAGCGTGGAACACGCCCTATTTATAAGGTCATTTAGTTTTAGGATTTATCTTTTCAAAAATATTGTTAGGATCGATCCTGTTTTTTGCCTACAGAGAGCTCATTATGTAATCAATCAAACAACCAAAGGTTCCTGTTGTGTTTTTATCATGATGGTGGCATATGGATGTTTGTTGGGCATACAGCTGTATCGTTGGTTGCTGTTTACTTGTAGTTCGAAATTCTTAACCCTATCCAGACCAAAATTGGAAAACAGGGCTGTCAAAATAAATAAATAAATAAATAAATAAATAAATAAATAAATAAATAAATAAACAAATAAATAAATCAATAAATCAATAAATCAAGTTACTTGACTGAGTAGGTGAAGTTGAAATCAGGTTGGGGTATCTTGCTGCTTTCATTTACATTCGTAGTGATGACATTACCAGCAGAATCTAGGACAGTGACAGTTATATAGTCTCCCGCATCATAATCCCATGGATTGTTGACCAAGTTCACTGCAAAGCGAGCGTTCAACCCATCAAAGCTACAGCCTCCACACAATGCCGCGTCGTAATGCTGTGTAACTTTTCCTGTAGCTTGAATGTCTTTCTGAGTGATGAACTGCACTTGAACAGGAATTGCGATAGGAGCAAGAGGGTACCGGTAGCTGTTCTCCAACTCAATCATCTTGATGGATGACCCTTGAGCTGTCACTAAAACAGCGCCTAGAAAAACATTGAGAATTTTGATGAATGTTTTTGCTGTTTTTGATTTTAGCACCTTTGAAAATAGCGGACTAAATATTGTTGTCTTAGCCATTTTTTATTGTACAAAATTCTCGTTCGATGGAAACGACGTAGCAATAAGCCTTTACTAACTATAAAATAAAATACCAAGAAGCGATAGCAAACCTAAGATAAACAAGCATGGCTAAAGACGAGAGAAGACTGATTGAGACGGATTACGAACGACGAACTGACTTGACAAGTTAGGCTAAATTTTACGAGATCCAGAAGCTGTGTGTTTATACTTTAAACACACATGAGTTGTTTTCGCTTTTCATGGGTCGTCCAAAAACCACCCCGTGATCTGAAAATGAGATGTTTTATATATATGGGTTTTTATTCCTCGCGAATAGGCGCGTAATTCTGTCCCCAAGAGCTCACTAGAGAGGATATGGAAAATACGCCACTCGGGTCCCAGATTAGCCTCCTCGCAGACGTTCTTTGAGCTCGTCACGCAATCTTTCTGGGGGGAGGAAAGATTGCGTGACGAGCTCAAAGAACGTCTGCGAGGAGGCTAGTCCCAGATGTAGTTCCGTATTAATTTTACGAGTGGTCTATTTTCCAGTAAAACACCCGTGATATAGTTTGTGCTTTTGTTGTTTGTCTATAAAGTAAAAATGAAATTATACGGTGGCTTGAAGATATGAATTGTATTTTATTTCTCGTGTTAAAAACAATATTTTACACATTCGCTGCGCTCATTCGTAATATATTGTTTTTACCACTCGAAAATAAAATTCATATATTCGCGTAATCATGGGGTTTGATAACTCGAGCATGCAGTAAGCTTACACTAATTAACTAACAAATTCCAAGAAATACTGGTATTCTTAAGGAAATCCCTATATATAGCTTCAAACATAACGATAGATAAGAAGGAAAGAAGGTGCATGCTCCACATATCCTTATCATTGACGACGACACTGAACGCCCCTGGTTGAAAAATCATGAAATGTGAATCGAGCTTATAAATTTCGCATGAGGACCGACAGACCAAGGCATTCTTACAATTTGAACCACAGGTCACCAAAGCGCATTATGAGAGTTTGTATGGATCTGAAATTCGATCGAAAATAATTTTCACTTCTCCTTCGAAAAGTTGTAAATATTGTGAATTAAAGTGTTAAAACCTCGCCTGTTGTCTTTTCCTGTGTTTTTATCGGTCGAAATTCGCCCAAAACGGCCTTTGGAAGCGATACAAACACAGGAAAAGACAACAGGTGAGGTTTTAACACTTTAATTCACATTATTTACAACTTTTCGAAGGAAAAGTGAAAATTATTTTCGATCGTATTTCAGCTCCATACAAACTCTCATAATACGCTTTGTTTGAACGAACCATTGTTGATTTGGTTCTCGAAAAAGTTTCTGATAACCGAAATAACTGAAGTGATGTCACGTAACACGACTCGTTTCCCGGAATCGTCGAATTCAGTCCAAGCAGGAAATCTGCATAGATCATCTTTGTGACATATTTCTCAGTTTTACTGCATGGCACAAAGCCACTCTACAGATTTTGATACATTTTTGTGTTCAATTTCGAGTTTGGCTATGCAGCGGGCTATGACTTAGCTTGAACTTCAGCCGTCTCCTCTGTGCAGAAATTCAGGCTGCCTATGATAAGGACCAGAACAACCGGACAGTAAAACACGAGGCTAGTCTGAAGTGTCACGAGGCTTAATTTATACAAAAACACGAAAAAAAGTCCAGCCTCAAAATGTCTCGATAACAAGAAGAAAATTAAGAAGGCATCATTGCTAAAATAATAGAAGTGAAAGAAAGAATAACACTTTGATTTATAGAGGTTCGGGTGTATTTCCGCATCGATGCCGTCGAATATGTTTCCAAGAATTGAGTATAAAAAGGTGTGCTTGCATATCGATTGCATATCTGGCCATTTATACCTCGCGAAGACGGAAAAACATCGATGAAAGACTACAAAGTTTACAATAAATCAATCTGTAGCGAAGGTATCAGTGCATGCATGTTTCATCTAGAGTTAGGGCTGGCCGAGAAAATATATGGTGATCTTCAATTAAATTGTATACATGAACAGTTCGTAACAGATGGAATAGGCGGTAGCGCCATATCATTCTCAAAATGCGACTATCATATAAAATGCGAATCACTCGGATGACCAGCAATGTGGATATAGTCGGATGATCCATAACAAGGCCACAAAACTTACCGAGAAGAAACAAGGCATACATCTTCGGCTGGATACTGACTGCTACAAGGAAGCAACCTCAAAACCAAGAGCTTGAATTGTCTGACTACCACTGAGTCAGTCAGAATTATGCAAATAATCGCAATTCGTCTGCCGCTTTTATGATGCGGCGTTTGTCTGGGGCGGTGCCAAGACCTGAGACGGGTAAAACCCCTTTCTTAGAAATGAAAACAATGACAACCAGGTGCAAAGTCTACATGACCCAAGAATGACGTTTGGATATTTTTAAAATATGCCTGGAGTCGGAAAAGAGACCTATGCATGGTTCATTCTTGAAGATAGTCTGATCGATATGTCTTATTAAAGATGTATATAAACGGAGGACTTTTGAGAATTTGCGTGACGTTTCTCAAAATTATAACAGAGACATCACATTTTATTTCCTGTTTACCTCCCCCGATCTTTCCATGATTTCCGCGTCACACCATGATCACCTGATTTGAACAATTGTGCACAGAAAGCAGAAATTGTTGGCGTAGATTTGAAATTCGTCTATGTTCTAAGAAAGTACTATGACAGCCCGAACACGCACAATCAGCTAGTATTTTTATTATATGTCCACTTGTTCACGGACAAGCTTTCGTTTATAAACCGTTTTTTTTTTTTTATTCTTTAATACTCGATAGTATAAGTTTATGCAGTGAATTGAAATATTTCCCTTCCGTATACAAAATACAATTGTTCTTTTTCTTGGAAAACGGTATGTGGTTTACAACCGCATGTTATCAGTGTGAAAGACGACAAAGACGCTTTGATCTTCTTTCCGAGAATTCGAAGCGTTAAGTATTATGTTTGTTAACCAACTTCCGCTTTGCGAGTACTGCAAGGTTCAAGGTTCATGCCAAATAAAGAAAGAGCTCGAGTGATGGAGTTATGATTTAGCATTTTTACTTTCACTATCAAATCAATTCCTTGATTTAACGCCGAGACAAATTATTTTCAGACTTACTTTGCTTTCGTAGTTTATAGCCTGTCGTATCTTCAAAAGAGTATTTTCACGGCGGCCATATTGATGTTCTCACATGATAGCTAGCCTGCGTCGCAGACGGACTCAGCCCTCGATGCTCATAATAGCATGAAGTGACTTCAGTTTGCTGATAGCTTCAAGACGCAAAATGCGTGAAACTTTTCCCTTGCTTTCTATTACGAAACTTAGGGGGAAAAGTCACTATTCTATGGGAGATCAGAGGTTCCAAACCTTGTTATGATGGAAAACATTGAGATAATTATGAGAAAATAGCTTTAATTTATCCGTAATCTATTGTAGCTACAACGAGATCCAACTTAAAGAATAAATTATAATTTTACATGCAATAGAAAATTAGCCTGTTCACAGACGTTCATTTTTTTCGTGAGAAACTGGCGCGCGACAACGAGCGCGCAGCGCGAGAAAGATAGAACATATTTTCACTGATGATATTAAGACTCGTTATTCCCAAGTGGCAAACTGCTCGTGAGGAATGTGACAGCAAAGCCAGAGATCTTGAATATATTATCAAGCACAAGCGTTTTCACTGTTGTTGAAAAGCGGATGATTAGAAGTACTTGACTTGAAGGCTTTATTTCTCCTCAGAAAGGAAACCTACGGTGCTGAAAACTGGTAAGAGTATTCCGTAGATGCTACATTTTGTCATGCTTGGATTATTTTGGCGACAAATGCGCGATAAATGCGCGATAAATTGGCGACAAATGCGCGATAAGTCGGATGAATATAAAATATTTAATTTCACCTTGAATGCAGCATAAAATTCTGCTTCCTTTAGCATGGTAGATAGTCTGGCTGCACTCTTCCGCTATTTGTGCGTCAGTTAAGACAAATGCATAGCATTTTCAGAGTAAATTTTACCAGCAGTTTGTGCAGAAAGTTGCATGGTCATGATTGTCATGAAACTTTCAGAACTTGAGAGCTCTGAGCCTTAGGCCCAGTTCAGACGCCGTACTTCACATGAGCCGAATCGAATTCGATGAATTAAGTTCATGTGTAGTACGGCGTCTGAATCAATTCGGAACGGCTGATTGAATTCGGATCGGCTCAGCCGTTCTTCCCGCCTAGCTCAGCCGGGAATAACGGCTGTGGACCGGCTAGGATTCAGACGCCGAACTTCACAAGAGCCGAAACAAATGCATGAATTATTATAACGTATTTTTCAATATAACAGCAATTTTTTCCTATTAAATTAAGTTCGGCTGAATTAAGCTCGGCGTCTGAATCAATTCAGTCGATCTAAATTAATTTGGGTCGGCCTAAATTCGAATTCGATTCGGCTCATGTAAAGTACGGCGTCTGAACTGGGCCTTATTTGATGAAGTAAGGAAAAAATCTGTAGTCGGATTTCAAAATTATGGGCATATTTTTTTTTTGTAAAGACGAGGTTTTAAAAATAAGCTGATATCTCAAATGTTTTTACTCCCACCAAAAAATAAATAACTTTTTCTTAACATTCAAACATTTTTATTAAAGAAATCGGTTAAATCTTTCCCGCCAAAATTCGCGACTCAACTGAATGTAACCAACGCGTCAAATCAACGCCATGAACATAGCCTAGATTTATATTAAAGTCGAGGACTAGAGGTATTTTTGCCTGATCTTTACGTAGTATACACCTATTTCAATTAACGTTGTCGGATAGAAATGTTTTTAAAAGCCCGCAAGACAAGACCGAAAGGTAGCATGGGTAAAAGTAGAAAACTGTTGCACGCACCGAATACTATTGAGAAGTAACATGTAAAACAATATTTAAAACGTTTCCTTTTTGTTTTAAACCCTTAGAAGTAAGCTACGTTTAGCCAAACTAAATTTTAGCAGAATCAAACAAATAAGCTAGTGAAAAAACATGGGTAAACAAATTATATTATTCGGTGCAAACAAAATATATCACGTGCGAAATAAAAACGTGTAGATTTCGTTTCCAGCGATATGCAAATTCTAATGAATACCCAGACTACCATTTGGTCTTGGCGTGCAGGAGTCATTTTCTTATTATCATTATTATTATAATTATTATTATGGTCCACACTATAAAAGCGATCGAAAACGGCATCAGCGTTTTCAAAGGTCTCCGTTTTCATCAACGCACACGAAAAACGACGGGTATTCAAAACGGTGTGTTTTTGATTCCTGCATGCAAGTATGTGATAAAATCCATGTTGTTTATCCCAAATTAAACATATTTTATCCTTCTTTTCCATTTGCATGGATCGTGATAGGGCCGCGAAAAGAAGAAAATAAATGTACAGGAGCTTTTAGGCAATATTTAAACTGAACGCAAAAATAGCTTGGGATAAAATATCACATGGGTTAGATGGGATGTTACTAAAACTATATTCCGTATTGGAATATATTCCAATATATTCCAATATATATATTCAAATATATTCCGTATTGGGCTCCGTCGCTTCGCGACTCCGCCCAATACGGAATATATTTTCTCCCAACTAGCCGTCATTATAAAGCCGTAATGTCGTCTCAAAATCGAATTTAGTTTATAATAATTTTCGTTCTGAGAAGGTACAACTTCTACTTGTTTACTGTATTTTTAGGATTTGTTTTTGTAAAGATTGTTCTATACATTTAGAAATGACAGAAATGCAAAAGGCAAAACAAAACTCCTATTATATGTAATACTTAATTGTATTTTCCCTGTGAATCTTTTTCGGATTATTTAAAGTCTATAGTTGATCATATATTTTTTAAGTTAATGTGTATGCTTATGCATGATGATTGGTACGAATTCTACCCAGTACATTTACTATCAAAATAACACAATTTAATAATTTGAATCAACTGATATAGGGAGGTAGTATCGATCCATCAAAGCACAACTGCTGTGTAAGCCGTTACCAGTCGCCTTAAAATGATGCACAGAGAAAATATAAATTGAGGTGCTTGTTTAAGTCAAAGTAAAGGATAAAAAGCAAATAATTTTACATGAATCATTGCCATGAACGAAATAAGTTACAATGAACTACACATCAGAAGAGATTGCATGGTGATGTAGTCAAATCTCTTTGCAACAACGCAGTTACATGTTCTATGTAGTTATATTACTTTAATTTGGAAATAGAAGATTAAGTCAAACCCTGTAAAGTTAGTTGTAAAAAGCACATATTACTTCTGATAGAGACTGTTCCAACTAAGGTAAAATGTGCTCTTTGCATATTCAGGGTAGCAGTACTACAGCAAACCCCTGCATTATTTGGCAGGGAGGTTTACTCCTGGTCATTGACTCACCAGCTTTATATAAGGTTTATGGATGTTTCTCTTGACACCTTTGTAAGGTGCTTGCATTGGATTTTACTGAAGAAGTCAGTTATAAAAGTGTGTTTGACACCTAGAGTCAAGGGGAAAAAATATATTTCAATTCCAAAACTTTCCCTATAGTCAGAGGGTGTAAACTGCAGGTTGTAGGTTGCAGTTTGAAAAAAATATATTAAAACAAAAATTTAAAAAAATTAACAGTAAAAAATAATAATAAAAATTAAAATAATAATAAAATTAAAATTAAATAACACATTTAAAAAAATGTTACTTTTTGTGTAAAAAAGAAAAAAAAACAACATTATCTTTGAAGATTTAGAACTGGACTGTACTCTTAGTATGAGAATTTGCAGAATTCCAAAGTTGACCAGAGGTTTTCCGAAGATGACTTGAAGACTTCCGAAGATGTCCGAAGAAACAAAACAATATAAGAAAATACAATAATTTTATTGAATGGAAAGAAGGGAGCCCACTTACCGCAGAGGTTTTCAGTAGGGCCCTGCGGTTATTAATTATAAACAATATATAATATTTATATATCAATAATAATCACAACAAGCGCAAATATTTAACTCAATGAGAACTTGAAACAAAAACATGACTGGCACCATGAAAGTGCGGTATAACGTGTGTAAGTCAAGTCACAACTGGCTTTGATTTTGCTCCTGGTTTGTTGAAAACACAGGATGTTTGCTTTGATAAGGGCATTTTGTATGAGTTTCTTCATAACTAATTACTGAGCTCAGCAAAACCGAAGTAAACGTCAAGTACTTTTGACAGTCTATAACACTATAACATTAACTATACTGTACAGTAACAATACAATACAATCACTCAATACTGACGGACAGGAGAACCAATAATTATTAAGAACCCAATAATTATGTCAGTGGTTAAGATTATGTAAAAGTGAAATTGGGATACCCATACAGTGCAGGCATGAGCTATAGGAGACGTGGGTTTTGGCTAAATAAAAGCAAATTACTTATACAAAGAAGTAGTTCTTTGTCTTTAATTGCCATCTCAGCCGACTATACATTCGGTATTTGAAACATAAAGCCACAGCTTTGTCTCCATTGATCGTGAGTGTTTTCCTTACTTTCGTTAAGCTCTGGTAACCAAGCTTTTATTGAACTTGAGGCCCGGATGCTAAGCTAATTTGCTTTTGTGGTTCACATGCTAATAAAAAATCACTGGGTGGGAAGAACTTTTTCATTGCTAGGAGATTTGGGTTTCTGGCCAATCACAGAGCCGAGAAAACAACGGGAATTGTTTTTCCAATTCGTGATCAGCTGGTAAGGTCAACGAAAACTCTCTGTCCCCCAGTTAGTAGAAAAACTGCGACAAAATCAAGACTTTCCCCATGGGGATGGCGACATGAAAAATGTAAACAGGAAATTATTAATAAAATAAATTTTGACTGAATAAAAGCAAATATTTAACTTACAATGAAGTAGTTCTTTATCTTTTATTGTCTCAGTCAGCCGCTATTCGTTTGATATCGAGGGCATGAAAGCTGGCTTATTTAATAAATAATTCTCTCTGTTCGGTCCATTCGAAAACGATATTCTTCAACAGCAATAATTCTCATCATTATAAAAAAAAATTCCTCTTGAGATCACACAGTCTCTGTTTGAAGAGAGAAAATAAAGGGATGTTCTAATTTTGGACAAGATTATAAGCTAAATTTGAGTATATGAGTTAAAAAGTGGATGTTACCAGTAGCTGTGTTAATTATTTCTCGCTATTTTGAGACCCCCCAAGGTGGCCACCCTGAACTTCCTTATTTGGGCATGGCCACCCGGCCGTCTTACGAGCTTCGAACGATTGATCAGAAATGTCTTCCTACCCAGTGAATATTACCGTTACTCAAAAATGCAAATTAGACCAAAAATGCAAATTAGCATCTGGGCCTCCAAGTTCAATAAAAGCTTGGTTACCAAAACGTAACGAAAGTAAAGAAAACACTCACGATCAATGGAGACACAGCTGTGGCTTTATGCTTCAAATACCGAATGTATAGTCGGCTGAGATGGCAATTAATGAATTAGGACTACTTCTTTGTAAGTAATTTGCTTTTATTTAGTCAAAACCCATGACATGATCATGGTGCAGGTCAATCTGTGAATGTATATATTATTAATTTATTGTCAAGTAATTATTGTTTCACTAAATGCCAATATAATGAAGAGCAGGGCTCAAAATAAATTATTATTATATAAGTCACCAAAAGGCAACTAACTGGTCGAGAAAATAGTCACCAAATGCAAATTTTTAGTCGCCAGCTAGATTAATAATTATTATTATAAACTCAAGTCAAATATATTTATGGATTACAGTGTACATGTAGGGTGAAAGTGTTTAAAATCCTTATCCAACATCTAGTAGCATTGGACACAAATAATTTAATACTTTAAAATGACTCCATACATAAACAAAGTTTCTGCAGTTTTGGATAAATTGACCTGCTCTCAGCCAATCGAAATGCAGACATTTGTTTATGTATATTATTAGGAAGATAATTTATTGTATTGAGGAGATATTATTGTCTTGATGTACCTATTCTCAAAACTATGGTTAACAGAAATGTTAGGGAATATTGGTAAAGAGAACTCGGTAGTATAGTGAGCTTGAAACTAAACAGAGTAATCTTGTTTTCCAGATGAGATGCAAACAGAAGAACCAAATGAAACAAAGCTTCAGCAATCAGCATGTAACAGTTATCCAGGTGAGTAAAACAATAAATCAGAGAACAGGGTTTGTACAGGTACTTGAAATCCTGAAAAGTCCTGGAATGTCCTGGAAAACAAGTGATTTTTTGTCAAGTCTGTAAATTCAAGGGAAAATTCAGTGACGCGAAGGAAGATCTAACGATTGGCTGAATGATAGGCTTATCAACTGACTAACTGTATCATTGACTAAGTTTAAAATAAAATGAGATCAGAGTGCCAAAAAATTGTTGAATGTCCAGATGTTTCGGGGTTAGCCCTTCATTGTTTATGGTTATACAGTCAACTCTCTCAAAGCGGACACTACTGTAAAGTGGACACCTCCCTAAGGCAGACATGAATGGCTTGTTTGTCTGTAACTAAACTCTGTTTAAGGCGGACACTTCTCTAAGGTGGACAGCGGACACTCTTTTAGCAAAATTCTGGTGAAAAATACCTCTCAAGGCAGACACTTGAAGTGCATGTTTTGCATAATCAATAGATTATAGACCGGATATTATTTCCAATTGACCTACCACAGCAATAATGAACTCATAGTGATCTGATTACAAGAAAATGTACTGTGTGTATTGTATAATCTGACGAATGTCTTTGTGAACGAAAGCCGAGGAAGGGACTGGCGTCACAGGTTTCTACATTGTATAGTGTCAAGTGACATTACATGTAACTCATTTATAAGATGGAAACCTCTTTTCGGTTTAAAGAAGTTACTCACATGCTAAACAATTGGCACACTAATTTACAGACACTAATTTACAGACAGAATTATTGACTGACTAACTGGCAGACTGCCTGATTGATTGATGTTTCCATTGACCAGTACACTTTACATGTACAGTGTACATGGGCACATTTAAAATGTGACACTTAAAGTACTGTAGTTAGTAAAGCAAAGTTGTATTTTGAATTTCACACTGAAACAGGTTTTAATCTTTTTTTTTTTCAGATCAGATGCCATTGGACCAAAGCTTCAAGACTTTATCTTTAGTAGTGCTGCATATTTTTCTTTGCAATCCAGCTCTTGAGTGAACCAGGTAACCAAAACTCTTCTATAAGCCAAGTTCTGCTCTTGACTTCAGACATGCCAACTACCTTGCCATGGTTAATTTGCACAGTGGATAAGTGGAGCTCTCAAAAGTTAATAATAAGTGGACTGTGTAACGGACATACTGATTGGATTACTGTACCAATGAACTGGATTATTATTTGAATTACAGACTCTCGTAACTACCATTTGACTGATTGCCAAATGACTGCCTGCCTGATGGACTCACTGCAGAGTGTTAGTTAAAAATAAAACTGATCGACAGACTACTAACATTGACAAACTGACTGATTGAACTACATTTACAGATTGAGTGACAAACTTATTGAGATGGAGGCTAAATTGCTGACTGACTGACTGACTGACTGACTGTCTGACTGACTGACTGACTGACTGTCTGACTGACTGACTGACTGACTGACTGACTGACTGACTGACTGTGACTGACTGTCTGACTGACTGACTGACTGACTGACTGACTGACTGGCTGGCTGGCTGGCTGGCTGGCTGGCTGGCTGGCTGGCTGGCTGGCTGCCTGACTGCCTGCGCTGCCTGACTGCCTGATGGACTCACTGCAGGGTGTCAATTAATAAAACTGATTTACAGACTAATAACATTGACAAACGGACTGATTGAACTACATTTACTTACTGATTTGATCATGAGTGATTGAGTGCTAACATTGCTGACTGAATGACTGACTGACTGAGTAATGGATAGACCGTCTGACTGACCTACTGACTGTCTTGACTGACTGGCTGGCTACCTGCCTGATGGACTCACTGCAGGGTGTTAATTAATGAAACTGATTGACAGACTAATAACATTGACAGACTGACTGATTGAACTACTGTACATTTATTTACTGATTTGAGTGATTGAGTATTAAACTGCTGACTGACTGACTGATTGATTGATTGATTAATAAACTGATTGACGGACTAATTAACACACTATCAAATATAACTACCACAATGATTGATTGATTGATTGATTGATTGATTGATTGATTGATTGAATGATTGGTTGAGGCACTGACCAATGAATGATGGACTGACTGAGAAATTAACAAACTGATTGATAGATTACAATTGTACATTGCCAAACTCCATGTGCCTCCATGTACTCATCGACTGGCCGATTGACTAACAAACAGACCAACTGATTGACATGGGTCCACCCTGAAACTGACTTTTATAGAGAGTCTCTATATATTCATGTGTTCGTAGTGTAGACTGTTTACAGCTTCTCCATTTTCGCAGAAGATCTTGGAAGAGGCATGGAACTAAGGAATCACAAGTGAGGCAAGTGACCAAGAGCACTTTCTCTCAGGGCTCCTGTGGACACTTGCTTTGCTTGTGATTCTTCAGTCTTGTGCACCCTTCATGATCTTGTTAGAAAATAGAGATTGTAACAATCTACATTGATTGGTCTTGGTAGATTGCATGTCTGGGGTATTTAATACAGTTGAACCTCCCTGAGTGACCACCTTGCGTAAAGTGACAAATCCTATATGAATACATGTTAAAAAAAATTGTCTAATGCAGCCAAATTACTATCTACATGCTTCTCTTCCTCCAGTGCGGAGTAGGGTCGAAAATTCAAATTACTATAGACAAAACCTATTGTAGGCAACTACATTGGTTTGGCAAAATGGGTTGTCGCCAATGGCTGGTTCAACTGTATCCTTGATTACTGTAAACTTGATGGGTATGTTTTTTTCAAACCTCTCTTGCTTATCCTCTACTTTCGGATTTGAATTTCATTTTTTTTTTTCGTGGTTAATTTTATAATACTCTCATTCAAGATTGCAGCAAAATTGTTTCGTTTTGTCAAAAAAGTTTCCTTTTGCAACACGTTTTTGAAATGAAATACTAAGTCGTTAAGTGTCATTTTCAATGTTGTGAATTTGGAATACTTGAAAATAACAAATTACATGTGGTTTTACAATGCGTGACTAAATTGCTTTGTGTTACCAAAAATAAGTATCATGTAAGACAAGAAGTACACTAGAATACATTAATTTTGAAAACTCCAAGACTTGAACATAACAAATTACGTGACTGAATTGTTTTGTATACAAAAAATAAATGTCATGTAAGACGAGAAATACACTAGAATACATTTAAGGTGGCTGGTAACGGTTTACAGCCCTTGCGCTTTGATTGATCGATACTACCATCTTATATCAGTTGATGTTAAAATAAAGGTATCAAACGATTGCCCAATCATCGGTAAACAAGTTATGATAATATTTGTGACATAATAGGCTACCATAGCAACAGTATTACCTGTCAAAAACACCCTTATTTTTAGCTTTAAGTGCTTATAACTAAACAACTAGCCCGGTGACCCCCATTTTTTATAATTGAATAATGATCAGCATGTTAAGATACAACTTTTTGTAAAGTTTTAAAAAATTCTGCGGAAGGAATTCAGAGCCACCTTAAATTTTCGAAAATTTAAGGTGGCTCTGAATTCCTTCCGCAGAATGTTTTAAAACTTTGCAAAAAGTTGTATCTTAACATGCTGATCATTATTCAATCATACAAAATGGGGGTCACCGGGCTCGTTTTTTAGTTATAAGCACTTAAAGCTAAAAATAAGGGTGTTTTTGACAGGTAATACTGTTGCTATGGTAACCTAATATACCAGGAAGATGATGATAACGTGTTCACCAATGATTGGGCAATCGTTTGATACCTTTATTTTAACATCAACTGATATAGGATGGTAGTATCGATCAATCAAACACAGGGGCTGTAAACCGTTACCAGCCACCGTAAGGTATCAGTATACCCCAAATTTGACCATTTTGCAAGATTTTACTTTTTGTTATCTTCAGATAGATTACATCAAGACCTTTCATTTCCAAAAAGTTTCACGAAAAAAGATTGCTTCTAAAGAAGGTTATGAAGAAAAAACGATTCTCGCCATTAATTATTTCTAATCGAGAGCCGTCAACAGTTTGTCAACATGTACGTATAAAAAGTCACGTAACACGAGGGCCGTAGATTCACCCGAAATTCGAAAGCCGCATCTTGCAATGTTCATGTTCATAGAAACATATTAAGAGACTGTGTCCGCGTTTTCAAGTAAGAATATACCGAAATGGGAAATTGTTCGGTAAGAATTGAGCCGAAGCACTCGTCTCAACCAGGTCTCGAATGACACCGGATCGCATCACTGATTAGGACAACTGAAAATCGCTCGCGGTTGCATATCCATGTGGGCGAATATCCCACAGTGAAGCTAAATGGAGGGAAAACTGAAGCCATAAACTCTTAATTTACTTGTAGCGCGATCGGTGAGAGGAGAACTTTCTTCTCTAGCCATAAGAAGCGCGCATTTGAGGTCATTTTAGCCTGAGATCACATTTGTATTCGATACTAGTCTGAAGTGTCAGCCGTCTCCTCGGGAGTTAGAGCGAGGAGACGGCTGACACTTCAGACTAATTCGATACGTACTCTGTTTAATTAAAGTAAGACGAGCCTTCTCTTTATCGATCAACGCATAATTATTTTCACGCGTCTTGTGTATTTAATCTCATCAGACCGGAAGAACGCCCCAAAACATGTTTTCCCCTGTTTCTCGAAACTAAAATTTCAGCGAATGAAGCGCACGTTTCAAGTTCGTTTGCAACGAATTTCCAACCTTTTTCGCTGTAATTTGGAGAGAATGTTCTCCAATAGTCTGACAAAAAAACAGTGACGGGGAATTTTAATTTTTTCCCTCCTTCGAAATTTATGAGTATTTTCGTACAGAGAATGCATGTTTTGTCAACCCTCAAAGTTTAACTGTGTGTTAAAAGCTAACCAGACAAGTAATCAAAATTCCCCGACACAGTTTTTTAGAGAAAGGTGTCAAGAACACGTAGCGATGTTTTTCGCTTTCTCCCGTTCAATTCCGGCCGGAAACGAACTCGATTTGTGGACCAATATACTTTTTGAAATTGAGCGCTATATTCGAAACACGTTAATCTTTTTACTTAAAATGAGTAATCTACAATTCTTAAGCTTTCAGGAAATATATACTTTATTGGGGTTTTTGTTAAACGTCCGACCGTAAAACAGCGCCAACGCATGGTGGTCATTTGGGGTATACTGATACCTTAAATACTCCAAGACTTGAAAATAACAAATTACTACATGTACATGGGTGGTTTTGCATTGCGTGACTGAATTGCTTTGTGTTACCAAAAATTAATGTCACACATGACAAGAAGCACATTGCAATACATTTAAAAACTCGGCTATAGTAGGGCTAGTATTTTAATTATCTCAGTTACAATTATTTTGGAAAGAAACTATCTCTGTTTGCGCTTTGACAAAGATTTAAATTCATTATATTTTATGTCAGTCTGTTTTTTGGTAGGTAAAAAAAACTGTAAAGCAAAGTTATCTTCATTTTTCAGCGGATTGAGAATTGTTTTGCAACCCTCTTAAAAAAACAGCGATTTCCACAACAATGTATTGCAAAACAGAAGTTTAAAATATTGTTTTAATCTATTGAACTGCAAAAATTATATATACGATGCGTGCAAATGGCAAGCAGAAATTACCATAGTTTTCTTTTCTCGTTTTAAGCCAAGATTGTTTTCTCATAGATTTAGAAGTGTCAACTACAATTTTGCTGCAATCTTGAATGACAATAATTTTTAAATACAACACGACGACTTAAAATTTTAGACATGTTTCAGCAGAAACTTCTGCCTTCTTCAGTGCAAATGTTACAAAAGATGCGAGTTTGAATATAAATAAAGAACGGCAATGCTTAGAATTCTGTAGATGTTTGAATTAATTTTTCACAGTTCGGAATAAAATACCACGCAATCATTTCTAAACCGGTCTTACAGAGGAAGCACAATGGAGAGGTTTTGGAAAACGTGCTCTGAGCCGTTCAGTCCCTAGTGATGAACATATTATTTCTCCTTACAATATCAATACATTGTCAAGCAGAATAAAGAAAATGATCAACTCGGGATGATTTATCAAAACTAACATTCACGGCAATCTCAGTATTGTGAGGAGAATTAAGAGGCAGTCCGTGTAAAAACCGACCGGTCAATTTTCGGCGGAAAATGAATTTCTTTCATTTTCTCCACAGAACTCAAACATCATGTCTAAAGTACAAAAATCGTATTTGTTTCGTTTCGTTTGTTTTAATACTTGAGTTTGACCGTTTCTTCCGAAGCGACCATAGATCAAACAAATCCGTCATTTGTAACACTGATTTTGGTCTGAAACTCGACGTACCGTATGATACTTTAGATTTAACACAGCAAGCTTATATTTATGTCGAAATTAATATCAGTAAATAACTTTGTTTTAAGCATTAAATTAACTTGTTTCATCTCGCATAAAATTAGTTATGATTTTTTTCGTACACTCTCATATCGCTGCTACGCGCGCCATTGGCGAGGTGCCTCCATAAAAATCGAAAATTCTCAAAAGTGGCACCTGATCTAAAATCAACTCTCTAATATTTCATTAGACCAAGGTCTGGTCTACAAATATCTGAAATAAAATTTGTGGGCACTCGTCATATAACACTATAAAAACTTGCATCAAATTCACCAAAATTGCAAATTTCATTATCATTCGGTAATTTATAGGCTGGATTTATTTCCTTCAGTTGCATTTAAAAACATTTGAAACCAATCACAGATTGAAAAATAGACCATATAACAGTCCAGACCTGAAAACATTTATAAAACTAACCTGAATTATGTACAAAGTCTTCCTACTGCGCACCTTCTTTTCCAACCATAGGATCGTTGTGTCACGCAACACCCGGAGCGAAACAGCATCATGATTCCGTTCACCGAATCCGCCAAAAGCCCAACTTTAGTGTTCGCCCATTGATATGTGAAGATTGATCGACAGAAGCCTGATGGTATTCATGGTGCAAAATAACTGCAGCTAGTTCACGAAAAATAAAGTCCGTTAAGTGTTGTTATCGCTGGGTAAATCCAGTGCTCTTGTGCTGTCGTTCAGTTTGTAACTTTTTGCAGAGAACCGTTCCATATGTAAACGAAGTCCTTCGTTAATCCTCATGGAATGGATAATGTCCTTAAAACACTGATCAATCAAGCAAATACTGCACAAAGGCTCGGAACTTCGATTCATTATCGGTACAAGTATAAAAACAACAAGTTAACTGAAAACCATTTTCTTGCACCGCCTGATTCGAGTGACCGCTGACCTTTTCGTGACAGGACTCGTGCGTGACAGCGAAAAAAATTCCCACAATTTTTAAGTGTGTTAGAAATTTGCTCTCTCTATTCACTTGTGAAGGGACATTGTAGTCCCAGTAGAAGTAGACGTGACTCTATTCCTCTGATGGAGTGTAATGATGAGTTTTAGAACACTCGGATGCCATTCCTGTGTGCCATCCATCGTTGCAAGGCATCGCTAAGCGGTATACACTCTTTTTTTTTTTTTTATAAGATCCTTTTTTATAAGAACGTTGAGGCTGAGATTGACCAAAATTTTAAGAACATGCTAAGAACATAACCAGGTTGATACTTAGCTAAGAACATTTTTATTCACTTGTTTCTTGCATCGAGCTCTCAATACAATATTCCAGTATCCTTTTAAAAAATTAACAAAACCAGGACAAAATGTAACATTTCAAATATATCAGTGAACAAGCAGTTCAAATCAGCTCAAAATACTTGAATGCACAATTTTTATAGCAACAACATGAATTTCTATCACATAAAATGTAAATACATTTTCATGGTCACGTTCGAATCCTTTTTTGTGAAATTCTATACCATAGCTGAAATCGCCAAAAAAATAAGAACATTCGGTCTTGGCTCAGACTCAGCTCAAAAATTAGACGTTCTTATATAAAAAAAGAGTGTATTCCCAAAAGGGATCGGGAGCGACGTTTCATCTAAAAACGGCCTTTGCTGTTATAACAGCAGTCCTACCGACACAATAAATGTTTTTAAAAATATGGTATAGCCAAAAAAACACAAAATGAAAAATTTGGTTAACTTCCGTCTTAGGCTGTATGGTCTGTACCATCGATGTTCACGAATTTGCTTTTATAAAAACAAATCAAAGAAATGAAGAATTGCAAACCTAAATATCGGCGTATTTGGTCGATAAAACGCCTCGTACCCCAAAAACTCCCCAGATCGCTAACTTCAAACCAAAAAAAGACCTTCGCACCTCCCCCCCCCCCCCCCCTCCCCCCTCTGGGTACTGAAATATCATCATTGTACTCATTCAGAGGAATAGAGTCACTACAGTGTCCGTTCACAAGTGAATAAAGAGAGCAAACTTCTCACACACTTAAAAAGTTCTGAACGAAGGAAGTAGGAGAAAAGCTATTACGTTTTTTCGCTGTCACGCACGAGTCCGCGAGTCCGAGTCACAAGTCACGAAAAGGTCAGCGGTCAATCAAATCAGGTGAAGGTTGTCAACTTGTTGTTGTACTTCCTCTGTAGACTCTGTACTTGTGCCGATAATGAATCGAAGTCCAGAGCCTTTATGCAGTATTTGCTTGATTGATCAGTGTTTTAAGGACAATATACATGAGGATTTACGAAGGACTTTGTTTACATTGGAACGGTTCTCTGCAAAAAGTTACAAACTGAACGACAGCACAAGAGCACTGGATTACCCATCCAGCGATAACAACACTTAACGGACTTTATTTTTCGTGAACTAGCTGCAGTTATTTTGCACCATGAATACCATCAGGCTTCTGTCGATCAATCTTCACATATCAATGGGCGAACACTAAAGTTGGGCTTTTGGCGGATTCGGTGAACGGAATCATGATGCTGTTTCGCTCCGGGTGTTGCGTGACACAACGATCCTATGGTTGGAAAAGAAGGTGCGCAGTAGGAAGACTTTGTACATAATTCAGGTTAGTTTTATAAATGTTTTCAGGTCTGGACTGTTATATGGTCTATTTTTCAATCTGTGATTGGTTTCAAATGTTTTTAAATGCAACTGAAGGAAATAAATCCAGCCTATAAATTACCGAATGATAATGAAATTTGCAATTTTGGTGAATTTGATGCAAGTTTTTATAGTGTTATATGACGAGTGCCCACAAATTTTATTTCAGATATTTGTAGACCAGACCTTGGTCTAATGAAATATTAGAGAGTTGATTTTAGATCAGGTGCCACTTTTGAGAATTTTCGATTTTTATGGAGGCACCTCGCCAATGGCGCGCGTAGCAGCGATATGAGAGTGTACGAAAAAAATCATAACTAATTTTATGCGAGATGAAACAAGTTAATTTAATGCTTAAAACAAAGTTATTTACTGATATTAATTTCGACATAAATATAAGCTTGCTGTGTTAAATCTAAAGTATCATACGGTACGTCGAGTTTCAGACCAAAATCAGTGTTACAAATGACGGATTTGTTTGATCTATGGTCGCTTCGGAAGAAACGGTCAAACTCAAGTATTAAAACAAACGAAACGAAACAAATACGATTTTTGTACTTTAGACATGATGTTTGAGTTCTGTGGAGAAAATGAAAGAAATTCATTTTCCGCCGAAAATTGACCGGTCGGTTTTTACACGGACTGCCTCTTAATATTTCCAGCTTGGAACTGAAAGGTTTATGTTTACAGTAATTGCGAAGTCTCAAGAAAACTTTGCGGTGCTATTAAGACTTAGTTTTAGTAAACAGTTCGTTTCTGTGACGAAGTACGCCACAGATACGTGTTGTTAACATTGCAGAACACGTAAAATGAATTTAATTTGGTCTCGAAGCATGCAGACAGCCACAATGTTCAGTAGAGTTTATAATCTTCACAGCCTTTCGTAGGATTGTCACGCAACCGGGCGTCACATCTTGTCACGCTTGTCCCTTTGCGTGACCACCCCAAGAAAGGCTGTGAAGATAACAAATTGTACTGAACATTGTGGCTGTCTGCATGCTTCAGAACCAAATTAAATTTATTTTACGCGCTTTGTAATGTTAACAACACGTATCTGTGGCGTACTTCGTCACAGAAACGAACTGTTTACTAAAACTAAGTCTTTGCAGTGTTACAAAGTTTTCTTGAGACTTCGGCAGAGCTTATATTGGGGAGTTTATCTGGTTCACTCAAGTGGTTGGATTGCAAAATAAACAACAAAGGTTAGGAAGATAACCATTTTATTGATGATAAAAAAAATAAAAATTATCTAGCCAATCTTTGTCCCTGCTATTGGGTTGCTTCTACTCTGTTGCTCCAAGTCAGTGTTGTTTCTTCAGTCCTCATTCAATATTCCAACTTTAAAATCCTGGTCTGTTTTACCCGATCCCTTGATCCAAGCCAGGGACAGTTGAACACTTGGAAGAGTTGACCGTTTGCTCCCAAGTGGCCATGGAGAGGACAGCGTAAAGGAAAGTGAGAGTTTGCTCCCCCATGCCTCCAGGGTCTCGTTCTTAAATTTGTCACAATGCCACTACCGAATAAATTTAATGCAAAGAATGCTAATTCACAAACCAATGTCACGCAAAACGTACGCAACCTGGACAAGAAAAACCGAAGTGCTAAACTGTGGCACTCAATTTCAGTGCATCACTTTTGAAATCAAAGGAAAAATTTGAACACGAATCCCCAGTCTGACCTCACTGCCGATTCAGCCGATCGTCATCCCACAAACTTCACCAAATAAAGCACAAGTCACTAAACATCTCTCATTTTGTGAAGCTACCGATGTCAGGTTACTCTCTCTAAGTTTCTCTTTAATTTAAATGAAAGAAAATAGCCCATATTTGCGTCAAAAAAGCAAATAGGAAAAGGTTTAGTGTTGTACAAAATGATTGAAGTTTAATAGCACATTCAGCTCAGTTTGTTTGTTGTCCCATTTTAAATCACGTGATGTTCTCAGGAGAATTGTTTGGCGCGCGCGTGAATAAATAATGTTTTAGGAAAACAAAACAACAAATCTCCAGAGAACGACCGTGATTTGAACCGAGCAACAAACATACGAAGCTGAATGAGTCCGGAAATTGTTTGAAAATAAAGTAAGCTAAATAAACAATCTGAATTTGTTGCTTAGAGTTTTTAAAAATTTGGAAATGAGCCAGGAATTTGCGAGAGCTGCTAGACAGAAAATATAATTTTGCCGGATTTTATTTGATTTGGAAATCAAATTGGAAAAGGTTAAGAGCTGTTTGAAAAAGAAAATGCGAGACGTTTCGGCTAATAACGCATTCAGCTCTGTTTGTTTGTTGTCCATTTCAGATCACGTGAAGTTCTCTGGAGAAATGAACAAAAGAACAAATCTCTATAGAACGTCCGTGATTTGAACCGAGCAACAAACACACGAAGCTGAAAGAGTCCGGAAATTATTTGAAAATAAGCTAAGTAAATAATCCAAATTTTTGCTTAGAGTTTTAAAATTTTGGAAATGAGCCAGGAATTTGTGGAAGCTGTTAGAGCTAAATCGTATTTATTTAAGGCTATTAAAGAAGTTTATTTTAATCAATTTCAAAATAAAGTGTTTGACGATTAATTTAAGCCTGGTTCACACTTACGACGCAAGCATAAGCGCAAGCAGCAGACGCAGTAACGTGTTGATCATTAGCAGCATTTGTTCTAACAAAAAGCACTAATGATCAACACGTTACTGCGTCTGCGTATGTTGCTTGGCGCTTATGCTTGCGTCGTAAGTGTGAACCAGGCTTAAGAAAAGCAAAACTAAAAAATATATATATAATATATATGTTTTAAATAAAATTGGTGGTGAGATTTGTTTGATTAGTTTGTCGATAATTTTTTAAATCGAAAACTGAGCTTATAATGAAAGTGCTTAGAATGATCAATGCCAGATGTTTCAGGATAACCCTTCATCAATAGACTGAATAACTGTTGAATAAAACGCCGCTGTTTTATTTGACAGTTAATCAGTCTACTAATGAGGGATTATTCCTCAAACATCTGACAGTTTGTAATAAATTGCTTTGAGAATGATCCTATTTGCCACTACAGAAACATCAGGCAGACTGAGCACCAACTTTCGACACTAGGATTTCTGGGATTGTTTGGATAACAGTCTGAGCTATGATTAGTCGACGGTTTCCAATGGCAACCATCAATTAATCATAACAAATATTGGTTACCAAACAATCCCAGAAATCCTAGTGCTGAAAGTTGTTGCTCAGTCTCCCCAAAATTGCTGGAGTGGACAACTGGTGTTATTTTGAAGAATGATTGAAGTTTATAAATTGGACGAAAATGAAAATTGATGATGAAAATAATCCAATTGTACGAAATTATTTAGAACCTAAGAATAAAACAATTATTATTTTATTCTTAGTAAGAAAATGCTAATTAAAAATAATTATTTGGACCTATGATTTATAATAACTTTCTTAAGAAAATAAGGTTTAAAGGAAAATCAAAAAATATAAATTATTTTATTCTTATTATTCTTAGTAAGAAAAATGCTATTTTTGAAAAAAAGATGATTTGTTTAATAATTATTGGACCTATGATTGATATTAATTTTAGTTTTAATTTTTAAATTAAATGAAAAACTTAAAAGAGAGAAAACCGTAGCCAGTGCAACCCAATCTGAGAGACACCCAGTGACCAACAGCTAAATTTGATGTCATTTGTGAAAATCCAATCAAGTCAGACTGATGAAATTCGTGCTCACCTCTGTCCTCGATTTCTCCAGAGATACACCTTCCTTGAGCCCCAACAATTCAGCACTCCTGTTTTACATCCATGGTCATGAAATGTTCCCGGATACATCGACTGCAAAGAAGCACCTTGCCGCGCCGAAATGTGCGAAATTGATGGTGTGGTATTGTGACAAATTAAATGAAACCCTAAAGACATGAAGAGCAAACTCTCACCTTCCTTCACGCTGTCCTTCCCACTTGAGAGCAAATGGCCAACTCTTCCAAGTGTCCAACTGCCCCCAGCTTGAATCTTAGGATCAGATAAAACTTCCCAGGATTTCTCAGTTGGAATATTTTAGAGGACATCAGAAACACACCTTCTCAGAGCTTCAGAGCTTCCACAACCCAGCAGGGACGTGATTGACTAGATTTTTGTGTGTGTGCCACCTGCAGTCCTGGAATTAAATAATACCCTTAAAACTTATTAGTAGATATACTAGCCTGCGTAGCAAGCGTTCCTGTATGAACAAAGAGCTTTTTCCGTGCTCTTCGTTC
The DNA here is from genome assembly GCA_029204205.1 of Desmophyllum pertusum. Classification (NCBI taxonomy): domain Eukaryota; kingdom Metazoa; phylum Cnidaria; class Anthozoa; order Scleractinia; family Caryophylliidae; genus Desmophyllum; species Desmophyllum pertusum. Next base: position 2,937,572 of record MU827779.1, on the reverse strand, counting down.
GTACAGGAATGCTTGCTACACAGGCTATAGATATACAAGCTCATTAGCACCATAAATATACTAATAGAAAGAAAACATGGCTTTTCTTGGCGATACAAGTCCCAAAAGAAAAAAGATTGCAACCTTAATGCGAGTAGGCTGCTGTGCTCAGGTTACTGAACAGTAAAATGCCAGCTTAAACATGCCGGGTTAAATAAATCCCTAGAATTTGTGGAGCAAATCGATGAGGAAATTCAAAATATTGTGACTTTTGTAACACCAAGAGGTAACCATGAATGCAAAACAAATATGTTGGTAATCAACAGTCTGCATTATTTGACTTATTAGTCCTAGGTGCCTTGATCATGTCAATAAAATTGCAAAAAGGTTTCATCATGTACTTAATATAATATGCAAGAGTTGCAAGATTTTGTTTCTAGCTTAAAATGAAAAAAAGAAACCTACATGTAGCAGTAAGTTAAAATGCAGACTGTTGATAATTAATTATACTTAATAATATATTAATAATGATACCTTAAATTTATGCTAAAATGAACAAAAAGGAAAAAATGGATTAAAATAATCCAGAAAGAAAATGAAAATAAAATAAGTCCAATGGGCACTGAAATAAGCCTGATAAATAAAAGGTCCTTATAGTAACCATCGGGTAAGTGATTGTTTGTTTTTTAGAACGTTTTCTTTTTTTTGTAAAATTGCCACTCAAAAACTTTTCTATGTAGAAATTTGTGGATTAAGGCCAATATTTTGTTTGCATCATTTGAAATGTTGATTAATCTTGAAAACAATAAAATGCAAACTCAAGATGGTAAATATAATGGAGTGTCAACAGAAAGGAAAAGTTTGAAATATTATTGTGCTAATGAGCTTGCTGATCTACTTATACAAAGTAAGCAAAATTTAAATATAAACAAAGGAAGCAATAATTAAAACAAAAAACTGGCAAAATCCTGGCAACTAGAAGTGGAGCGTAATAGCAGAATATTCATGCTGACACTGTAGTTACATTGATGCGCACCATACTATTGTCACTCAACACAGTTTTTGATTAACTTTGACATATTTTTTGTAAACAAATTTTGGAGAACTTTCTAGTTAATTATAATATAAATCAAAATTAATCAAAGACTTTGTTCAGTGTCAACAGTACAGCATGCATCCATGTAATGGAAAAAGAGAACCGCTGCTCAAGGTTGGGATCCTCAAACCCAGCTTACTCAAATTGAACAAACAAGTGCTAAAAAAATATGAGTGGATTCAAAATCAGCCAAATGGAATGGTTCAATCTGAATCTAGTATGCAATTAACTGGATCACTGATTGGAGTCAGAGGTCTATGCTGCTACATGTAGTGCTCATAGCATAAAAGGTATAAGGTAAAAGGTATTATTGTTTGTCTCATGATGTAGTCACTAAAGATGTAGATTGTGACAGTTCAACTGCTTACTGCTAGTCTTCATCGCCTCAATAAAGAAGACTAGCAGTAAGCAGTCAAAATGTTGTGATCTTCATCCTAAGTGACTACATCATGAGACAAACAATAATACATTTTATTAATAATTTATTTAAATTAAATGAGTACTGCAGTGAGAACTACATGCAGCTACTAAGATCTCTGACTCTAACCAATGACCTAATTAATCATATAATTTAGTGATGCAGGTAAATAAAAAATTCAGAAAAACACACTTCTTTGAACAATGGTGGCACACACCTACATTAATGTAACCTACAATCAGATTGACTTTTCTGTGCTCTTATTCTCTTATAAGAGTGCAGAAAAATTAGCCAGATAGCAGCATAACATTAATGGAGAAGTAATAACAACAGCGAAAAAAAACTTAAGCAAAGAACTATCTTGAATGGGGGTTGTGGAACAACAGCTGGGTGAAAAACCTCCCCGTACGTCCACTTGCCCCTAGGAGGAAAACCCCGGGCCAGCTGTACCCCACGTTCAAAGGCCTCCCGGGCTGGGCCAGATAAATAGAAAGTTGTAACTACTACTTAACTACCATACTGTACTTAATGATAATAAATCATCTTGCCCTGTCAATTGTCCCAGGCCTCTACTGTCCTTCCTCTGGTCTCTCCAGCTCCACTGCAAGGCCCATTCTGTCTTGTGATGCTCTCTATCAAGTTCAATATCCTGTGATGTAAGAAACATTTGATCCGTTAGTTATGTGTACCCAAACAAACAACTGTAAACAGATAGATTTTACATCACCATGTGGGTTTATTTTGATCATTCAACATCCATAAATGAAATTTCATGTAGATTGACGTAACTCGATCACCTGACAACTAGCTTTCTTAGCTTTCGCTACTTATGGATAATAATTAAGAATTATTTTTTTGAAAAGACAGCGTTGATTAAAAAAATAAATAAAATACAAGTGTTTTTAAAGTGCATCTGTCATGAAAAACCGACCACCTACATATACTGTAAAGGTAAAAAGGTAAAGCCGTTTGGGGCAAAACTGCATGGCTACACTATAAACAGAGCTTTATATCCCAGTTTCCGTAGCATGAAGCAAACTAGGAGTATTGTAACTCCACCTGAGTGGGATGCTAGTCCAATGCAGGGCTACATACCCCCAAGCATTTTGTTAGGTTGCCCTAACAGTTCGCTGCTTCAGTAATTTCCATAATGGTGGGATGGTTAAGATTTCATGAAAATTTCTGTGATACTAGCGCTGGGATGGTTGAAATTCAGTGAAAATTTCTGTATGAAGAGTGGTTGAAATTCAGTGAAAATTTCTGTGATGCCAGAGTGGTCAAAATTCAGTGAAAATTTCCATGACGACGGAGTGGTTGAGCAATTGTCGAAATTTAATGAAAATTCCGGTGATCATGGTGTTACATGTACGTTCGTAATGCGTCAAGTTTTTTCTTTATTTATGTTTTGTTTAAGATTATTATATTACAGATTATTTACTTTTACCGTAAGTAGTATTTTTAAAGTGAAATGTAACTTTGTTACTTTGAATTTATGAATAAAGTGTGAAATTATATTCAACAAATAAATAAAAAAATAAAAAACAGCTACAAGTCAGAGTACAGAGAACCCTACATCGGTTGAGGCTGCATCACCGAGCCAAGCGAGCAGTTACAGTCAACATGCATCACACATCAACGCTCAGAGAACAAAGGTTGCAATTTTCACCTACGCATTCCTTTAATCAATTCGAATATTCGTATATTATTGGAAAGATCTGAAGATAAGATCATAAGAATCTATTTTCGATTAATCATATTGATTCTTCAAGTGTTAGTTTGTACATTGTAAGGATGGCAGAAGACGTTCTCATAAAGATCAAGCAAGTAAATGAGTGCAATGCACTTGCTTTCGTGGAAAGAGAAACTTTACCTAAACACTTCAAGAGATCAGACCACATATTGTTCGTGAAGTGGGAGAACTGCTTCCGCACAATTTTAAATTCTTTAGAATGGAAATTCCTGTAAGCTGCATTATCTCTTGAAAAGTGTGTAGAAGAAGAAGAAGGTGGTACAGTGTACAACGTTTAATTTTTCAATTCAGGTGCACAGCGTGGAGGAAAATTATGTCAGGGAAATTTCAACACAAAGTTCGAGTAGCAAGAAGTCCGACTTGTTCATCCCTCCATCAATGGTGAAAGATGGCCATGATGCCTTTGAAAAGATGTGCAAACAAGTTGAGCACAATGTCAAAACTTTTGAGGATGAAATTCAAATGGCACAAGCTTGCAATTGCTGGAAGACGCTCCCTCGGCTAAAGGAGGCCTGATTGCAGGTTACTCCCTATAGTCACCTTTGTGTTACGCGAGAAATCTCCGAGACCCCCAAACCAGCATTGAAGAGATCAATGATTTTGTCCCTTACATTATAAGGTAAAGGCTTGCCAGGCTCGTAAAATCAACCAAGCAAATTTCTTGCCATTCTGACTTTGATGCCACCAACTTTAATAGATTGCAACGCGGCGCGAAGCGACTAGTCCAAACACTCGATCACCAATTGCTCGTTGGTTCCCATGCAAAAAAGTCGGTTATCAGTCGCTCATCAGCTTCCGCGAAAAAAAAAGAAGTGTAATATCATATACGAAGGGCGTGGTGGAAAAAGGGCATTATGACAATTATTTGTCCTCTGGTCCCCACTCCAATGCATTACTACAATGGGGTGGGGACCACAGGGGAAGAGAAGGCCAGGACGACCAAAAACAACATGGAGAGGAATGGTTGAGGACGAAAGACGAACAGCTGGGTGTGAGTCATGGGTGACTGTTAGAGCTCTAGCAGCAAATCAAAGTGGATGGAAGGAGAACACCCAAGTCTTATGTGCCTTATGGCATGAAGAGAAATAAGCGTAAAGGGAGTGTTTCACGGTTTGGCACATGTGCCGGATTATCAACTCTATCCGTTTACAAAATCCCACTCACATGTACTTCTCGATACTTCAGTAATCACATACTAAAAAAAAATTTCAACAGATTACACCGAGAATGTTGACATTGAAAACCATTCTTCTGGTATTCAAATGTCGACATTCTCGGTGTAATCCGTTGTCATTCGTCGTTTTGCTTGGACTTGTTATAGCATCGATACTGTAGTATCGAGAAAAACATGTGAGTGAGGTTTTTTAAACAAATAAAGTTGATAAGCCAACACATGCGCTGAACCGTGAAACACTCCCTTTAAAGTTCCACCATAAAGTTCCGAAAGTAATGACCCCCCTAAAGTAGCGAGCGCCCGGAAGTAATGTAAAAAATAAGTGGTTGCCAATAAATCCAGAAAGTAGCGAGCCCCTGAAAGTAGCGAGACCAAGGTTTTTTAATAATGTTATACATAGTGATACCATATACATACATGTATATATATATTTTCCAATCAATAGTCAAATGTATAAGTCATATCTTTGTGCAGTGTCAGAACTTGATCATGAAGTTATTAACAGGAACGTTTCTTCAAATTAAGATTGAAAACTAAAAAAAAAAAGGTTGAAAACTTCATCGCACAGAGATATACGTCATGGAGTAGAAACAGTTTACGTTATCTGACAAGCTTTCCTCCTCTGAGTCTGAATCAGAGAATAGTTAAATTTCCTCTACATCGGCTGATTCACCCATGTCTTTTATTTTGGCTTCCCCAAAAGTAGCGAGCCGTAAAGGCTGCTAATTCCCAGAGCTTTATGGTATTAAGTAAGTATAGTCAGTCTGACACTGCAGAACGCTATCAGCTATCAATAATTATTATTAGGATTTTGCTACCCTCAAGTTAGGAGCTACAATGCTATGCAGAAATACTTGAGACACTCTCATGATTTCGCGCCTTTTAAAACATTATTGATTTTCTATGTTTGACATCCCCTTCCCCCTATCAATGTTGTTTTCACGTCAAATTTACGTTCCAATTTTTCGGTTACAACATTGTAATGGGGGGAGGGTCAAAAGAAATAACAACACCTCAAGGGGGAAAAAAATTGGAAAGGCAAAGAAGATCGTTTTTTACAAGGAGTGTCTCAACCATTTTGCATAGCATTGTCTGATCTAGGTTAATGCCAATTTCTTCCGTACTGAGCGACATTTGGTATTCATCTTTACTCTTCAGAGAGGATATATGAAGGCAGTTTTTTTAAGCAATGCGACTGTTTCCTTCGCATTCATTGCTCACTTTGGTGAAGCGAAAACCGGCTCTATGCGCATCCTCGCATTTGCTTAAACTCTGCGAATAGACATACGGCTAAGTCCGATTACAATGATTTAACATTTTATCGGCATCAAGCCTGTCCTGTAGAAGTTATCTTTTGTTCTGTAAATCACTGCGGGATATATTTTAAATTTCACAATCTATTGTTACCAATATGATCTTGTTTCATTTGTTTTTGTTTTTTGAACTGGTCAGTGTCTTGTTCGTTCTCAAAAGAACCCAAAGTAACATTTTCATTGGTCTTTCAATCCTAATGAAGTGTGGTTTGCACGCCATATCTTTAGATTTTATCGGACTGCTTTCACTAGCCTACTTTCTTTTATCTCCAGATCCTGGCGTGACATTGAGCTGGAAATGAAACTCGATACGATCTACATGGTCTACGGTCTACACCATTTAAATAACAATAATATCTTAATTTCTTACTGTTATTCTCTGTAGACCGTCTAGATGTAGACCATTTCTATTTTTTTCTATTTACTGATTGCAACCCGCTAACTATCTTATTCAATTCCAAACATCGAACATAGTACTATCAGATCAATTTATCGGGTTAAAATTTCTTTTTCAGAGAGGAAAAGCGGACATTTTCGGGTCTCATATCGACGCCAGATTTCATTCCATTCATGTGACGTCACAGCGCGCGAGCTATAAACGGCCATCATAAGACATCTTTTCACTCTTGAAATGTTCCATAGGAAAGCTAGTTTTCGAGCTTAAATGAACTCTAAACAATCGATTTTGTTTATCCAAGTGTGCATTTTGAAATTGGCCTGATCGTTGTCTACTGTGTTAAAAGGAAAGGAAAGGTGTTTTCGGACAATGCTATGCAGAAATACTTGAGACACTCTCATGATTTCGCGCCTTTTAAAACATTATTGATTTTCTATGTTTGACATCCCCTTCCCCCCTATCAATGTTGTTTTCACGTCAAATTTACGTTCCAATTTTTCGGTTACAACATTGTAATGTGGGGAAGGGGGGGTCAAAAGAAATAACTTAACACCTCAAGGGGGAAAAAAATTAGAAAGGCAAAGAAGATCGTTTTTTACGAGGAGTGTCTCAACCATTTTGCATAGCATTGTAGATCAAAGTAAGAATTTATTCAATACCTTTTGTTTTGTTACATTTCTCAGATAGAATTACATTCAATTAGAGTAAATTTTGATTTTTATGTACTGTACATTTCTGTTAGATCGTACTAAGTTTCGTTCAGCATTTGTTTACAAAAATATTATCGATTTTGCTTTCTAGTTCCAACCACATCATTCTACATCTTAAAGACACATCGTTCAAATTTAATGACAAATAAAGCTATCATCTAGACATTGTATCAAATAAACATTATTGAACATTTCTGTGATGCTGGAGTGGTCGAAATTCAGTGAAAATTTCCACGATTTCTTGATATCAGTGATTTTTCATTTTCATGGCTCTCAGGTCAGCATCTGACAGATGCACTTAAAATGTGTTGAATTGCAAAACTTTTAATGAAACATGGCATTTTGGAATTTCAAATAAAGAGGAGTATGTACCATGAGGTACCCAATTTTTTGGAAAACATTTTTAATTTTTTGGAATTTTAGTGTTGTTTTTTTTTTGTCAAAATATGGAGAGGGCAGATTACTTTGTACATAGAGCAGTTTTCAACTGGGTGTCGTAAAACCAAAACAAAACCAATAACAACAAAATAATGTAAGCAACAAAATGAACCAATAAGAACTTGAAGCAAAGACACGTAACAAGCGCCAAGCACGGTAAAACAGGTGATCAATTTTAGTTTTGCACCCGATTGGTTGAATGAGTACATAGTATGTAGGTTGGATGGATGGAAACTTTATTTATCCAGGGTTGCCCATTCAGGCCGGTATTCATAGGGGCCCTGCATAGCTGGCACAAGTTTTTTAAGCCAGTCATAGAGCATAAAAGCAAAACCAAAGCAATAGCCCACTTCGAAAAAGAGTGATAGCCTGGGATCGAGAGTGGCCGCGCGAACGTTGGTGGGATTGTTTGGGTCTAAATGACCTAAATGCACGCGCAAATGGTGAATTTTATTGCGCGACCAAGGTAGGAAAAAACTGTAAACAAGTAGTTAAAATGCACAACAATATTATACTACAGCTGTTTATAAAGAAAGGAAATACTATATTTCGGGCATCTGTAGTCTTTCCGTATTAGGTTTTTCCTTCAAGAATGTTATTGTAGATTTCAGGGAAAATAACACTGCAATCAACTAAAAAAGATACGTTATTTCACGCTAAAAAATCATCTATAAATTCGTCATCTGCGCGTGCAGTTTGCCTTCGTGTCCCCCCAAAACGATCCCACAAACCCTCGGGCGGCTTCGGGCGGCCACTCAGCCCACTCTCGATCCCAGGCTGTCACTCTTTTTCGAAGTGGGCTATTGCGGATTACTTTTGACACTCAATTGAAAACCGCTCTAGGTAGCGAGGTGTTACACTATTCAGAAATTTGATCAGGAATGTCTGGAGAGATAGTAACAGTGTATTTACCTGGTTAATCATGGTCTGAATGGTTTGGATGTCCATCTATGCTTGTCCACTATCCATGTCCACTGTCCATCCAGACTTGTCCACTGAAAAATTCAAAATAGTAGGAAAATTTTCATTGATATGCTGCCACCTCATATGGCACATGCAGAGATAGTACTTGATATTAGGCGAAAATAATTTCCAGCATGCGAAGAAGTGCAGCATGAATATAAGTTTTGTTTAATTACAATTTAGTGAGTTACCATGAAATTTCATGAAATTTCACTTGTAATATATTCCCACCAGGTAAATCTGCACACAAAGCCAAATGGACCTAGATGAGTAAGATGGGAGAATCGGCCCAAGGCTTTGCGAGCGGGTAAACCTGGAGAGAATATGTTCCATCACTACGGGGAGGAGGGTGGGGCGTAATATTGTCTTGCAAGGGTCCAGACCTAAACTTTACTGAGCTAGGCTGAATTACGAAGCGGGCTGCTTTATATACAGGGATGAGGTCTATGGTTATACCGCGCATTCTCCCGGGACACGCTGGGAATGTAAAGTAGTGTATGATTGTTCATTTATGCTTTTTGTGCATATTTCCGTGGTGAGAATAGCTCAAAATTTCAATACCTCAAATTTTCGATCTACCCTTGCAAATTTTCATCGAATTTTAGCTTGAAAGGGCACTATGGTTCGCTCGAAAATTCGTCCAAAATTTGCGGACACAAAGAAAGAATTTTGTCGAAATTTGCTCTCATTACTTTTGCACAGTACTTTAGAAGTCCCCATCGCTGATGGGAGGACAGGGAGGGCCAAAAAAGGAGACTAAACCGAAACACTCAGGGGGCATTCATGAATGCATACTGTAAATTTTATCCTTGCATAAGCACCCCTCCTACAGTGAAAATTTGAAATAAGTGCCCCCCCTCGCATAAGCGCATCCCCCTCCCCTCCCGGCCCCTCTGTATTTTTTCTGGCAGAGTACTGAGACAACAAAGGTTAAGTATTAGTGTTGGTCATGCTTAATCACTTGCCAGCCATTTTTTACAATCATTGGTAATACAGAACAAAAAGATGATTGTATTATTATTATTACAAAAAGTGACCATACACATGTATCTGGCCATGATTTGGGAAAAAAATAAGTAAGTGCCATCCCTCCCTCGAATAAGCGCCCCATGTCTTATTCTCAATTTGAAATAAGCGCCCTGGGCAAGATGATTTACGGTAACTGTACAACAACAGGTCGGGAGGAGGGCATATAAATACATGACCATTGTACTAAATGTCCATTGTACTAAATACCACAAGTACAGTAAATATGGTGAAAATCTAAACAACTGACATAAGACAGTCAAGAAACTGACCAATAATAATATTGGTCAATTTCTGGGTTTCTTTTGTCAGTAGCAACAATAATTATTATTATTGTTAGAAATAGCAGTCAAAATAAAACAATATTGAAGGGTATGGTTAAAGAGAGGCATACATGAATACAATGTATTTTGTGGATTTTTTACTTTTTCTCAGAATCGCTTCATTTATTTGGGAAAACAAACTTGTTAACATCTAGTTTTCACATACCTATTTACAGGGCTGCAAATATATTTTTTTTCTTGAAAGGACAGATGTCTGACTAAGTCACCATTTTGGTCGGACAAAAACAAAAATGAGGTCGGACATCATATTACATGCAGTGCCGCTTGAAAAGCGAACCTGCTAATCTAACGCATTGTCAACTCAGTGTAAATTAGTTTGCGTTTAGAACAAAATGCGTTGTAACGCATTAATTAGCGTTGGCAGGCAAAAAAAATTGTCTGGATCACTGTTGGGATTTCATCGGACATTGGCAAATTTTGGTAGGCCATTGTCCGATGAACGACTGTTATTTGCAGCCCTGTATTTATGATACATGCTGTGCATCTACATGTATTTATCAAAACCTACATCAAAACATCAATCTGTAGGATTTGGTCATAGTTGAAGAAATGTAATCTATAGTTGAGTTTGTTTGTTTGTTTGTTTGTTTGTTTGTTCAGGCAAAGAAACTGATGCCAAGGGGAGATTTTTTCAGGCCCACTATGTTGCTGACCCCTCAAAAAGCCAAAATTGGAATATCTTAGTATTCAGCTACAGTGTATTTACCTGTATTCGTTATCCTAGTGTTTTAGAAATCAGTCTCCATCACCATTCAGTCTCGTTTCTTCTTGGTTTGCTTAAAATCCTTGTTCAGCCACATCTATCCATCCTCTTCTTCGCTAGTTGGTCTGAAAAAAATAAATTGTACATGTAAATTTAACACCCTTGGGATCAAGTGCTTGCTTAAAGGAGACTTCAAAGAGTCCATTTATAATTTATTATTTGTAGGTGGCATAAATTTTTTGTGGGTTCTAATTTTTTTTTTGAGCCGCAAAAAATAATTCCCTGAAAAAAGATTTTGGTAAACATCTTATTCTGATTCATGAATTTGTTTAATATCAACAAGAGTTAGAAAACCGGACGTTCCATTTTGTTTGATTCGCAATTTTTTTTTTGTTCGATGACCGAACTTAATCGAACATTCAATTTTGTTTGATTCACAAATTTTTATAAGTTCGATTTCAATCGATGACCGAACTAAATCAAACTAAGCCTTTGAACCCACTCCCCCCCTTGAGAGTTTACAACTCCCTCTGTGGTGGGGGTATGGATATTTTCTAGAACCACACATTCTCAATTACATTTGAACCCCGATTAAGCGGCCACCCTCAGTGAAATGGCAAGTGGCTGCTTAATAGGGGTTGGCCGCTTAATCAGGGTTTTATTTACAGTATTATACTGATATTGGGACTTTGATAGCTGTCCGCTTAATCAGGGTTGGCCGCTTAATAGGTGACTACTTAATCGGGGTTCGACTGTATTACACCTAAAAGGTTTTAATTTTACAAAAATTATCCCTTCCAATATAACCAGAACATTTTTGAAATGTAAAATTTCCACCCCCAAAACAAAGCCAAGAAGCAGCCCAGTCAAAATGTTTCTGAGTAGTAGGAAAGATGGGTTGAGTAGTAGGCAGAAAAGGCCAAAGGCCTTTGAAACAAGGGCCGTTGGCCCTTGACTGTGAGGGGGGTCTGGGAAATGAAATCTAGACTCTCGCAAATGCGTTTTCCTCGATTTTCAGGGGTTAACTCATTGCCATTTTGGACTGTTCTCAGTAAGCAAGAATCAATGTTTTTCTGTTAATAAAGCTGTGAAAAACTTAGTCTTTTGTGTCTTTTATGTTCCTTACATACAAGAATAAATACCTCAATTCAGTTAATAAGCAAGAGCATTGACTGCTGACCTTTCACGCAGCTTGGCGTACATTATTTAGCATACACGACGTAGAGACACCGCTGGTCAATGAGCCTTGAGCAAACACGATCATCGTTCAAAATGGCATGCTAATGCGTGTTTACAGTCGTGTTACTTACGGTAAGACGATAACAGAGGTATAAACGGTCGGAAAAGTTACAAAATATTTGGCTAAAAACATTCAGGAGAAAGAGGTATCCATTTTAAAGACTTTACCGGCTCCCGGCTATTATCTACATCCCTGACTTTAGAGTGAAGTAGGCGGCAGATATTTCGTTGTAGGCGGCAAAATCGCAGGCTGCCAGCACATTTTGACTGGGCTGAAGAAGCCCTCCAAAAAAGCCTTCTGAACAAAGTTTAAGATTAGCCCAGGGCTTATTACTGAAATTTTACAATATTATTGAGGACAAAGGAGAAAATGTTGGAACTAGTCAGGTTGAAGTTACAAAATATTTGAATTTGCATTCTGCAGCCAGTGCAAAAGTGAAATGCAAATTAGAAGGCGAGTGAAGTCACTTTTAGCACCTTTTAGAACATTTTAACACCTTTCGTGTTGTCTAAAAGGATCTTTTATGGGTCTGAATTTCCTTTTGTAAAGCTAAACACTCAAACATAGCTCAGTAAACCGATATTTTTTGTTCAAAACTTTAAGTAAACAACAAACAACGGCGCACGTGCGGTCGAGCGCGCGGCCGTAAAATATTTGAATTTCCCCCTGAATAAATTATAAAATCGTAAACACCTTTTATAGAGTCAAATTTAACCAAGTTATATGCTTATTTAGCCAATAAAAAAGAAATGGAACCAATTCAATGTTTATAAGCAGCGATTTTTGAGCTTAAAGCTTACCTCTCGCGTGATCCATATCTTGCATTTGTCGGCGCGACAGGCTGTTCCAAAAACTGCAAAAATGTGGTCTCAATACATTGTTATTGCGACCGCTGTAGCCATTATCCTTGTGTTCAAATAACACCAAATGAGGGAAAATATGCTTCAAAAGGCAACTTATACCAAAGAGCGCTTCTTCGTCGACGGTTTAGCGTCAAAATAGTTTATAATTCCATCAAAGCTTCAAGTTTCCGTCGCCATGATCGTCGCCATGTTGAAATCTTTCGGTCCCAGTTTTCCCATACGTCACTCACGGACACGTCACGTAAAAATACGCGTGGAAATGGGAAACGCGGGAACACGCGACATAAATTATTCCCGGGCACGAAAATGCTGAAAATTTGCTCAAAAAATGCTCAAAAGTTGCTCGAAAATGGAAAAAGTTGCTCGTAAAATACGATGTACTACTGCATTGACGTCCTTGTTAAAAGCAAACAAGAACCCCTGAAGGGATTACAAGCGGCCGATTTCCGGGGGGGGGGGGGGGGCGGGGAACTCCCTTATTTTCGCTATATAGGAACGTGCAGCTGGACGGGTGTATGTAAAACCGGGAACACACCCGGAACACCACGGAACACCCCGGAACACCCGGGAACACCCCGGAACACCCCGGAACACCCCGGAACACCCCGGAACACCCCGGAACACTCCCGGAACACCCCGGAACACCCCCGGAACACCCCCGGAACACCCCGGAACACCCCGGAACACCCCCGGAACACCCCGGAACACCCCCGGAACACCAACAGAATACCCCAGGAACACAAAAAATATAAAAATAGTAATAAAATAATAATAATAAATAAATAAAATAAAAACAAATATATTTATATAGTGGTTGAAGTAGTGAAATCGAACACGGTAAACGGTCAAGAGCCGTTAACGAATCGACTGATACCGAACACTTCCGAAGATGCCCCGAAGATTTCCGAAGATGTACCGAAGATTTCCGAAGATGTCCCGAACACTTCCGAAGATGTCCCGAAGATTTCCGAAGGTATATCGAAGACTTCTGAAGATGTTCCGAAGATTTCCGCACGTTTTCAGAAGACCGAATTTTTCCGAAGCTTCTTATCTAAGAGTGAATAAGTGGCAAAGGACCGCTCAAAATTCAAATGTTTGCCAATTGGCCAACTCCACAGAGCGTGACATTGAATTTGAGGTAATCGGAGGTCATTGCCATGTGCAATTTCGTAGACAATTGGTCATTGGTCAATCATGTCGTTGTTTGTTCAGTCGAACCTCCCTAACCTGAGTATCAGGCGAATTTTTCTGCGCTCTCTTTTACTCTTCGTCTTTACGTAAGCGGACACCCTCGGACCAGAGAAAAATTCGGGTCTTCTGAAAACGTGCGGAAATCTTCGGAACATCTTTGGAAGTCTTCGAGCCATCTTCGGAAATCTTCGGACATCTTCGGACATCTTCGGAAGTGTTCGGGACATCTTCGGAAATCTTCAGAAATCTTCGGGCATCTTCGGAAATATTCGGAAGTGTTCGGGACATCTTCGTAAGTCTTCGGAGATATTCGGGGCATCTTCGGAAGTGTTCGGTATCAGTCGATTCGTTAACGGCTCTTGACCGCTGACCATGTTCGATTTCACTACTTCAGCCACTATATAAATATATTTGTTTTTATTTTATTTATTTATTATTATTTTATTATTATTTTTATATTTTTTGTGTTCCTGGGGTGTTCCGTTGGTGTTCCGGGGGTGTTCCGGGGTGTTCCGGGGGTGTTCCGGGGGTGTTCCGGGGTGTTCCGGGAGTGTTCCGGGTGTGTTCCTGGTTTTACATACACCCCAGCTGGACAGGGTATGGTTTTTGAGCATTTTGGTCTGGAACAGGGTATACCAAAAGGCATTTTTGGGTATCAGGGTATCAGTTTCCCAGGAGTTGGCACGAAGATCGGTAATTGATACTCTGGCATAGGGTAGATGAAGTAGTCAGACGAAAGGAAACGCGTAGGAGTGTTAAAAAAGCTTTACAACTACAACTCGCAGTGCTGCTTAGCAGTTTAGCCTTTTGGGTTAGAAAGAAAATCGTTAAGAATCGTCCGGAATAGGGTATCTTTTTTCAACATTTAGTTTACATGGAGGGAGGGTGACCCGGGTACCCGGGTCACCCTCCCTCCATGTAAACAGTAGCCTGCGAGCGCAGACGAATTTCCGGCTCGAGTTTCCCCGCCGGAAATACGTCTGCGCTCGCAGGCCATGTAAACAGGCCCTTAGTCTGGAACAGGTTCGCAAAATTAGGGTTGTTATAGCCCAGCGGCACACCCCCACCCAAATTTTTTGGGAGAACCCCCCCGGGCCAATTTCACCTTGAGGGGAGAAAGAACAATGCACCCCTCCACCCCCTCGGTCAGTTTACTCTGAGGTTCTCCCGCCAAATCTAAGAGTCAACTTCGAACCTGCGTGACGAAAAACGTGACTGGGTGATGCAATATTTTGGCTAGCGTAAGTTTGAGCTTAGGTCAAGTTTACTGTGTAGAAAATTTTAGCTAATGTCAATTGCATCATAATCAACAAGGGCACAGATGTGTTTTCGCTCAACGTGAAAATAAATTGTGAATGACATATATGCTGTGGAATTGTGTAAGAAAAACTGTTATGTTTTTGGGACCGAGTTTTATCGTTCGTTTAATGAGGTGCATGTATTAAACAGAACAGAAATTATCTAATGGCTATTTATTTGCATGTCTCCTGGCTACGTTTACAATGTAATGGGAAAACCCCTCACAATGCAATGCAATGTCAACTGGGGAAAGTGCAGTGAAAAAAACAAGTAGTCACGCCAGTCTCGCTAAAGTCCGCAGTTTGCGTGAAACCGGAAGCCGATTCCCCGCTGGGATCGAATAACGCGCAAAGGTCACACCGCCAAATTTAGCACATTTTGCAACTACACTGCTGTTCACTGCTGTGGGACATTTGTCTTTGCTTTTTTCAATGCGATTCCTGTAATAAACTCAATACATGTACGCACTTACACGACACTACAGAAAGCCTGTGGAAGAGAAATTCTCCACTGGCTAATTTTAGACCGAGATGCGATAACATCATGTCAACCGTGTAGAGGGCTAGGGCTAGCGACATGAAAACAAGATCGAATAACGCAGTAACGCAATTCGACTCCTCTGCTCCCTGTGTCATTTCAAGTCATCAAGTTTCATTTCTGCTGAAGTAAGAAAGACGACTTTTTGTTTGTTATCCAACTACATTCTGAAACTCTGCATCAGCACATACATGATCAGCTTCACAGATTAGTATTAAAAATAATCGGCTGTTCTTATGCACACATTTTTGATTTCTCCACCGCAAGTATTTGAATTATTCATCTCTTGTAGGAAAAGACGATTAATAAGCTTATTCCTGACTTCATAGGTTAACTTTAAGATGCTCAGCTTCACAGATAGACTGCAAAACAGTCCGTATTTTCGCGCTAGAGTGTCGGGCTGAACGCGGCCGAAGGATCTGGAACGAGCATGAAATTACGAGTGGGATTGGGGAGAGACGCTATAAATACTTACGAGGCTCACGCGTGGATTATCGGCGCTTCGCGCCTCTCAATTCGCGCGTCGCGCACAATATCTCGAGAAAAAGAGAGACTGTTTTACAGTCTACTTCACAGATTAGTATAAAAAATAATCACTTTTCTTATGCACACATTTTTTATTTCTTGACATTTTTTATTTCTAGACACTTGTAGGAAAAGTGTGAATGTTAAAACCTTTCACGACAAACGATTAATAGGCTTATTCCAGACTTCATAGGTTAACTTTAAGATTACTGTGTAGAAACTGAAATATATATCTAAATGCCATCAACTAATGACAAACAGTCATTTGAAAACATACCTTAATTTATCTTAATACCACTAATCCAAGGACACTAATCACGTTTACAAAAACATATACCACGGGGTATCGTAACTGCGATCAGGAAGAGAAATCCCAATGCGGATTGCTTCATGCTCATAGCACAATACCTCTATTGCATCATCTTTACATGACCAGAGATTGCGTCATGTCAACCGTGGGATCGAATAACGAGAAAAGGTCACACAACAAAATTTAGCACATTTAGCAACAACACTACTGTTCACTGCTATGGGACATTTGTCTTTGCTTTTTCCAATGCGATTACTGTAATAAACTAAATACATCTACGCACTTACACGACACTACAGAAAGAATGTGGAAGAGAAATTCTCTACTGGCTAATTTTAGACCAAGATGCGATAACATCATGTCAACCGTGAAGAGGACTAAGGCTAGCGACATGAAAAAAAAGTGCATTTCTTGAAGCGGCTCGATGCCCATGATGCATCGGCCGCTTAACAAACGAATAAACAAACAAAAAAGGTGCATAGCGGATGGTAACCCAAGTTGGAATGGAAGCAGGTGACGTCGCCCCCTTTCACAGTCGCACCAAGTGACGTCGCCCCAACTGTAGTTACGTCGCCCGAAGTGTAGTGACGTCGCCCCGAAGTGTAGTGACGTCGCCCCGAAGTGTAGTGACGTCGCCCCATAAAGCAAATAAGATTTATCCTGATTCTATCATATTAAATGGTAATAACAAACCAGGAGTATCACTAGTTCGTATCAATCGTGAATGAAAGAGTCAAGTGAAATGGACATAGAAACTGATTGGTCAGTTTTGATTCTAAGCCGATTGCGCTTAAAAAAAGCTTTCGTCGCAACAACATCAACTTGTAAACTTACTGCGCGGTGATCATAACAATAAACCAAGCTTACGTCGCACACGCTCCACCACGCTCCCAACATCAAACTTACTTCGATTATTACTTATTGTGCGTTGATCACAACAATAAAAATAGGCCCGCGACGCGTGCTCATGGCTACTGCAACTTTTACTCAGAGAATGCGCATACATGTAGCCCATGAGCCGAGTAAACGGAATGGGTTAGGGACTCTCGTGATTTCAATCAGTAAGGTGGATTCTCGGAAATGCCGTGAAAAATTAACAAGTCGATAGATACTAAAACATAAGATGCAGTCTCGCAATGGAATGATTACGATGGGAAATAGGAATACGGATGAACGGAAGATGGAGTTGTTTATAACTGTATTTGGGCTAGACGCTTTGCTGTTTTAAAAGGATTAGTCTTCAAGGAAATCAATACTGAAAACTTTGGAAATTGAGGTTAGTTTACTTAATATTTAGTTATTAGTTTCTTGTGATGAGAGAAATGACAGTCCAATCCACTGTATATACATATGTGTGACGGTTATTTTAATGTAAACATTTTTATTTGGCAAATATTTGCCAAGATTCGTAGTTTCTGAAGTTACATATTTAATATTTAATTAATAATTACGTGTGTGAAATAAATCTCGTGTGAAAGTTAATTATTTTACTCAGGCGTTAAACATTGCGAATGCATACACAAATTCGTTAATAGGAACCGAAAGATTAGCCTCCTCGCAGACGTTCTTTGCCTGACGAGCCCAAAGAACGTCTGCGAGAAGGCTACCGAAAGATTGAAAGAGTCACATTTCTTTTTCATGAAAAGCAATTTTATTTAAATTAAAACTTAAACCTGGTAATTCCTTCAGCTTAGTTCCTAGACATTCTCTTTCTCTCTCTGGAGAGGGGTACGTACGTTCACCTGGGAGCCTGGGAACGGGTTTGTGTGCCGGCTCTTCCTATCTCATGAAGTCATTTCGTGCCAATTCGAGAAGAGAGAGATATATACTCGAGATTTGCTCAATGGTCTCGATAACCTATGTGTATATAAAAAAACCCCAGAAACTTTCCTCGTAAACTGATAACAAATTAAACCTTAAACACGAAGACGCACTATAAAAGGGACTTGGCTCCTCCCAACCATCGACACCATCTAATTCAGTGCAATTTAGTTTTGCACGTGGAGACTAGAACTTTGCAAAATTATTGTGTCATTCACAAATTTTAAATCCATCGTGACAGAAAATTGTACAATTTCTCAAATTTCCTCGTTTGTCCACAGTAAGATGTAAATTAAAAATGTTAGAAAAGATAATTGGTAAAATTGTGTACTTCAAACATGAATTTTTCAGGGTTTGCGTCAGAATAACATTGTCAAAATTGCATCTTCTTTTGCCAGTAACAATTATAATTCTTGTAAACCAAAATAGTTCAAGAAACTATTGAAAAACATTTCGTTATTTTGCTGGGTTTAGAATAATTAGCAAAGAAAATCGACGATTTTTATTCATTAACAACTGAGCCCTGGGAAGCCCTCTTTTATCATATCGTGTCAAAAACTATATCTTCTTTTGCTTGTGACATAATTATATTTCTTGCAAACCGAAATAGTGCAAGAAAATATTGAAAAGAGTTCGTTATTCTGTTGGGCTGAACAACTGAACCTTGGGAAGCCCCCTTTTATAGTACAGACGCCTTCGTGTTTAAGCGAAGAAAAAAAAAAAGAAAAAAAAAAATTGGTCCCCATGAGCAAGTTTCTCTCAAGTCTAATGTTCTCTTGTCAATAACCAGAGGTGTCATAAAACAAGTGAAGGTGGCACACTCAAAATAACTTGGAATAAATTGAAAAAAGTTCTGGTTGAGCACTTTTAAAAATCCATTGAAAGAAATGCACACAGCAAAAGCGCTGAATTGTCCACAAAAACAGTTAAAAATATCAATGGCTTGAATCTCCATACAAGTTGTTGAATAAAAGCATATGAACAGTTCACAGTTTTTGTAAACAGACAATTTGCTTCAACTTGGATAACACTAAAGTGCTAGATAGTCTTTGTGATTCATTCTATTCTCCATTTGTAGTGCCACCTTAAATGTTTCACTTGTTTTATCACGTAGATTCTTACAACTTAACGAAAGAGGAACATTGAGCGATTAACTTCTAATTATAACGTATCAACAGAAAAACAGAAAACATTGCAGATCACGGATTGAATTTTTATATCAAATCATTTCCAATTCGCATAAAAAAAGCCAGATAAAAAAACATCAACAAAAAACAAAATGTGGTATGATCAAGAACCCGGATAATGTTGTGATCGCTCAAAGTTTCAACTTCGTTCAAGCCTTGTAATAAACATACCCAAACGATAATAAACATGATGGCTTATACATTTTACATGCATAATTTCATTTCATGATGGGTTTTTTTCTTTTTGAGTGCAACACTGAACAAGCAATTCAAGTTTTTGAAAGCTGAATAATTAGTCAAGACGCTTAACGCGTGTGCGTGCGCGGTAACATTTTTTACAGTCAGGCAATTTTTAAATGCTTCAATTAAGAAGGCAAAAAGAGACCGAAGCTCCAATTTCAAGCCATCATTTTGATCCAATGGATATTTTCTAATATAAATAAACTCTTATTTCAGTCCCCCAATGTCCCTTGGCTTCTTGTCTTCTCCATATTTTTATCCTGTTGAGTTGTTCCATTCCTTCCTATGATCTCATTCTTTCCTACCCATCTCCTTTTGAAAATGCAAGAAATGAGAAGGTTAGTCAATGGTCAGTCAACCAACATGAACACGCCTTCAAGCAATGAAACAAACAACAAAGTACACTACATAAAGCCCCTTCCATACGAGCAAGTTTTCCTTGACAAGTTTTCCTTGACAAGTTTTCCTTGCTCGTGTGGAAAGGGAAATTTGGCAATTTTTTCCTTGACAAGTGTCCTTGTTCAAAAACAAGCGTGCCAGTTCTTGAACAAGGACACTTGTCAAGGAAAACTTGTCAAGGAAAACTTGCTCGTGTGGAAGGGGCTTAATGATATTGTGAGCAACATTATGTTTGGTCAACAATTCAACAAAATACCGGGTAGTCATTCTTTAGAAGCGAGGATGAAAAAATATTAACCTAAAAGCTTTCAAAACATTTGCGAATAATATCTACAGGGTAGCGTTCCGAGACGTTTTGTCAGATAACTCTCAGTAGCAAAATATAAATGGCCGCCATTCAATAAATCCTCGCAGTCGCTTCCCACGTTTGACTATAGTGTGCAGAAAATTACTAAGAACATAAAATTCGTCGACCGGGTCATGTAAAATTCGTCTAACACTGTCTTTAATTGGAATGATTTAGGACGTTTAGCTCAACCTCGTCCCCAGGGCGCTTTTCCCTAGCGCCCTGGGGACGAGGTTGCGTTTAGCTATGATATCGAAACAACGAGAATAGACCATTTTACAGTTCTGTGAAATGTAACCAAGCCTCTGTATTGAAGCGAGGTTAGGGGTGACCATGAGATGATAGAGATCAGAAACTAGATTACATAATAACAGAATAATTTACATTTGAAAAGAAGGAAGGTTTGTATCACAACAAAGTCACCTCCAGCCTCACTTCTGTTCAAAGGCCTGGATTCTAAGCACACAACTGTAAAATGGACTATAGAGCGCCACGTGGAAGATACAGAAACGAATAATTTTTACAGCAAGTCAACACTCAACAACATATACTTACCAAGTTTTGGAGCATTTAGGAGAGCCATTCATTCTCAAGGTCTTCTTCCTGGCATTTCGTCTTCCTTCCAGTGTAGAATCGAGCTTCAGACCTGCGGAGGAAACTAACTCACGTCCTCTCACAGCGAGGAGTGGTTTGGTTTGATGATTTTCAGCAATTTGTCATGGATATGGATTAGTTGTAACAACCAGTCACAGACAAGCACGCCACATATTGATGAAAACATTTCTGTGCACGCTTTTTCTTTTGGCATAGAACAAGACAAAGCAAATCAGGATACCGTATGGCGTGAAATGTTTGCGGGTTCTAATTTTTGCGCTCAGTTTTTTTACGATGCACAATCTTTCCGCAAAAAATTCCCTGCAAAAAAAAATAAAAAAATAAAAACGACTGCCATCGTACAGATGCAGGTAACAATTTTCTAAGTGAGAATCGAAAAAAATCAGTTTTCGTCAAATCGCAAAAGTTAGGCCCAGTTCAGACGCCGTACTTCACATGAGCTGAATCGAATTCGATGAATTAAGTTCATGTGAGGTACGGCGTCTGAATCAATTCGGAACGGCTGAATGAATTCGGATCGGCTCAGCCGTTCTTCCGGCCTGGCTCAGCCGAGAATAACGGCTGTGGACCGGCTTTGATTCAGACGCCGAACTTCACATAAGCCGAAACAAATGCATCAATTATTATAATGTATTTTTCAATATAACAGCAATTTTCCCCTATTAATTTAAGTTCGGCTGAATTAAGCTCGGCGTTTGAATCAATTCAGTCGATCTAAATTAATTTGGGTCGGCCTAAATTCGAATTCAATTCGGCTCATGTGAAGTACGGCGTCTGAACTGGGTCTTAGTCCCCGAAAAACACAAAAAATCGCCAACTGCAAAATTGATAAAAACTATCGCAAAAAATCCATGCCACACGGTACCTCCATGGTAACGCCAAATCTAAATTCCCATGTTAATCAGAATCAACTTTGAGAGGTATAGAGCTAAAATATATGAAATAACACACTGAATTAGTTTGACTTTTATGCTTGAAAAATTTGTTAAAAAAACAAACAAACAAACATGCATGGAACTTGAAGTTTACTAAATGTTTAAAGTAAATTACTGACTTAAATAGAACAGTACTGAAACAAAATAAAGTTCTTTGAATGTTCAATAAAATGCCATAAAAAAGAACAAATAAAAAAGCAAGCAATAACCAGAGAATAATGAAAACAATCACTGTTAAAACAGTTTATACTCGACTACTGTATACATATAAAGGCCCGATAAAACGGTCTCAACATTTGTTGAGTCATGTTGAGACCATGCCATTCCAAATGGCTTCAACATTTCGAGTACATAAGAAATGTTGAGAAGATGTCGAGACAAAGGTGGTGTCAAACGGCCTAAACGTCGGCTCTCAACAAATGTTGAGAGAATGTTGAGATAAATGTTGGGACCGTACCGTATCATTTGTTTGTCAGTGCTGTTTGAGAAAAAACAGCATGTTTCCTTATGTCTTTTTTATTAAGACATAAAAAGTAATTTGGGTTCTTTCTCGTCCTTTTCCGCTGATCAAAAGGAGGAGAATGAATCCAAGTTATTTATTCAAATGTTGATATTACGGTTTTGCGCTTTACCACTGAACAATCAGTACGAATCAAGCAGTTTTACTCACAGCAAGTCACTGCGTGACCCATTACCTCCAGAAAAGTCAGGCGACTATGAATAAATTCATAAAATTACTTTTCCTTGAATATATTAAGGGTGAGTGCAGGCGACAAAGATGCTACTTCTTACTCGGTGTCAAGCACATCAGAATAACTAAAAAGTATTCCTAAGACATTACAGGAATTGTTCACAGAGAAATTATATACTCTCCCGGGGAAGAAACGTTAGGGCGGGGGTACTTTCCTAGGATATTTTTGGACATTTTTTGGCAGATCAGCTGCAACAGCTAACTTTAACCTGGTGTATATAAATTTGAAATTAATAAAAGAGGAAAAGTATACCCAATCTAGGGACAATCTCAGACTAAAGGCGAAAATTGAAACTCCATTACAGACCTGGAAGGTCAAAAATGGAACCCTATCCAACGGCACATCCTAGCTCATACCCGTATAGCGTATATGTGTAGTACCCCCCTCCCCCCCCCCACCCTCTCTCTCTCCCGGGTATAGACCTTATTCATAAATGGCGGCCGATTAATTATTATTTTATATTCATGCTAATAAGCCCCCTAGCCTCGTTAGTATGTGCACAATTCAAAATAATTTTTACTCTAAAATGAGGCTAGGGAGGCTGATTAGCATGAATATAAAATAATAAATAATCAACCGCCATTTATGAATATGGTCTATACTCTGCTTGATGTAATTTATGTCTGCAGCAGTTTTAAAATATCATGCCATTAGCAATTCATACAAAAACGCGCTCACGTATCAGACATAAGTAGTCTCAGTTACAGAGGAAGTCGATTTCTATCTCGTCAACTGAACACAACAGATTATTTTAGTCACAAGCCAAGGAAGTTATATTAGTTGCATATATTGATTAACCACTGAATACGAACACGTTTCTTGTGTGTTTAACAAATTTGTTTAGTAATAAACTGCGTGGATCAGTCAATCAATCATTCTCTGATCGACATCCAATTTCTCATTACAATATCTGTAAGTTATCAAGCAGACAGGTCAGGAAAGACAATCATAAATTGGGAAATATTGTCTTGATGTACAAACAAAATCTTAAATGCACGAGGAATGTATTTATGCGGTAGTTTAAATTTGTTTTTGGCTTGAAAATATTTCAAACCCGTTTGATCCTTTGTGTCAGATATGATAATGAATGCGAGACAAAGAAAAATAAAATCAAACTGGTTTGAAAAATTTAAACCACAAAATATATTTAAACCACAACATATCTATATATACACCGGGAAACGCAGTAGCGCGTTTCCAATTTGTATGTAAATTTGCCCGCCGACAGAGTTAACTATATGAAAAGCTGACAACCGATCACTCTAATAAATCGGTAGAATATTTAATCTCTATTTAGTCTACAAACGTTTAGACTTTGAACGTTTCACAATTGTTATTGTACGGAAAGTATTTGACATGGCATTCCACACAAACACTGTATTTTGCGTCATGAGTGCCCTACTTTCAATTCAAAATGGCGGCCACGAAACCTTCCCAACTTTGCATTTTTCTAACTAATTTCACGCTTGGAATTGAACTTTGATCCATTATATCGCTTACATTCTGGTTATCATAAGCTCATCTGTTGTTTTACTTTGGAGTTTACTAAACGCGTGCTTTTTTTGCGGACGGCTGGAACTAACTAAATTTTTTTCTGAGCCGACTGATATCTGGAACTACTGAAGACTTTTTTTAATTTTTGGGCTGCCCTGTACAGGAACAGCTATGAGCTTGTCGTCTCATGACAGTTAATATTATAATCTTGAAGATTATAGCTTGTCTTAGATCGTCTTAGTTTTAGGTCACGGAAAGTAATATCTAGTCGCGACTCTGTTTGATCGGAATTCTTGCTTGTTCTTGGAACAACCTCTGTAAAGCCTGTATTCTAGAGGTCCTAGAGCGGTTTTCATTTGAGTGTCGTAAAACCAAACAAACCAAAACCAAAACCATGATTGGTTTTGGTTTAGCATCTGATTGGTTGAGAAGGTGGCGCGAGTTTTTTAAACCAATCACAGAACGTAGTGTCCACAATTAGCAGAGGGAACTTATCCCCTTAGCTACATCATAACACTGACACGTTAATAAAGATTATTTGTTATCATAGTTTTATTATTACAAGGTTAGACACCCGGGGTTAGACATCTTTCAAACGAGTCTTATAAAAAAGAGATGTGGAATTCATTACAATTTTAGTAAACAGCTCGTGACGATGCATATCTTTATTTTATATTGCACATGACTGGAATTGATTTGAGTACCAAAGCGAGAGAGGAAGTCATTTATAGTGACGTCGAGGTGGTAGGTCTTGTATATGTAGCCTTCGGCTGTACACAGTCCGTGATTGGCCCTATAGATCTTGCGGAAGTAAAACTTTAGCGTCATCCATCAGAATGGACCAATGAGATGCGTTGAAAAAGGAAAATTCCACTGAGGTCAATGCAAGCTGGAACCAAGTAATGCAAATGACGAGCATGTTTGAAAAGAGTGTCTCGCTATAAAACATATTGACACGAGCTTGCCTCCGATCCAAACATCTACGTCTGGAGATCAATTACATTGAAGCTCTAGTAAACTACACGATTTCTAAGATGTCACACGGAAGTCATGGAGGAATGGAGCATTCAACGATGGTAACACACACGACGAACAACTCCTTGGGTCACAGCGACAAGTCTCATCAGAGCGGACATGGTGAATCTGCAGGACATGTGGTAAGAACTGTCAACTGTCTGCTAAATATTTCTCTTAAATGCCGCAAATTAACCTCCGAAATGTGGGTCTTGTTGTCAAATGGTTAATAAATGGTGCTGTGTTTATATATTGCAATTTGTGAGATCGGTTGCTATGTTTATATATGTTGCAATCTGTGAGATTGTCTTACTTTGAAATAAGCCAAAATAAACAGTTCTTCAACTGCATGACGTTTGACAGCCATGATGAACTCATGCAGTGGAAACGAAACCATCTTTAAAAAAAGTTCTTGTTAAAGAGTAGAGAAATCCAAGGCATTTAAAATACATTTTTAGCGAGCAAAGAAGGGTCAAAATACCTTCAGTTTTATGAAATTGCTTCGAAAATCAACGGAAGAGGGTATGACACCCAATCAAGAAAAATTAACTGACCCTAGTCGAAACAATTGTAATGAGTGCGTGATCATTTTGAATATTATACAAGATAACCAATAAAGACAATAAATTATGGAGGAAAGAAGACTAGCTTTTAAGCTACATGGAATTCAATATACGTCATATATTAATTAATGCATTTCGTGATCTAGACACAGCACAAAATACGCTTTTTACGGCAACAAAGAGGTCAATGGAATCCACTTAAAATCCAGTGAGCCATGCAATAAATAAAATACAACACCACGTACGCGAAGGAAATTTACTGTTTTGGATAACATCACAATTCTCATAAAAGTGCTGCGAAAGTGTTTCAATTCAAATGGTATGTTATGTTATTGTTTTGTTTGTTTGTTTGTTGGGAAGATATCGACAAACAAACGTCATTGAATGATACCGAAACAACACAATATACTTACTGAAAAACAGTGTGTAATATTTGACCGGCGTCAATAGATAGACGTCATACGGTTTTGTGCTCAGGCAAAATAACTTCGGCTTTCTTATTCAAAGTCGAAGCTATTTTAGTATCTAGAGGGGGTGGAATATATGAATTGGCTAATATTTTTGGCTTCTCACTCGCCTCGGCCCCAGTGCCCGCTCTTTTGCCCCTTTTTGCCCCAGATTCCGGGGACCCAGGAGTTGCCTGCAGAGGAGGCTAAGATTTTGGTACTGTTGACAAAATCCTGAGAGTTTCAGTACTAATTAGGATACTTCGGATCGAGCGGTTCCGAGTTTGAGCGCTGGCCGGGGTAACTGTGTTGTGTTCATGGGCAAGATATTTTTTCGATATTAATCAGTATAGTTTAGTTATGCTTCTCACAGGTCCTCACAGTTGAGCATGAATCTTTAGTTACGATAAATGTTTTAAACCTTTCGAATAATTTCACAGGCCGGCTTATGTGCTGAAGGCTGGCTGATAACTTGCCGGGGGATTTTAAAAACAGCCTGATTATCCAGTTACTTAGTATATTCTGCTCTTTTTTTTTGGACCAAAAATATTTTAAAAATGAATTTTGAAAGAAAAAAAAGATCTACCTTTTTGCGACTTTTTACATCGCGTGTTGTTTGGTCAAACAGTTTTATTTTCTAATTTGACTTAACTATTTAAAAACTCAAGTACTCGCAAATGATCATGCTTATGGTCTCCGGTTATGACGTTTTTCGGGTTGTATAATCAACTGATATTGACAGAAGCTTAAGCTTCTGATATTGGTAGACCGAAAGAAAACAAAAATTGTCAGATTTTTTAGGCTTTTCGTTCAGTAACCAAAAATCCAATTTGTCAAATATTTCGTCTATAAAGCAGGGCCCGGTTGTTCAAAGGGTGGATAACGCTATCCACCGGATAAATCACTATCCAGTGGATAGCGTAGTTTGTTTTGTTGACACTTATCCACTGTATAGTGATTTACCCGGTGGATAGCGTTTATATCCACCCTTTGAACAACCGGGCCCAGGACTATACAAACATTGTTCCAGTGCTTTCATTTCCTCTAAAACCGATTTACACTAAACTTGATTTAGTGCTGACGGTTAAGAAGTCCAGAAGTCATGGATACAAATAGGCTTAGCTGAAATAAAACCACAATGTAGCTTAGTGTTCGCTAAATCAATATAACAAGACTTGTTGGCTAGTTTGAAGGCTCAACAAGACGCCATGAAACTTTTTTCAGGCCTTTCATGTTTCTATACTTTCATTTCAAAACAGAGACCTTCAAAAGAATTAACAAAACACCTTTTTCAATGACTGCTTTGGTAGATTCGCAGTTAGCCAAATTCAAATAAACTTCTCAGCACTCTGGCCTCCTTATCCTAAATCTAAGCTGTTAAGTCTGTTAGAAAGTTGACTGATTAAACCGTCGTGGAATAGTGTTGGATTATTGAGGGATCAACTTGTGCTATTTTTTTTTTCATCTTTATCACCGCACTCCAATAACTGCCCTCTCGAAAGCGTACTTCCCTTGGCGTTCACGAAGCGAGAGCAAGATCCGGGAAAGGCCATCCGGTGACGTCACGAGTCACAAAAATTGTGACGTCATGAGTTAGTGGGAAGGGAAGGTCTAGGTGTCGGCCTAGGTACTAGGCTGGCCGCCGGCTGGCCCCATGGGATTAGCGGATAGCATTATTGTTGATTTCAGTAGCTTTGTGTCTATTTCTAGATGATGTTCCATCTAAGGACAAATCTCAACCTTTTGTTTGAGCCCTGGGACATTTCCACGACAAAAGGTAAATACATTTGCATACGTTTTGTGACAGCAATGCATGATAGATGGCATACACCCTTTAATCATTATTCTCTCTCCAATTTCAGTGTTGGTTGGTTCGTGTATTGCAGTGCTTTTCGTGTCTGCCTTGTATGAAGGCCTTAAAATCTTCAGAGGCAGACTAATGAATATGCACACCGGAATGGAGCAAGAAACCGAGCACGAAACAGACGCTGTACACATCATGCGATCACACCAGGGCTGTCGGTAAGACAATTGCTACGGTCGCTCGCATGTTCTTAGCTTTATGAACTTCATAAAAAACTAAATTGAATATTAACCCTCTTTCACCCGGGGGTGGGGGGGGGGGGGGGGGGGGAGCCGGACTCCCATGTAAAAGTGACGGGGATGCTCGTCGTCTCGTTTAGGGGTCTAAATTACGGATTTTGGTCTCACTTTGGGTGTTCAGGATGAAACGGCAATATTTTTAGCCATCAAGGCCGGTCGTTTAGGGTTGCATGTGAAGAAATAATAAAAAACACCGTCATACTGTGTTGGTGGCCTCATTACCGGAGATGATTGCCACTTAATTAAAGTCACTATAACTCTTGTTTGTCTGTCTTTTTTAGAATGGTATCTTTTAGGGGTCAAATAAAGCTTGAGGCCACGCCCAGATTGGTATGCTTTTATGGTTTAATTCAAAATTTCCGACGAGCATCCCCGTCACTTTCATAAGGGAGTGCCCCCGGGCCTTTTAAGTCCTAAGCTCAACACAGTACATATTAATTCTTGTCACTGAGTTGGTGGTACATCAAGACAATAGTGAACTGGAATATAGCTGTCGCAAAGACACATGGACTATTGAAGTATCCTCTCATGAGAATATCAACAGGACCATGACATTTAAAGGTTATGCAAATTAGTGATTACCACGTCCGTCTTTTTCAGACAAAACATGTGCAGCTTCCATCACTTGACGCAGACCGTGATACACGTCGTGCAAGTCGTGGTGGGATACCTCCTCATGCTGGTGGTGATGACGTATCAAGTATATCTCGGCATTGCTGTCATATTCGGAGCGGGACTGGGCTACTTTTTATTCGCTTTGTTACTCAGTGAAAAAATTCCCAGGAAACAGTCTTCCAGCTCGGAGAGTCCAGCAATCGTTCTCAAAGTGACAAATTTGGACGAAATCCGAGATAAACAGCAAGTGGAGAAACCAAGTTTTTCCGATTTGGCCATTGAAAATAAGGCGTTTGACATCGACAACAATGACGATTACAAGTAATTCTGCTGGCCCCGGTTGTTGGAAAGTCGATCAACAGAATAAAACATTAAACCAGGTTTAACTGCTCTTGTTTAAAGCGGTTTCTATACTGGTAAATTTTAAGTTACAATTTGTTAATAGAGCGGTTTTCAATCGAGTGTCGAAAGTAATCCGGAATTGCTTTAGTTTTGCTTTAATACGCTCTATGATTGGTTTAAAAATTTCGCGCCAACTACTCAACCAATCAGATGCAAAGCCAAAACCAATCGCGATTTGGTCACACGCGTTTTCCCGCGCTTAGCACCGGTTACATGTAGTTGCTTCGAGTTCTCATTGGTTCGTTCTGTTGTTTACGTTTGCTGTGATTGGCCATTGTAATTGCTTTGGTTATGGTTTTATGACACTCAAATGAAAACCGCTCTAATAAAGGACGAAAAAGTAATAACAGAAATCGTTAAAAAACTTAATTCGGAGTTGATGTATCCTGCTTCGAACAACTGGGCCTTGCAAGTCTTATTCTGTTTATTACTTAGAAAATAACTTTTGTAAATGTCACGTAAGAACAGATTGTAGTACCAGGCCCAGTCTAAATCTAAACCCACGATGGAATCACTCAGTGTGAGTGTAAAAAGTGTAAAAATCTATACATAGTTGGAAGGATAAAGGACGCTAACAGCTTTATCAGTAAAAATAGAGCTTTAATTTATATTTTCCTAATAAAATATTTCATTAATATTTTGTCTATTATTTCCTAGATCTATAAATATTAGACCTCGCAATCTTAAATTACCACTTCCACTTGTCTATGCACAAACATTGACAGCATTCACACAAAGCTTTCCTAACAACACTAACGGACAATTAATTTTTCCTGATTAAATTTCCTTGTCTCTCCAACAACACCCAGTCAGAAGAAACATACAGAAAATACTTTCTTTTGTACCGTTAGTGTTCTTTAGCCTTCCGAGGTAACAGTGCTAAGGATGGCTCGATCTTCTTAAATTACCGATCACTTAAAGGAAAAGTATCACGGGGATTTAGTGTCATTTTGTAATAATGGTCAGTTTTGTTATAAATTACCACCCTAATGAACTAAAACTGTGGATGATTGTCTCTGGCCATATATGGACTGGTCAAAATGGATTTCAACTTGAAAAAAATTGGCCTAATGTTTTTCAAGTTCTCGCATTTTCGTTTCCAAAATGCGCCAGAATAGAACATGATTTGTTCCTCTGTTACAAATTCGGTTGATTTCTTTCTCTTGGTGTTCTAGAATTATTTTTTAAACAAGTAAAGGTATTGTAGCACAGTTTTGACCAAAAAAGGTCAAAATCCCCGTGATACTTCCCCTTTAAAAAACGTAAACGTAAACGTAAAAATGTACTTCAGTCAAGCGTACAGATTTCATTTACGCCGTACGTCGCAAAACTCCGAGAATCAAATGACATATATATATATATATAAGCTTTTGGCAGGCTGACATAACCATAAAAACGCACTAATTTTATGATTGGACGATGCCAACAGCTTTCACAGTCTGAAGTGTCAGCCGCCTCCTCGCCCCAACCCCCCCGTGGGGCCAGGCGAGATGGTCCTTCACTGCCAGATCTTGGTTCTAACTTTGAAGTCTGTGAATAACACTCTTCTGTAAGACAATAGCCAGCATCAATAGGTCCGCAATGCGTGCAAAGACGCTGGATAATATTCAAACGAAAGCTATTGAACAGTATTTTCATGTAGTACTGTTTATTATC
Organism: Desmophyllum pertusum; assembly: GCA_029204205.1. Classification (NCBI taxonomy): domain Eukaryota; kingdom Metazoa; phylum Cnidaria; class Anthozoa; order Scleractinia; family Caryophylliidae; genus Desmophyllum; species Desmophyllum pertusum. The sequence goes on along the minus strand of MU827779.1, from coordinate 2,906,708 downwards.
CTGTAAACAGAGTTTGAAACTTTTACGCTTGTGGATGGAACTCATGTATGTGGCCATTCAAATGAAAGCAGTTGGGCAGTTCATTCACGTTGTGTTGTTTGTTTTTCAATCTTTTGCCAAATGAATTATGTTTTTAATTTTCAACTTGGGCACTTATGGTAGTCTGTAGAGAAATTGCTAGATAAAATGGAATTTGTACGCTCACCTTGTTTTTCTATCCTCACTAGCCAGGAAAATCCGGCTTGCTGTCTGTCTAGCTATTCTGCTACTCAAACTACCGACGCCGGCAAATGTCATTTAAAATGGCGACTCCACATCTCCCATCTCCACATAAACCGACTTGATCTGTGTGTAATAATCAATGGCGTTTTCACTGAGCTCTCGACCAACACCAGACATTTTGTAGCCACCAAACGGAACCTCGACTGGTGTTAAATTGTAATTATTGATCCAGCAAGATCCTGCTTGTAAATTGGCGATAACTCGATGGGCGCGAGTGAGGTCTCTGCAAAAAGACAATGCGTGTAGTGTTGGAACAGACTGACTTAGTCTAAGTTACCATAGGTAAAGGTAAAGCCGTTCGGAGCCAAACTGGCCCACACTGCCGGAGCTTATCCCGGTTTCCGTAGCATGAAGTCGACTAGGAGTATTGCTATTCCCCCTGGGTGGGATGCAAGTCCAACGCCAGGGCACCCCCAGCATTTTGTTAGATTGCCTGACACTTTGCTGCTACCCATTTATACTCCTGGGTGGAGAGAGGCACTGTGGGAGTTACCAGTAAGTGTCTTGCCCAAGAACATAACACAATGACCCAGGCCAGGGCTCAAACCCAGACCGCTCGATCCAGAGTCCAACACGCTAACCTTTAGGCCACCGCATCCCCACCGAAGTTACCATAAAGCCTTGCTGCCTTTTTGACAATTTAGGAAAGCAGTCAAATGAAGAGTTTTGAATTGTTTTGAGACCCTAGAACAACACATTTATTTTTGCCTGAACTCCTAACAATCAGCTAAGTGTTGATCAGTTGCAAAGCCAAAAAGCAGAGTGGACCACTAGGCCCTTGTATAGAAATAGGAATGATTAAACTATACTCCCCTAAGTGGATGGCAGATAGTCCATTGCAGGTTGCCCCCCTCCCCCTCCCCTCGAGCTAATGAAAGGACTGCATGCAACTGTACAGTAATTACATGTAAATGACTAAAATATGTCCTTACTTGGTGAAGACTCCAGCAGCTAATCCAAAATGAGTGTCATTTGCTCTTTTAACAGCTTCTTCCTCAGAGTCAAATGGTAGCACTGTCATGACAGGACCAAATATCTCCTCCTTAACAACTGTCATATCATCTGAACAGTCCGTCATTACACACGGCGACATGTAAAAGCCATTTGCCAGTCTTGGCTCCTTCATTTTTAGGCGTTCACCCCCGCAGAGAATTTTTGCACCCTAAAGAAATATTTTACCATTTTGATATTAAAAAACAATCTAATGGTAAAAACAGAGAAGTAGTCTATAAATTATACATGATGAACACTTTTAAAATGACTGGCCTCAAAGGAACCAGTGAGTTTTGTTGCTCCCCAGGACTCTCAATGTTCCCTGAGGAAGAACCAAGAGAACCATGTTCAAGAGGAAACAAACCTCAATCTTTCCTGTGGTACCAATCATTTCTGTGTCTTATTATACCTTGCAACTTAAAAAATGTTGATGCGATGTGCACAAAAATTGGCTGCGGTATCAAGACGCATGACCTGATCACGTGCGAGTGCAGTGTTCAAGATAATAATGTTGAGATAAGATGATAACAGATGAGATGATAGTAATGTTGGGTCACGATGTTGTTTCTCTGAGGAGTTATGCAGTTTTGTTGCCCAAGGGAATTATAGTGTTTTGAGGCATGTCACATGACATGTTATTGACCAATCAAAAAAGGTGTTTCCCTTGTGGGGTATATAATAATAATATATACATGACATGTACATTTATTTTGAAAATGTCACATTTGACTTTCACTCATTTAATACATAAAATTATAGAATAACCGTTCCCATGTTATCCCTCTCACTTAAGCTCGGAGAGTGTTACAAGGCAACTAAAATGTATTTCAAGTTTTAATTTATGATTCATTTTTTCAAAAAGACCTTGAATATGGTTGACTAACAATTAAGGTCCCTAATTCACAGGATGTCTCACCTCTTTTCTTCCTATGTCCACATATTCAAGCACTTTGTGAAGATGTTCCTCAGAGATGAGGGCCCCCATCTGAGTGTCTGGGTTCATAGGATCTCCTACTCTGATATTTTTAGTGCGTTCCACAACCTTGTTGAGAAAATTCACCCAAGATGTTCTTTTCAACGAATACTCGAGTTCCATTGGAACAAACCTGTCAAGAATGAGTAAACATTGAGGCTTGAGATTAAAGGTTAAAGTCTGACTACAAACCTAGGTACATGCACACAGCGGTCAAACGCAAAAATTTGGCGCCACTTTCGGTTTTCGCGGCCTTGACTTTTCCATGAGTTTGAAGCGTAATGGCCGCGAAGTTTGTAAGGAAACGTTATAAAACATGCAGTGGTAAACCAAAATACGAGCTGAGACACTTGGTGGATAACAATTCTTAAATTCTCTATGCATACTCGAGTACAAAGCTTAAGTTTTCAGTAAATTTCTTAAGTTTGGGCTTTAAAGTGTTGAGAAGTGGAGGACTTCGTAAATTTAGGACATTTCGCAGTGGGTTTTTGGCGGGAACTGCGCAGGCGCGTCACGTTTGACCGCTGTGTGAGGTACATGTAGCCTATCAGGCTGGTGCTCAACTCTGGTTTCCACAGCATGAAGCAACTACATGAAGGAATATCTTTACTCCACTGGATGGGATGCTTAGTCATCGCATGATTGTGTAACCCCCAGCGTTTTTGTTTTTGACAATTCATCGGTATCCATTTACACTCCTGTGTGGAGAGAGGAGCTATGTCTTGCCATACAGTATTATTGATGTTACAGTAAAGAGCGCCTTACCATTGCCACACGACAAAGTTTTGGATTAATTTTTGAGTAGTCAAAAATATGTCAAAAATTTGTGAACAATTAATCAACAACTTTGTCGATTGGCAAAGGTACGGCGCTCTTCACTGTAAATATGCACATCGCATAACATTATTATGTCATTATGCAAGTCACTATGCTATATTTAACAAACATGCACAGCATATTAAAAACTATACCTCTCCCTGTGTAAGGAAGTTAGCCACCATGGCTCCCTTAACAGCGTTTTCCATGTCAGCATCGGCAAACACAAGAAGAGGAGATTTCCCTCCCAGCTCAAGAGTGACATGTTTTACACCAGTGGATGCATCTGCCATGATCTGCAGCAAAAAGGAGATCATGTAAAAAACAAGTACTATACACAATGGCCGTTTTCACACTAGAGATGGGAAACTCGTTTTGACGGAAAACTCATCTGACGGATTTCTCGTCCTTTGTGTGTGAATTCGAGACGAGTTTAACTACATTGTACTTGTCAATTTCACTTTGAAGCTGAGGCGTGGTTACCTTATAAAAATGACGAATTTAAGACGAGTTATCCATCACAGACAGGAAACTCGTCTTAGAAATCCGTCTAAAGCGGCGGAAAAGTAGACGGGTAAAATCAGATAAGTTACCCGTCTAAAATTATAACCGTCCTGTTTTCATGCTAGGACGGGAAACTCGTCTGAGATGGATAACCCGTCTCAGATGAGTTTCCCATCTCTAGTGTGAAAATGGCCAATGTAAGTATAGTCATCAGGATTTATGTCCTCCTACCCATGCAGTTGATACATGTACATGGAGGGGATTTCTGAATACACCATGTCACTGTTGAACATTTAAGAACACAACATTCGCTGTCTTTTTTCTTATTTTTTCCTTTGTTGTCGACCGGATCGGATCGGATTGACAAAACCTGGATCGGATCGGACCGGTTTAACAAAACCCGGATCGGATATCGCATGCCTCAATTCCCGCCAAAATGATCACGTGACATCTCGAGCTCAAGATGGCGTACAGAGAGGTTAGTAGTAGATCTTACTGCACCGTTTTTATACTGTTTAATTTCCGCAACCAAAGACTACAAATCATTTATGAAAGGTGGTAAGCTCCAAGTGCATTATGGACCAATGCATTACCACCTAAGAGAAGAATGTATAAAGTTGAAAAATGCCGACTTCGATCCAGTTACAGATCTAGTGATAACGGCAACAGATTATTCTCGCCTCTTGCCTGCACACGAGCAACTAGATGAGTTTGGAATTGGCCCACAAGAATAGAAAGTCTTGTTCTTAATTCAGAACTTGTCTTCTAGTAGTTCATTAATTTATAATTTCGCTTGAATTGTTTTTGTCGGAGGCGAAAAGGAAGCGTTCAGGTTCCTGGCCCGAGCTATCCGCCATCCTTAGGTGAGCCAGATAAACGATATTCCCTTTGCTTCATTTACGCTGAGCAAACAGACACTTTGTGAAACAGTAAAATTGCTTATTAAACGTAAAAAACTAGTGAATTTAAGCAAATAAATTGGGAGCTCGCTAACGCACGTCTGTTAGCCCGCTAAAGCACATGTTCAGCCAGGTCTTAATTAACTTGTTGTATACTTTTATTACCTGGTAGTTTTGTTGTTGTTCATTCACTTAAGCCTGGTTCACATCTGTGAAGCAAACGAAAACGGAAGCACACGTAGAACAGTGTGAACGAAATGAGCTGCGACAAGCCAATATACAGACTCCCTTCTTCTTATGTTCGCTTTGTGTGTGTCTTTCTGCTTTAAGAGCGAAGCAAACAAACTGATGCGGAATCCGTTCTCGTGCCCCCAATAGCCGGAAAGAAAGAAGAAAACTGAATGATCCCTGTACTTACGTTTACAATAATTATTGCTTTGTAAATATGAACCGGGCTTTTAACAGCATTGAATTTAGTGTGTTGATATTGGTAATGTTGTGTTTCATCTTTGTACACTCCAAGCTTTTTGGGGGATAACTTCCTTATTAGAGAACTCAGAAGAGGCATGCCTCAATCCGTAGCAGACAGATAAGGCTGTGAGCTGAGCTCCTTTAATTTCCATATTTTAATTCCTTTAGTGATTTGTAAGAGCGATTATTGTAAATTGAAATTAGATCCTGTTGGAGGGGTGTATGTTACCGAGTGTATTTTATTTTCTATATTTTTATATTATGGCAGACTGATCACTGACATCAACAGCCAGTTGAAATTGTTCTTTATATATATACTATTTAATTTTCTGAACACAAAAACAATCTCATGTCTAGAGTCATAACTTGCATTTATCCTGGAAATATTTCACCGGTAAAGTAAAATATTAATTTATACTTCATATTTTAATGCGTTGCTTCTGTACTGAATACAAATCTTGAGCTCGAGATGTCATGTGATCATTTTGGCGGGAATTGAGGCATCCGATATCCGATCCGGGTTTTGTTAATCCGGTCCGATCCGATCCAGGTTTTGTCAATCCGATCCGATCCGGTCCGGGTTTTGTCAATCCGGGTCGATCCGGTCCGATCTAGCTTTTGTCAACAGCCGCAGAAAATGCCTTCCATTTGACACTGACAGGCGGTCTGTGCAGGAAGTTAACTGCAAATGCCCATGACGCTCACCTTTTGTCCAGTGGGCACAGATCCAGTAAATGAAATTTTATCAACATCAGGATGTGATGATAGCAAGTGACCAGTCACTCCTCCCCCCTGAACAACATTTAAACCTCCATTGGGGAGCCCAGCCTCAGTGAAGATCTCAGCAATGTAGACAGCAGTCTGGGGTGTATTGGGGGACGGCTTGAACACAATAGTGTTCCCACAAGCCAGTGCAGGCGTAGACTTCCAGATGCAAATTTGAAATGGGTAGTTCCAAGCACCGATTCCTACAAATACATGTAAGGTACATTTAATAATAAAAAAAATATTCATGTGAATTAATTTCTGATGACTTTAGTGGTTACATACATGTATGTACAGCATCACTATTACCAGCTCTGTTGTTGCAGTTTTTCTGGGTTTGGGATAGGTTGTGATACCTCACGCTCTTGTTTGGTGTATGGAAAATCAAATTTCCATGGTTTTATTGTGTCATATCCATGCATGCTCTGACACTGATGTATGAAGTAATACATGTAAGTAATTTATTATTACTTGTGAATTACATGTATATAAGGCTCTTTCTTATTCTTCATGATGCGTGATAAGGCCCAAATTATATTTTAACATGATTATTTTATGCAATGAGATATAGGGAACCCTATACAAAGTACTCCTGGTTGGAGAGAGGCACTGTGGGAGTAAAGTGTCTTGTCCAAGAACACAACACTGAAATGACTCCTGCCAGGGCTCAAACCTACAATACCGCCCAAAAGCAAGTTACCAATCTCGTCTTGTTACTCGCGAGATGCATCTCGTTTCTCGTTTCTCACAAGACATGTCTCGTTTCTCGCGAGAATCACTGAACTGGCTAGTATAGAATATATCACGTGCAAGAAATCGAATTAAAGAATCAAGCCTTCGATAAGATACGCAATAAATGAAGCCTTCGATAAAAAAACATGTACACAATAAATCAAGCCTTCGATCGATACAATACGTAAAAATCAAGCCCTTCGATCCCATATGCTCATCAAACCTTTGATGGTCTTCGATACGATACGCTTATTCAACACATTACTGTGTAGTTACAGTTTTCTGATGGCCTCTTGTGAGAAACGAGACACGTCTCGCGAGAATTAACGAGACGCGTCTCAAGAGAAATGAGATGCGTCTCGCACGTAGGTGGTAACTTACTTTCGGGCAGTACTGTAAACCACTCGATTCGGAGTCCAACGGCTTGAACCATTAGGCCACAGCGCCTCCCACGCTTGACCAATAATTTTTATGGTACCTAATAAATGTCTTGCACAGTGAAATCTCACAAGTACCCTGGTTACAAATTATCCTCAGTATTAATGTCTCACTAACCTGCTACCACCCCCAAAGGTTCTCTTCTTGTGTATGCAAAAGATCCATTTGGAAGCTGGATATGCTTTCCACTGATGGTGGGTGCAAGACCAGCATAATAATCAGTGACGTCTGCACAGCCTTCAATGTCCCATACAGCTTCATGAAACGGCTTTCCTAATCAAGAAAGGTACATGTTTATGTACAAAATTAACACATGTATATTCTGTGAAGCTACATACATGTAAAACTTATCCTCCATTTACTCAAGATAGATTGCAGACATCCACACTCTTCTAATATTAAAATGACCATTTTATTATAAATATGAAATGTTAAAATCTCAATCCCCTGAATGGGTCACTAAAATGCAATTTGGCTCCCATTTAGATTTTTGTACTTTCTTATACATGTACCTGTACATGTATGCTTAGTTTGCTGTTTCTTAGCATTGTGGAGACTTGCAGATAAATTACACACTGTACTTCACTGTCATAGGGGGTTTAAGGGCCGAGAGTCCCCCACCCCCTTTTGTCTGGGAATTTTTCATAAACACCATCTGTCAAATGGTATTTTGTATCAATCAAATCAGGAAATAGTATCTCAAAGAACCTAGATTTTTACAATTTCCAGGGCAATGCCCCTGCAAGGCCTCTGTTTCTGAATTTCCTGGATCCATTCCTGAATGTATATAATTATTATTATTATAGTCACAATTTTTCTTCCTCAGGTCTGGTAGACATTGGTTTGAGATATTTAAAGATTGTATGTCACAAGCCAAAAGCCTAGATCCCACGAGTCCCATGTAGCTCAGTGGTAGGGAGTCCAACTGGTGTATGGGAGAACTCAGAATTATTTTTCTGAGTAGCTTGTGTGACTGACTAAATACATACATACATACACTTTATTGAGACTCCCTTATATAGGGCTATTCTGTCACAATGTATAACAAACTAAATAAATAAATTATTTAACTATTTAATAGCAATTTAAATTAGAATAATAATCAATATGTGATAATTAGTATAAATCTAAAAATAAAATTAAAAATAAAATTACTGAGCAAATGATCACTGCCTTATATAATTGCTAATCCTCTGTTTAAATGTCTTTATATTGTTAACTTGTTTGATGTCCTTTGGTAGATTGTTGTACAGCTTTGCGCCCCGGAAGGCAAAGGTCCGTTGGCCCGCGGCAAGCCTGCATTTAGGTAGATTTAGGTCGGAGGTATACCTAGTATTTCTATTGTGTACAGTAGAGCGTTTAGAAAATGTATTACACAGATAGGCCAGTGCTAGATTGTTTAGACATTTATGAACCATAACAGAGTCGTGTAAGAGAAGTCTGTCCTTTACACTGAGCCAATTTAGTGACTTGAGGCCTTCAGAGATATGGTCGTATTTTCTAAGGCCTAGGACAACTCTACAGGCAAAATTCTGGACTAACTGAAGCTTCTTAATGTTTTTCATTGACACGTTACTCCATACAGAAGAACAATAGAACAGATTACTAAATACAAAAGCGTTAATTAGTAAAATAAGCGTTTTCCTATCTAATAGATGTTTGATCCGGTTAATACGACTTAACTTAAACATACCACTTGAAACTAACTTTGTAATATGATCGTTATAATTAAGATTAGAGTCAATCATTACTCCCAAATCCTTAATGACGGTTACGGGCTTGATTTCCTTTCCGAGCAATTTTACAGGTGGCAAGGGGGGTAAATTGCGTGTCAGTTGCGGAACGCCGACAATCAGGAGCTTCGTCTTCTCCGGATTTATAAGTACAGAATTCGTACAGCACCATCTTGATATGTCTGTGAGATCTTGATTCAAAGCAGACACAGCATCACCGATGTGACTTGGAGGAAGCGCAAGAAAGATCTTAGTATCGTCAACGTAACCCAGTGCTTCGCAATGTTTAGGAACGGAGAGGAGATCGTTCGCATAGAGTGTGAATAATACAGGTCCGAGTATAGACCCCTGTGCCACGCCAACCGTCAAAGGGAGGGGTTTAGACAGAGTGTTCTCAATTTTTACAACTTGATTTCGCTGAGTTAGGTAACTCTCGAACCAGGCTCGTGCACCTTCAGACAGGCCCATTTTTCGAAGTTTTGACAATAGTAGGTCGTGTCTGATACTGTCAAAAGCTTTAGACATGTCTAAAAGAACAATCACTGAGATTTTTTTGTCATCCATATTCTTCAAGAGTTCGTCCGTGAAGTAGAGTAAAGCTGTCTTCATGGAATGAAATTTCCTATTTCCACTTTGCAGGTGAGATATTTTACCATTTGTGTCCAAAAAGTCCATAAGTTGCGAGTGTGCTGACCTTTCGCATACCTTCGACATAATGGGCAAAAGCGATATAGGACGAGTATTGGCGGGGTCTTCATGGTCACCAGCTTAAGGATAGGAATGACTTCCGCTGATTTCCAGGCACGAGCGAAGGTATTGGAGGAAAATGAATTATTGATTAGATTGGTAATTATCGGGAGGGTAACAGGCAAACTGTCTTTCAGAACTCTCGCTGTAACTTTATCATATCCAGGAGCTTTGTTTGATGGAATACTTCTGACAATTTTTCCGACGTCTACTTCAGTGACCGGTCGGAACTCAAACTTTGGACACTGATCGTCAACTTGATCGTCGCTTACAGGGCGAAAGCTAGGGTCATAATCTTGGATTTGAAAGCCATGTTCTTCAGCGAGAGCTTTCGCTTTTGCAGCTGTGATTTCCCCAACAGAGGCATAGAATTCATTGAACTTATTAGCTTGTATAGCAGGATCTTCAGTCAATAAATAATCTTTCTCAAGCCAAAAGAACGTTGCCATTACCTTTCCACACTCTCTATTTTTTTCCATTTGGACTGAGCGTGAATAGCACGATATGCAAGCTGCGAGTAGCACGGGTGCGAGTAGCCTGATTCTCAGACGGTCTGAGTCGCTTGCTCTGAGAGCAAGAGACTCGGACGGACCATCTGAGAATCAGGAGAGAAAGAGAGAGAGAGGAAGTGAAAAAATATTGATTCCCAAGGAAAATTTGACACCGGAGCATCATGTTAAAAATGGGTGGAGGTGTCATTGATACGAACTGTCACCGGGCTTCCAAAGTGTCGTATGAAAGCAAAGCAGTCTCTATTTTTTCACTTCCCCTCGCATCCGCGCTACTCGCGGCTTTGCCGCTCGCATATCGTGCTATTATAGAGCAAAATAGACTCCTTGCAGTCTAGGCTAACAATGGTACTACAGTAGGCTGATCAGTAGCCTGCGAGCAGGCTCACAAAATAACGCCCTCCAGCCGCGCCGATCGCAGGCAAGCCGGCTCGTTTTCGCGGCTGCGTGCGTTATTTTGTCAGGCTAGCTGATCAGATTTTGGTGTATCCATATTTACTGATAACCGTAAAATGACGTCACAAATTTGTAACGAGGAGAGGTTGGACCCCCTGACAAATCAAACCCAATGATCATGATCAATATAATCCCTGAAAATATATCTAGGAGCTTATATACTAATCCTACCGGTGTCCATAACCTCGACAGTGGCTAAGTCCTTCACTCTACTTCTGATAATCTTGGCAGCCTCGCGTAGGATCTTTCCTCTCTCCATTCCAGACATTTTCGACCACGAGCTGAAAGCTTCCTTGGCCGACTCTACTGCACGATCGACTTCCGGTTTACCTGAACCTGGAGTCTGACAAATAATGTTACCGGTGGCTGGTTCCATCACATAGATATCGCTTTCATTTTCTTCGCTGACCGGATTTATCCGGTGGCCATCGATGTAATTCAACGGCTTGCAAGATTGCTCGACGTTCGTGCTCGAAAGCCTTCGGAGAGAGCTCAGCAGAAGAGAAAATCGACCTCTAGAGCGAAGAGCAGACGTGTTAGCAACTCGCGATATCATGATGTTTTGCAAATTGTACGTCCTTCGCTTCAAACACCAGCAGGCAAACGGAACACTTCGCAATCTTCCCGAGTGTAAATTTACTTACAAGCGCCACGAGACTAGTGCAAGTCCCTCGCAGGTATTGCGCAATCCTCTGACTGGAAATAGGTCCAAAATACGAACTGAAAGAAGATAACCACGAGACCCTCCACGAGAGAAAACACGAGAAACGTTTATAGTACGTTCTCGCAAAATGCAGTTTTTACTTCAATGGAAAAAATATCAGCACAAATTGTCGTGTAACGCTAATCCGTTGCGCGTGACATAGGCGCCCGTGCCACAATCGCGTGACAGATGGCCCGTTCCATTTATAATTTGGCGCGTTTCTACTTGGCATGACTTGGCAAGGTAGCAATATCATGGCCAGAGGGAATGTTGACTTGTAAAGGGTAATATTAAAAACATATACTAAAATTAGTTCTAGCTCACGTTTGGGATCCATGCGCCGCGAGAATAACGCGCGTGCGGGATTATCGCCGCTCGCTAAGTTCGCCTACGTTTACTGACTTCCACAAATAAATGGGTGGATTTTTTAAAATTAAGTACATCGACACCAACTTTGTTCAACAAAGTCAAACTTCTTTTTTCTGAATTCGTCATTTGTGTTACTCAAAGATATTACCTCTTCTAATCTTATCAGTTTTCTTTCCTAAAGGAGTTGGTCACGTGCTCTTGCAAATAACGGCCTCGAAGCTACACCTCATGGAGACTTTGGTCACTTTGTAATTATAAGAAGTAAATGTTAAAGCCTTTTCAGTGCCCAGTGACTCAACAGGCCGGCGCAACTCCGCGGTTTTCGTAGCATGAAGTGGCTAGGAGTCATTATTGCTAGGACTGAGTATTTAATGCCAGTTGGTTGTCTTTTTATAAGTAGAACATCTCGACATCAGTTTCAACCGTAGCGACCAGCGAAACAAACTGCAGCTGGAGTTGCAGGTATTTGAAATACCTGCAGCTGCAGCTGCGTTTTTTGTTGAGAATTTAATATATTCTCTTTCGCTTCACTCAGCCGAATAGAAAACATTTCTATTATGAGTAATGACACAAACAATACAACTGAGTTTGTGGAGTGAGCCACATGCAATTATCGAGTTTATTAACAAAGATCTGAATAGTGCTAAATACAAGAGACGAAAACAGGAAGAAGCAGTCGAAATAAACCTAAAATAATACAATCAACAAAGTAGCAAAGATATAAAATGAAATGAAAAATAGCCTCCAGTAAACTGGTCGGAGGATATTAACAGGAGTGGTTTATAAAGGGTCTGATTGCCCCTACGGGATCGAATTACAATACAAGCTAATTTTAAAAGACATCTCTTTGTCAAACCATTGTAACGACTCAGTTGTTTAGTAACTCAGTCTCTCTGTTAGTAATAGAGTGATCAGTGCGTGAGTCACGGTAAAGACCACCGACTTACTTATCCAACATTTAAGATTGCCGCCAGTGACGCGGTCACATTCAAAGTTCAGGATAAAATGCTAAATGCTGGTCTCTGGTCAGTTGGTCAAACAAAGGCTGGTAAAACTGAGGAAAAAAGTTCTCAATTTAAATATTTAATTAAGTCAAAATCGAAGTGTGAATAACTAATCTCAACTGTAAAATATTATTTTGCTATACTTTCTCGTATATATTTTTTACTCAGTGGGTTTGAAGGCATGAGGCATGCCATTTGAATATCTTTTCACATGGAAGGTCAGTAGGGGTTAACATTTCGATAATATTCCAGTATTTTACTGGACCAGTAACCACAAGTTGAACACCTGTAAACAGTTGCACAGCAAAATGACACGTGATTAGATACTCTATTGCCATTGGAGGAAATTTACCTGGCAGATGTTATTTTTTATTTACTTATCCGATGACTAAGGACAGAAGGACAAAGCTCACCAAACAGGAAGTTATCATCAACTCGTTTATCCTAAGCACTAACAGCCGGCTGTTCTAACGTGGACCGATGTTCAGTTACAGTTGTTTCGTTTCACTGGGGACCATTTACGGCCGGTCGACTTGTGAATTTTTTAGAGTCAGTCAGTGTACTCCGGCGAGAGAGAATTATTTTTCATTACTGAAGAACAAAAAGAAATGAAGCGTGGTCGAGTACTTCAAAGTCATATCCTTGATTCAGATGAATTCCAAGGAATCGACAGAGATGACAGAAGCTAAATTAAGACAAGACAAGTTTGACTTCAGGTAGGTAAAATGATTTCGAAACGATCTGATTTTTTTAACCAAACATAAATCGAAGTTTAATCTAACTCGCGCGTGTCAGTGACGCGAAACTCTTGAGAGACAAAACCGACTAGATATCTTTATTACTGGACCTGCCACTCAAACACACTTCCGAACTTAGCTAGGCCCAACTTATACAAGGCGTCGCAATGATTCAGTCGCGTTGAATATAATTCAAGCCGCAGAAATCTCACTGGTATTACTTGATTCGACTATTAAACGTTGTAATAAACCTTGGCAATAACGAGTTTAAATTTGCTATTTGTGTAGGTATTTCGCTGATTTAAAGCAATTTCAGCGAGTTTTCTGGAACTTGACTACATTCGACGCGTATAAATTGGGCCTTGCCAAATTTTTGATTGACCGCTACGCCAAGAGTTTTAGGTTTTGTTTTGTTTGATTTTTTTCCTTGCTGGTTTTGTTCATTATTAGCTGAATACCTCGCAAGATCGATAATCATCTTAGCCAGTTTTAATTTTCTTTTTAAGCAGTTGAGGAGAAGCAAACGTGGCGAGGCAGGACAAGATAAAAGTCTTTCATCTCTTTGTCCAATACACGTGCACGAAGGTGTTTAAATATTCAGGCTTGCACTACTTCAAAAGGTAAACTGATCTTCATTGAATATATTAAGAATTCCACCAGTCGGGGCATCAAGTACCAGTTGATGGCGAAACATCGTCCCCGATGTTGCTAAGCAACATGACGTATCCTTATTGCGCTATGCTGGCGCGATTGCTCTCAGAACTCGTCGGTTGCTTCAACGAAGTTTTGCCAAAAACGGCACTTGTTTCCCCGACTGTCACATTTCGCTTGTTAGCTTACTGTATTCTGAAGCCTCTCTATTGCATACCGGTATGCATTTATAGCAGGATAATTATGTGGCTTCTTGGGTCTCTTCGCGACTTCACGTAGCCTGAAATCAGGCTCCTGAAGAAAATTTGCGAGAGAAGCAAGCCGAGTCGCTGCAGAATGATGGCATGCAAGACTGAGAGCGGGATGATCAAAGAGAAGGATTCCCTGCCGGCTTCACGATAGTTACTCGAACTAACAAATTAGGCACCGCTCTTAAAATAACTCAGCTATGGACTGGAAATTAAAAATAGATTTCAAAAAATTGTAATTGGAAGAAAACCATGTATGGGGGAATCCTTCTCTTAGCCTGGGGGTCATCCTCCCCTGCCCATGGGTATCCATTGTCAATGGAATATTTTCAACACAATGTAACAATGTGCCAGAAGTTCAAGTTATCTATATCTGTGGTTCCTCGCCGAATATCCGCGATGAGGGTAAAAGATGGAATGAGTTTGCGGAATGGCATGTGCCATGACTTGCGGAATGGCATAATTATGCGGAATATGATAAATGCGGAATGACTTAAAGAAATAAATTAACTGCAAATAACCGCTTTACGTAATGCTGCGGGCTCAAACATACGATCTTGTCACGTTTTCAATCAAGATGGCGGCTGTTCGGTGACAAGAAGCGTGTAGGTTAACCCATTTACAACGCCACTTTTGTGTTCGTCGTAGCCATATTGTTCGGTCAACACAAAGACAAATTATCCTTTAAGTGATATTCTGTATTCTGGAGGTAAATTATTTTAATTATCAGGTTGTGTTTTTATGAAGAAATCTATCACTTAACCATACTGGAAAGTTTGTATGTCACGCCGAAGATCTTCGGCGTGGAGCTAGGCTTTTACGCCAACTTTTGGCGTATTTCACAGGGCTTTTTTCTTGCTTCTTGCTGGCGTGGCGTAAATCCGAAACATTCTAAACATTCAACACTAACCTGAACAAATGGTACATAAAAAGTGGCGGATCCAGACCTGTTTATAAGGATGGGGCCAGAAAAATTTTCCGGCCCTTCGGGCCTTCAATTCAGGGAGAGGAGACAGGTTATAAGAGCACTGCGAGCGCCGGCGTGTGGCGCGTTAGAAAAATTTTTTACGGCAGGCTGGCGGAAAAATTTTTTCGGCAAAAACCGTGGCGTAAAACTTCGACGTATAAAATACGAACTTTCCAGTATGGTCACTTAAGCTTATGTAAATGTGTGTTTTATTTTTTTTATAAAATTTGCTGCAAAGTTTACACAGGAAATGGCATTTGTATATGAAACTGCGTGGTGGAATTTGCCGAAAATGTCGGAAAGTTGCTCTTCGAGTGTGCATGAATCCACTAGATAGAAGGTGCCTCTAAGCGCGATTTATCTTCTTGGCGAGTTGGGTTATTTTTGTGAAGACAAGTGCCACGTGTGAGCAGAAATGTTGTGCAAAGTTTGTGTCGCACAGTCTATCATCAAATCCAATTTTATTGATATCTTCTGAGAGCTGCTGTTTTCCAAGAAATCATAGCACCCATATACTAGTAACTGGCAAAATATAACCCATCGATCTGTTCATCTGGATCTGTCATGGATTTGTGCTTATCACTCTCAAATAATTTTATAAATTATTCGTGAACTTTCATTTCTTGCACAGAATCGACACAGAACACTTCTTCTTCATGAAAATACAACCTGATAACTAAAATAATTTACCTCCACAATACAGAATATCACTTAAAGGATAATTTGTCTTTGTTTGGACCGAAAAATATGGCTACCACGAACACAAAAGTGGCGTTAATCTATACGTTTCTTGTCACCGAACAATATCACAATATCGTATGCTGTGAGCCCGCAGCATTACATAAAGCGGTTATTTGTAGTTAATTAATTTCTTTTAGTCATTCCGCATATATTATATTCCTCATAATTATGCCATTCCGCAAGTCATGCCACATGCCATTCCGCAAACTCATTCCGCCTTTTAGCCTCACCGTCCGAGTTCGCAGGATAAAAGTTACATATGTCACAAATTGTAATCCTTGGTATACATGTATTTGCCCAGCCATCAAAATAGCCTGTGAACCCCACTAAGGAACCTGCATGTTCACAGGCTACCATCAAAATGGAGCCCTACCAAACCGTGCCTGATGGGTCTTGGACACTGTTGTGATCATTGTACATTCACGCCTATTGCTTGTTGCGATCATGATCTTTCATCTTATTATTCCTGTTCCATAAAACCGTTCATCCCGGATGACTGACCAGTCTCTAATTTCTCCTCAGGATATCAACACAAAATCCAAGAGTGCAGTGATAAGAAGCTAATTTACTGATCGCCGAGGGAAAGAGTCTGAGATAACTCTATACATGGAGCAGCAAAGATGCCACAGGCCTCCCACACTGAGCTTCTTTTGGCTTGTCCAGCAACCTTTCCTTTCCGCAACAGAGATTGCGTGACACGCCAAAAGAAGGTATGAGTGGGAGCCTAAGATGCAACTGAAGTGCGCACTGCACAAGAGTGAAGACAAGCAACGGACAAAGGAAGCAAAGAACCGAGATGCTACAGTCAGTTTCTCAGTGGCCTGGAGGTACAACAATTAAGTTATTGTAAGGGTTATATTATAGTTTTCATAGCTTTGGTTAACTGAATCATCTAATATGATATATATACGGCACATGGCTACTTAAGACTAAGTAAACTACCGCTATATACTCCATTTTCAAACCATAACCATGTTTAGTCAAAATAGTATCTACCAAAACGATTCATGTATTTCCTCATGGATTGTCAAGTGAAAAGCAGACAAACGTTTTTTTCTCCTATGTTTTGCTTCTCACTTGGCGCGGATCCATGCTACAACAGGCTAAAATCCTGAATTTTACAGTAATCAATTATCTTAACTTTTAAAACACGAAACACAATGTTTTACTGTACTTTGTAATTACTGGTACGGATTCAACGAAACCATGTAACTTTAAAAATCTCGACTTTGATTTGCATGCATAAGCCAATGGTTTGCTCTGAGTATTCCCTCGAGTAAGGATTTTACTGCAGTTCTTAGCGCTTTTGAAGGTTATTATTAATTGAAAAAGTATAAACTGCCTTTTCGAGTGAACTAAAGTAACCACCCTTAATCAAAGGGCAACTTTTTTGTCTCCAAGCTTATTACAGTAATAGGACAGAATACAATCTTATTACATGTGTGTTGGAACGGGGACTAGCAGAGCTAACTCGCTAGCGGGAAGTACCTCCAACACTTGGGATCTTAATTTCACTACAACAGCAACTTACAACTCACCACTTTACTTTTTTATGTTTCAATATTGCTCTTTTTGTAAGCGAAGTTACAAGAAGTTATCTAATCGTATTAGATCGCGCTACCTATTGAACTCCATCCTATATCTCTCCTTTTCCTATTCCTATTTTATCTCATTCTCGTTGTATCTTATCCCATCCTACATCTCTCCTTTTCCTATTCCTATTTTATCTCATTATTCTCTTTACGTCGACCTCACAAGTTGGTTGGCACTGACAATATTTCGCCGATTTCGCTTGCTTCGCTTGCGCACGGGTTAACAGCGTGAAAAAAGAAGTGAAAAGTAACGGAAAAGAACTAAATGGTTATTACACATTGCAGAAACTGATAAGCTTCTGGCATGGGAGATAAATAATAGAGCGAAGAAAAAAAACTACTAGCAGTTTAAACCGCAAAGTAGCGACAACAAAGGAGTACAAGTAAACCTACCAGAGACAACAGGTAGCTAGCACCAAGGTACGAACGAACGGGGTGTTTGTATAAATGGTTTGTCAGTTATTCACGTTTTTATCTTCGTTCGCAGCGCTACATCAACAGAAAACCAAACAGAAAGATGTAAAGAATTACTGGCAAACAATTAAAATTAATTCTTCTGTTTTGATAGATTAGGTTTGAAAATAAATTACGAAATTAACTGAAACGAGAATTCCAGCATAGATCGATACGCTAATTATTTCTCATCAGACCTGACCTGTTCTTCGTCCTTTTTCCACTATTGTATTTCCGGAATTCTCGCCGGATTCTCCATCATTTGTACTGGCACGGGGATAGCAGATCTAACCGCTAGCATGAGGTACCGCCGGCACTTGGGATCTTGATTATAGTATCGCCAGCCACTCTTTTAAACCACAACAACAATAAGTCGCAGATCACTCCTGGTATTATTGATATATTTCTGTCCGAAGGCCAAGTTCTTTTTTTAAATTTAACAATATAATTCCTACTTTATGGATTCTCGATAGAGAAAGTGAATGTAACTTTTGCCAGACAAGAGGACAGTGGCTATATAGAGACCAAAGAAAATAGCGGTATGTATGTATGAAGAGGTACTTGGGAAATAAGATGAAAAGCTTCAAACAAAAAGGACGAATTCCCGAAAATGAACGACTGGATTTGTTATATCTCTTGATGGTTTCTTTGTTTCGTTTTGTTTTTGTTTTGTTTTGTTTGAACTACCAGTGACTGCGGATGATACTGTTATAATAGGTTTTCGTGCTGTTTGGCTTGTGACAACTAATACAGGGGGAGAACCACGCTTGCAGCGACGGAGGCCGGGATCTATTACAGCGATAACAATCCTCGGAAACGTCAGAGAACACACAGAACTTGAGTCCAACAGTAGAGTTTACTTTCTCAAATGCAACCGAATACCACTTTGCCAGGATCTTTGCCTTGGTTACCGTCGACTTTTCCTTGTTAGGCATCAGTTTTCGCACAGAGCCGGGATAGGACAATGTCTCCAAATCACAAACAACCATATGTGCCGGCAACAAAGTTCTAATATGGTCACACTGTTGCTGCCCTTTTGCCCAAATTCTCACTGGCGGTGTTGGCATCATATGCGTCTCCAGGAAGTGAAGCTGGGTGTCACACAACGTAGCACGAAGGGTTCGCGGCGGGGCTTCAGATTGTGGCTCCCCTGGCGATAATAAGGAGAGACAGAAGACTACGATTCTAAACCTAAACCTTACGGAATAATAGAACATTAACGGGAGAGCTTAAAAACTCTTACTGTTTTTGTTTGACATGGCTTGGGTTCCCAGATGTAGCGACGAATTTTTCACCATTTGTACTGGAACGGGGGATAGCTTCGCGAACCTCGCTGCGGGGAAGTACCTCCAGCACTTAGGATCTTTTACCGACCGTTATGATCTCCAGAAAGTCCTACGTATCACGTGGATCGCAGTGCACAACTGTCGCCGAAATGTTCCCAAGGTAGTTGGACCAATCACTGCAGCAGGAGAGTCCAAGTCTTGTCATTTCTAAAATTTGTCGAGGGTCGTATATTGAAACCAACGTGTCTCATCAGATGCGCTGTTTGCGCGTGCCTAATTGTTGTGAAAGGATCCAATTGTGAGGACCCGAAGCAAATCATTCTTTCAAATCACTTTTGACTGTATCAGTTAAAGTTAAAAACCAACTGCCCGCCACGCCTTTGAGATAGAGCGGAAAAGCACTCAATTGAGGTTATAATTACAGTTGAACGCTGATTACTGGTATGATCTAACAACTGCGTTTTACGGCTAAGAACTGAAAACTATGAACAATACTTTATGCTGGATTGTATCTTTTTCAACACAGCAAAGCGAATAAATTAAAACAATTATAATTTCTCTCGTCACATTCCTCCGACCTTAGCTTGAAACCCTCCTGGGTCAAGCAATTAAAAATTATAACGAGCAGAAAAAGCACAGCGTTAACGTCTAAAAAAAAATGTTTGGTTTTTGTTAATGTTTAAAATTTTGTATTTGATTTTTTGTGCCTGAACCGCGGCAAACCGAGCTACCTTAAGAGCGTGGTCTCGGGGGTTCAAAATGATTAAGCCAGCTAATATCTGAAGAATAAAATACAGTATAAAATAGTAGAGTGTAACAACCCTACTAAGGTAATAACAAAATAAATATATTTACAAAGTTCGTGGCGTCCCAGACGCTCCCACTGATTTACCGAACAGTGTTAAGCCACGAGGCCAACGCAATGGCCGTAGCCAATGTCTTTGAAGTGGCGACTGAGCTTGCGATATTTAATGTCTTTGTTGGCGGGCACTTTTTGTCGTCCAGGTCATAGATGCGTGGGCCATCTTGCGGAAGTAAGGTCGCCAAAAAAGAGCAGTTGTTGCTACCTTTCGTCCATAAATGGACCGGTGGAGCTGGCAACATGTTTTTGAATAGCCACTCCAGTTGGACGTCGCAGAGAGCGGCTCTGCTTGTTTCTCTCGCGGTACACACCTTGATACTTGGCTCTCGGTAATTGGATATCCTGGTTAACATTGTTGTTTGTTCGTCTTGTGTTTGTTTTGCTTGGTGGCTTGTTCCCCTGTGTTTTTCCTCTCAGTTTTTTTTTGTTCTCTTTTTTCTTTACTCCAGGCGCCGGACGATGTACACGTCTGTGGCGTCGCTCTCTTTCTCTCTCTCTCTCTCTTTAAGAAAACATAGCGAACAGCGATCCACGTACGTACGGTTGTGTTGGTCCGTCACTGAGGAGCTGTTGCTCTGCCGTTTGTCGGTCGCGGGCGGAACGAGCCGCCTCGCCGTCAGGATGAAACCCGGTTCGTACACCAGCTTGTCAAGGAGACTTTTTAAGGGGATTAGCTATCTGTTGACAATTGACAAATGATTGAATGCAATGATTGCTCACCTCTGTTCTCTGGTTGTATTCCGTAGTTCTTGCTCAGTTTAACATTGTGTTTAGTTTTAGGTTAACAGTCCTTTTTGTATCAGATCTACAGGAAGTTACCTATACAGTTTACATCATTTCTAAGTTAGGCAGATTTTACACCTCTAAGTGTGGATTTTCAGGGAAGTATCCAATAAGAGACGTCGGTCGTTACCTCAGCAAAACTTCAGTAATAATTGAATAAGCTATAAGCTGTTGGATTGGCTGATAGCTTGAGTAGCGACGCGCAGCCAAGACTATTAGTAATAATACAGTTATTTATTCATAGAACAGTCGCCAGAAGGAACATAAAAGTAAATAACATAAACAGAAATAACGTATGAACGGAAATAACGGAAACGCTCCTTAAAAACAGATAGAGCTTATACAATACGTTCCAACACCAAGCAAAATAGTCACGATTGTTATACTTTCGATCGATAGTATTTATACGCCATTTTTTAATGTACTATTTTTATTCTTTAACACTTTTCCTATTCCTATTATATCTCATTCTCTTCGGTATCTTATTCCATCCTACATCTCTCCTTTTCCTATTCCTATTTTATCTCATTCTCTTTTTATCTTATTCCATCCTACATCTTTATCTCCTTTTCCTATTCCTATTTTATCTCATTTTCTTTATGTCTTATCCCATCCTACATTTCTCCTTTTTCCTATTCCTATGTTATCTCATTCTCGTTGAACTGGAACGGGAGATAGCAGGGCCTTTACCCGCAACAGGAAGTACCTCCAACACACTGGATAAACTTGTTAAAGGACTTCTGTGGGGGATTTAGCTCTGTCCTTTAACAAAGTGTTTCAGGTGAAATTCGACTCTTCTCACCTGTGTTCTCTGGCTTTTTAATTCACAGTTCTGCTCGGTTTACAAATGTGTCTTGTTTATGGTTTACAATTCTTTTGGTATCACAGTTTACAGGTAGATGTTTTGAAAACAACACTGAAAAATGACTCCCATATATAAGCGCTTACATAAATAACTAATTAAGTAAATAATTAATGAATAAATAATAAATAAATAAATAAACAAACAAACAAATAAATAACAACATAACATAATAATATGTCGTAATAGCTTTTCAGGCCGTCCGGGCTAAAGGACTACTCCACCTGGGGAAAACCACGCTGGCTGCGGGATCTGTTACAGAAATTCCATCTTCGTGACAAATAAAGTAGTCAGAACTTCTCCAGCAAAGCACACTTTACTCTCCAAACCATAACCAAATAATAGCTTACAATACAGTTATACTTAAGGCCAAGCTAATGACGCGATACATATTAGCTCATAGCCAAAAGACGCCATTTAGGAAACATAAACAAACACTCCTAAAGTCTCATTGGACAAAACTAAAACAATCCCTAAAACATTTTAAATTACCTTCAACAACCACACGGGTTGTTGGTCGTTGTTCACAGCTTAACAAAGGCTAGTGCAGGATATAATTACAGTTGAACGCTTATTACAGGTATGATCTAACAACTGCATTTTACGGCTAAGAACTGAAAACTATGAACAATACTTTATGCTGGATTTTATCTTTTTCAACACAGCAAAGCGAATACATTAAAACAATTATAATTTCTCTCGTCACATTCCTCCGACCTTAGCTTGAAACCCTCCTGGGTCAAGCAATTAAAAATTAATGTTATAATAGGTTTTCGTGCTGTTTTGGCAGTTTTCCTTGTGATAACTAATACAGGGGGAGAACCACGCTTGCAGCGACGGAGTCTATCAGGCTCCTAGAGGCCGGAATCTATTACAGCGATAACAATCCTCGGAAACGTCAGAGAACACACAGAACTTGAGTCCAACAGTAGAGTTTACTTTCCCAAATGCAACCAAAGAATATTCTACAATGCAGTTCTATTTACGCTAATCCAAACGATTAGGTAATCACATAAACAAGTATTAACTAACATTAGCTCATACATTTCAGAAAGCTCGATTGGCTAAAACGGAATTCATCTTCTACAACATTAATTACTTTCAAAACAATACAGGTAGATAACAGTTTAACAAAGGAGTAACGTAGGTTGCAATTACAGTTCAACGCTTATTACAGTTGTGATCTGACAAGAACAGTTTACGGCTAAGTGCACAAAACAACAGGTACTAGTTATGGTCAATGAATCGGAACATCAACCTGCAACTCGGAAACGAAAGGAACCAAACAATAATTTCTACGTTGGTTTTTATACTTTTAAAACAGCGAAAGCGGATAAATAAATCAAATAACATAATCAGAATGTCTCTCCTTACATACCTCCCAACTTAGCTTGAAACCCTCCTGGGTCAAGCAATTAAAAATTAAAACGATCAGAAAAAGCACAGCGTTAACGTCTAAAAAAAAATGTTTGCTTTTGTTAATGTTTAAAATTTTGTATTTGATTTTTTTTTGTGCCTGAACCGCGGCAAACCGAGCTACCTTTAGAACCAGGTCTCGGGGGTTCAAAATGAGCTAATATGAAGAATAAAATACCGTATATAAAATAGTAGAGTATAACAACCCTACTAAAGTAATAACAAAATAAATATATTTACAAAGTTCGTGGCGTCCCAGACGCTCCCACTGATTTACCGAACAGTGTTAAGCCACGAGGCCAACGCAATGGCCGTAGCCAATGTCTTTGAAGTGGCGACTGAGCTTGCGATATTTAATGTCTTTGTTGGCGGGCACTTTTTGTCGTCCAGGTCATAGATGCGTGGGCCATCTTTCGGAAGTAAGGTCGCCAAGAAACAGCAATTGTTGCTACCTTTCGTCCATAAGCGGACCGGTGGTGAATAGTCACTCCAGTTGGACGTCGCAGAGAGCGGCTCGGAGATGGTTAGGGCCGGCTAAAAACTGTGCTGCGCCAGGTTCTAGGAGCGGATGGCCATGTTGAGCCGTCTGGTGATGGTATTTGACCAAGTTAGCCCTGGGGCGCTTTAACAGATAGTTTGTGTTGTAGCTTCTTTCCCATCCAAGTTGTTGGAGGCAGCCCACCGCGGCTATTTTTTTTAAATTAAATTCCTCTTCACCGTGCTGGAATCCGTCGATAGCGACGACCACATCTAGGAATTGAACAGCCGACATGACGATATACTGGAAAGTTGAGGCCTGTCTGGTTAACACGAGGTGAAGTAGCATATGGACCAGTATATATAGTTAAAGCAACAAAGAGCGGCAAAACGAAATTCTTTTGGTATCACAGTTTGCAGGAAGATGTTTTTTAAAATATCCCTGAAAAATGACTCCGATATATAAGGGCTTACATAAATAACTAATTAAATAACTAATTAATTAAATAATAAATAAATAATAATATGTCGTAATAGCTTTTCAGGCCGCCCGGGCTAAAGGACTACTCCACCTGGGGGAAAACCACGCTGGCTGCGGGAAGGCCGAGATCTGTTATAGAAATTCCATCTTTGTGACAAGTAAAGCAGTCAGAACTTCTCCAGCAAAGCACACTTTACTCTCCAAACTATAACCAAATAATAGCTTACAATACAGTTCTACTTAAGGCCAAGCTAATGACGCGATACATATTAGCTCATAGCCAAAATACGCTATTTAGGAAACATAAACAAACACTCCTAAAGTCTCATTGGACAAAACTAAAACAATCCCTAAAACATTAATTACCTTCAACTGACAACCACACGGGTTGTTGGTCGTTGTTCACAGCTTAACAAAAGGCTAGTGTGACGATAGGTTTTTCGTGTCTTCTGGTTGCTCGGAACTCTAGCGGGATATAATCAACTTGGGGGAAACTTAACTCAAATAGAAGCACCACTTGGCCTGCGGGAAGAGAACCTCGTCACGGATTCTCGGTACCTGGCGATCTACTTCACTGAACTTCTACGGCCGTCAAGGAGGAGGCAAGACTTTGGTTCCAACAGTAGTTTATTCTTGACTATCTGATCCTAATCATAATCGAATAAGGTTTACAAGTGCGATTGCTTATATATGATCTGTACAAGTGTCCTTTGTTAACAGAGTACAATACGCGTGCTAATGATAAAAATGTGAAAACAATACAACGGAAGATAAGATCCTTCCAAGATAGCACAACCTAATAAAATTCTAGTTTAACTCGAGAGCTTATTGTTACTATATATATATATAGTGTTTTGTTACCTAGGGAAGAAAGTATCTTTAAAAGTACGTTACCTATAACTAACGAAGCAATTTAAAAGTAGTGAAAGGCTAACAAATTGTGAGGCGCTAATAAGCGAGATCGTTAGCAAGTTCTCAACCTAAAACAAATTAACTAAACAAGCATTCATTACTGAAGCTGGATGAGTCAGCGAAAGTATTCATAACCAAAGTAACATATCAGCAACTAATTAACACTAAGCATTCATACACCGAACGCGATGAGTCAGCAAGTAACAGGTTGTTAACTAATCCTATTCAACCACGAATTCGGAACGGAACTTATAAATCAAAGTAAATTACAACTTAAACATGCTATTCACTTAAGATAACACTCTCTAGGACTGAGCGTTGATTATAAAATAAATAAGTTGTCTTTTCACAATAACTACTGTCGGCTTTTTTTAAAATGAAATTTATATTGATAGGATCATAAAACGTGAAATGCAAAGCGGTATGGCAACAAAGGCTAATAAAACTAAATAGATAAAATGTAATTATCGCTCTTTTAGCGGCAACAAAAAGGTAATTGTAGATAACTAAGCGATATTTGAAATGCATTAGCGCACTAACAAACGGTTAAATTAGCAAAACCCTCCAAAAGCTGAATATAATGATAGATGATAAAACCCCGGTAATTATGACTAACTAGAATTGCGAAATAAGGATAAAACACTAATCATCGTACTATGTCACTGAATATTACGTTTTCCTCCGTAACATTCCTGCGACCTTAATTTAAGCCGTCCTCGGCGAACAAAAAGCTAACGGCAGTCATGATTAGAATATAATAAAAACAAAAAATTTTTTTTTTTTTTTTTTTTTTTTTTTAAACCCCAAGTGTTCATAGTTCATAGTTCTCCAGCATAGTTCTCCGGTATGTTCAGGCTAACTTGTTTTTGATAATCCAGTCGGCTAGTGCTAACAACTTAGGTAGGGTTGTCGGAGAATCCTCCGGAGTGAGGGTGACTAGTTTCCGCACAGGCGGGCAGGTTTCTGACGATGATTGGCATCGGCAATGGCTGCACTGCCAGTAAATAAGAAGAGAACAGTCTTTCTTGGTTCCTACCCTTAGTCCAGATGATGATCGAGGGTGGGACGGGATTTCCAACTTCGGCTGCGTCCAAGAGGGCGTCTTGTAGAAATGTTAGTATTACCGTTTCTACGGCGCATTGTGGCAATCCTGGAGGGGCCACCCATGCTGTTCTGCTTGAAGGCGGTATGTTTGAATAGCCGCCTTGCTGTTTGCCAACAGTTCGGAGCTATCGAAGCGCCTCACCCGATATGTTCTATCAGCGGTGGTGGTCATGGCCACAGCCTTTACATGGAACTCCTCGTCTCCATGCTGGAACCCATCCAGTTGTACAATAACGGAAAGACAAGCCATCGTGAACTGAATTAGTGTGTTTAAGTCAACTGAGAGCAACAGTACGTACTGAGTAAAATCAAGAACAAGTATGGAAAGCCTCGAATAGCACCGTGTTTTATAACAGGGAATAAGAAAGCGATAAAATAGAAGCACATGCAAATAAAAGGAAGCGAATTTGAAGTGTATTAGCGCACTAACAAACGGTTAAATTAGCAAAACCCTCCAAAAGCTGAATATAATGATAGATGATAAAACCCCGGTAATTATGACTAACTAGAATTGCGAAATAAGGATAAAACACTAATCATCGTACTATGTCACTGAATATTACGTTTTCCTCAGTTGAACGCTTATTACAGGCTTACAGGTATGATCTAACAACTGCATTTTACGGCTAAGAACTGAAAACTATGAACAATACTTTATGCTGGATTTTATCTTTTTCAACACAGCAAAGCGAATACATTAAAACAATTATAATTTCTCTCGTCACATTCCTCCGACCTTAGCTTGAAACCCTCCTGGGTCAAGCAATTAAAAATTAATGTTATAATAGGTTTTCGTGCTGTTTGGCAGTTTTCCTTGTGATAACTAATACAGGGGGAGAACCACGCTTGCAGCGACGGAGTCTATCAGGCTCCTAGAGGCCGGGATCTATTACAGCGATAACAATCCTCGGAAACGTCAGAGAACACACAGAACTTGAGTCCAACAGTAGAGTTTACTTTCTCAAATGCAACCAAAGAATATTCTACAATGCAGTTCTATTTGCAGTTTTTTTTTCTCTTCTCTTCTCTGTTTTTTTTTTTTTTTTTTTTTCTTTTCTTCTTCTTCTGTCGTAATAGGTTTTCTAGTCGTCCGGGCTAAAGGACTACTCCACCTGGGGATTACTCATTGGCAGCGGGAAGGCCGAGATCTCTTACAGAAATTCCATCTTTGTCAGACAAGTAAAACAGTCAGAACTTCTCCAGCAAAGCGTACTTTACTCTCAAGAATGCAACCAAAGAATATTTTACAATGCACTTCTACTAAAGGCCAAGAAGCCAATGACGCGATACATATTAGCTCATAGGCAAAAGACGCTATTAGGAAACATAAACAAACACTCCTAAAGTCTCATTGGACAAAACTAAAACAATCCCTAAAACATTAATTACCTTCAACAACACACAGGTGAATCACAGCTTTGTGCAGGTTACAGTTACAGATTAACGCTTATTAGCTAAACAAATTACTTTTACGCTGGATTTTATATTTCTACCACAGCAAAACGAATCCACAAAATAAAACTAGAGAGTCTCATTTTCTCCCCTCACACTTCTTCTTTTTTAAGTAATGTATAGAACAGCTACATGATCGTATTTAACATAAACAGGCTAGAAGTTAACTAGAAAACCCTCCAGTTCATTTAATCTCTAGGCATTTACTATAATTAGCTAATTACTCAAATACTATTACGAACTACTATTAAAATAATATATCCAAAAAATGTAACCTAATTTTTATAAATGCAAAATAAAAATTGTTGTTGTTGTTGTTGTTGTTGTTACGCTAATCAAAACGATTAGGTAATAACATAAACAAGTCTTAACTAACATTAGCTCATACAGTTGTGATCTGACAAGAACAGTTTACGGCTAAGTGAACAAAACAACAGGTACTAGTTACGGTTAATGAATCAGAACAACAACCTGCAACTTGGAAAACGAAACAAAACAAAGCAATAATTTCTACGTTGGTTTTTATAGTTTTTAAACAGCGGAAAGCGGATAAATAAATCAAATAACATAATCAGAATGTCTCTCCTTACATACCTCCCAACTTAGCTTGAAACCCTCATGGGTCAAGCAATTAAAAATTAAAACGATCAGAAAAAGCACAGCGTTAACGTCTAAACAAAATGTTTGGTTTTGTTAATGTTTAAAATTTTGTATTTGATTTTTTTTTTGTGCCTGAACCGCGGCATAAACCGAGCTACCTTGAATGTGGTCTCGGGGGTTCAAAATGATTAAGCCAGCTAATATGAAGAATAAAATACGGCCGTAGCCAATGTCTTTGAAGTGGCGACTGAGCTTGCGATATTTAATGTCTTTGTTGGCGGGCACTTTTTGTCGTCCAGGTCATAGATGCGTGGGCCATCTTTCGGAAGTAAGGTCGCCAAGAAACAGCAATTGTTGCTACCTTTCGTCCATAAGCGGACCGGTGGAGCTGGCAACATGTTTTTGAATAGCCACTCCAGTTGGACGTCGCAGAGAGCGGCTCGGAGATGGTTAGGGGCTAGAAACTGTGCTGCGCCAGGTTCTAGGAGCGGATGGCCATGTTGAGCCGTCTGGTGATGGTATTTGACCAAGTTAGCCCTGGGGCGCTTTAACAGATAGTTTGTGTTGTAGCTTCTTTCCCATCCAAGTTGTTGGAGGCAGCCCACCGCGGCTATTGTTTTTAAATTAAATTCCTCTTCACCGTGCTGGAATCCATCGATAGCGACGATCACACCTAGAAATTGAACAGCCGACATGACGATATACTGGAAAGTTGAGGCCTGTCTGGTTAACACGAGGTGAAGTAGCATATGGACCAGTATATATAGTAAAGCAACAAAGAGCGGCAAAACGAAATTCTTTTGGTATCACAGTTTGCAGGAAGATGTTTAAGTTTTGAACTTAACACAATTAACATATCCCTGAAAAATGACTGCAATATATAAGCGCTTACATAAATAAATAATCAAACAATTAACTAATAAATATATATATATAAAAAAATATATATATTAAGTAAACAAACAAACAAAAAAAACAATAAATAAATAACATATAACAATAGCAATATCATCTCCGTGACAAATACAAAACATACAGAAGTTTTTCCAGCAAATCACCCTTTACTCTCAATTGCAATTGTAAAGTTTAACTACGATAAATCCTCCCCTTACAAAATGATCTTCAATAAAATTAATCTGCGCATCACAAAGCACGGTTTGTAAATGTTTCTGGGATTTCTTTTGGCGTATCTTCAGTTTCTCTGGGCGGTATGGACGGACTTCCACTAGCAAGGCTAATGTCTCTGACTTCTAAATCTGTACTGTTCGCCGGTACATCAACTCTGAGATTTAGACTGGATGGCGGTTGGGTATATCCTCTACGTAATTCGGGAGCTATTGTACTCTCGTCAAAAGGCAGATCGCAATCTCAGTACACAAGCATCAACTGTACTTTTTGGAGTACTTGTATAGGAATACTGATACAAATGTTTGTGACTTCTCAAATTATAAGGCTTGCTGTTCTTCTTGAAGAACTTCTTCATGAACAGAGAAGAATCTGGACTTACTTGGGCGCGTTTGTTGCTCCAAGGGGTTACATTCTGTTCCTTCTGTACTGGCACAGGGATAGCGGCCAAGAACTGAAAATTATGAAAACTACTTTATGCTGGATTTTATCTTTTTCAACACAGCAAAGCGAATAAACTAAAACAATTATAATTTCTCCCGTCACAATAGTGCAAACATAGTTTAGGCTGAAAATACAGTCACATTCTCCTTGAGGATGCTCTTCATCGAGTATTGAAAGCACTCTTGTCATTTCTAAAATTTGTCGAGGGTGAAACTGCAAAAAAATAAAACGACATCTCTCCTTTCATTCTCTTTGTATCGTATTCCATCCTACATCTCTATCTCCTTTTCTTTTTCCTATTTTATCTCATTCTCTTTATATCTTATCCCATCCTACATCTCTCTTGTGGCGTGCTGTTTATGAAATCAAAAAAAAATTCAAATATAAACGGAGACAATTCCCCGGGTAGGCAGAGGAGGACTTTGGAATGTTCGGAACTGAGACAGTGTCTACACGGAGTAGAAAAAGTAGCGTTATCCTGGTGACTAAGGAAAGCTTCATAGAAAGGGCTGACTCGTCCCTAGTCGTCTCTCTTGTCTCCTTTGTCGGAGAGACGACTGGGGACGAGTCAGTAGAAAGGGCTCATTTTGGCGAACTAGTCCGGGTCAATAGGACGCCGATAACCAAATTTGGGCAAGGAAATTTCGTGAGTACAGGTAGCCATTGTTGGAGATCCAAGTTCCAAAATATAGAAAATAAAAGAGTAACTATGGTAACAAAAAGAAATGTGCGTGCATCATGAAACAAGAATGGATCATAATTGATTCGATGTACACGTGGAACGTCTTCGAGGCACACGAAAAATGGTACTAGTACGAGTGGTTGGTTAAAATTTATTATTAAGACATGGTCAAGAATATGACAACAGAAATAGGTTATTCCAGGTAGCCTAGACAAAATATAATTGTAGTCTGAAGTACAATCTAGACAGGCCTGATAACCGACAACAATTAAGCGAGACATGTCGTCGTTATAATATCAATAATCTATTTAACTTGTTCCGACGCGAAACCAAGACTGTTAGTAATAATACAGTTATTTATTCATAGAACAGTCGCCAGAAAGAACATAAAAGGAAATAACATAAACAGAAAATAACGTAAACGGAAATAATGGAAACGCTCTTTAAAATACAGATAGAGCTTATACAATGCGTTCCAACACCAAGCAAAATAGTCACGATTGTTATACGTTCGATCGATAGTATTTATGTGCCATTTTTTACTGCAATTTTTTAACACTTTTCCTATTCCTATTTTATCTCATTCTCTTTGTTTCTTATTCCATCCTACATCTCTCCTTTTCCTATTCCTATTTTATCTCATTGTCGTTGTATTGAAACGGGAGATAGCAGAGCCGTTACCTCCAACACTTAGTTCCTGTGCTTGATCGTTGAACGGTTGTTGTTCATATGATCAGCAGGTACCAGTTGCAGATGTTTCTGCTCTTTAAAGTTCGTGAGTGGTATTGGTACTACCACAGCCACAGCCAGGCATCAAATGTATATTCAGCTCTTTAAAGTTCGTGAGTGCTGTAACGGAATAAATCCGCTTCGTCGGAAAACGAAACCCGTCTCTACCAACTGAGCATCCTGGGTAAATTCACCATGAATGCGTATCAATCGTGGAGAAGTCACAAAAGGTAATACCTCAATGAGGGTCTCCATCTCTTGCCTATACCGGACTCTTGCCTATACGGGAGACTAGAGTCTCTACCAACTTGTCAGATAAGGTTTAGGGGGATTAGCTTACCTTTAATTTCTGACAACTCACTGAACAACTCAGTTTCTGGTTTCCAAAGTAAAGGTAGTTTATTTTCTTCAATATAAGGTTTTTGTTGGTGATTTTAGGAATAATGGCTACATTTACTACATGACTAATTTTGTCGACTTTACAAGAATATGTGTCTTTTTTCAGGCAGGGAACCAATGAAAATCATTCGGTACATTAGCTCAATAAACCGTCAGTAATAATTTAAGAAGCATTAGTTAGCTTTATTGGTTAGTGGAGAGAATAGTTAATTAGCTAGGAGTAGAGGCAAATTTGAGGCGTACAAACTAAGGTTAATAGCAGTTAATGTTGAGGTCATTGTTAAACAGGTGGAAGATTTAGTTGCACAGCCTGACAACAAGTGGCGTTAACGGACCATTAAGTCAGGCTGAGCCAAAACAAAATATCTTTCATTGGTTTCATCGTAAATTATATTTTAACTAAAAACAATATCCGAAATAATAATAGAATACATTTATATTGCCAAAATCCAAACGTCCAATGGCGCTTTACAATATTGATTAAAAAGGTTTATAAAATACTGGAATATTAAAAATTAAAAATTAATCATGGAATATTAAAAAATGGAATATTAAAAACTATTAAAAGGAATAAAAACGACGTAACGTAATACAAGACATAAGAATACAAGAAATAAAAGTAAGTTATACAATGCAAGGTTATGTATAATACGCCTGTTTAAAAAGATGAGTTTTTAAACTGACTTGAAATGTGTTTGTTGAACATTAGAAGTTCGTGAGTGGTATTGGTACTACCACAGCCACAGCCAGGCATCAAATGTATATTCAGCTCTTTAAAGTTCGTGAGTGCTGTAACGGAATAAATCCGCTTCGTCGGAAAACGAAACCCGTCTCTACCAACTGAGCATCCTGGGTAAATTCACCATGAATGCGTATCAATCGTGGAGAAGTCACAAAAGGTAATACCTCAATGAGCGTCTCCATCTCTTTCCTATACGGGACTCTTGCCTATACGGGAGACTAGAGTCTCTACCAACTTGTCAGATAAGGTTTAGGGGGATTAGCTTACCTTTTCTGACAACTCACTGAACAACTCAGTTTCTGGTTTCCAAAGTAAAGGTAGTTTATTTTTCTTCAATATAAGGTTTTTGTTGGTGATTTTAGGAATAATGGCTACATTTACTACATGACTAATTTTGTCGACTTTACAAGAATATGTGTCTTTTTTCAGGCAGGGAACCAATGAAAATCATTCGGTACATTAGCTCAATAAACCGTCAGTAATAATTTAAGAAGTATTAGTTAGCTTTATTGGTTAGTGGAGAGAATAGTTAATTAGCTAGGAGTAGAGGCAAATTTTGAGGCGTACAAACTAAGGTTAATAGCAGTTAATGTTGAGGTCATTGTTAAACAGGTGGAAGATTTAGTTGCACAGCCTGACAACAGGTGGCGTTAACGGACCATTAAGTCAGGCTGAGCCAAAACAAAATATCTTTCATTGGTTTCATCGTAAATTATATTTTAACTAAAAACAATATCCGAAATAATAATAGAATACATTTATATTGCCAAAATCCAAACGTCCAATGGCGCTTTACAATATTGATTAAAAAGGTTTATAAAATACTGGAATATTAAAAATTAAAAATTAATCATGGAATATTAAAAAATGGAATATTAAAAATTAATAAAAAGAATAAAAACGATGTAACGTAATGCAAGACATAAGAATATAAGAAATAAAAGTAAGTTATACAATGCAAGTTTATATATGATAAGCTTGTTTAAAAAGATGAGTTTTTAAAAGTGACTTGAAATGTGTTTGTTGAACATTAGAAGTTCGTGAGTGGTATTGGTACTACCACAGCCACAGCCAGGCATCAAATGTATATTCAGCTCTTTAAAGTTCGTGAGTGCTGTAACGGAATAAATCCGCTTCGTCGGAAAACGAAACCCGTCTCTACCAACTGAGCATCCTGGGTAAATTCACCAGAAATGTGTATCAATCGTGGAGAGGACACAAAAGGTAATACCTCAATGAGCGTCTCCATCTCTTGCCTATACGGGACTCTTGCCTATACGGGAGACTAGAGTCTCTACCAACTTGTCAGATAAGGTTTAGGGGGATTAGCTTACCTTTTCTGACAACTCACTGAACAACTCAGTTTCTGGTTTCCAAAGTAAAGGTAGTTTATTTTTCTTCAATACAAGGGTTTTGTAGGTGATTTTAGGAATAATGACTACATTTACTACATGACTAATTTTGTCGACTTTACAAGAATATGTGTCTTTTTTCAGGCAGGAAACCAATGAAAATCATTCGGTATTAGCTCAATAAAACGTCAGTAATAATTTAGGTTAGTTAGTGGAGAGAATAGTTAATAGCTAGGAGTAGAGGCAAATTTGAGGCAAATTGTGAGGCGTACAAACTAAGGTTAATAGCAGTTAATGTTGAGGTCATTGTTAAACAGGTGGAAAATTTAGTTGCACAGCCTGACAACAGGTGGCGTTAACGCACCAGTAAGTCAGGCTGAGCCAAAACAAAATATCTTTCATTGGTTCCATCGTAAATTATATTTTAACTAAAAACAATATCCGAAATGTGTTTGTTGAACATTAGAAGGAATGGAAAGGCGACGAAAGCAGGTGGGACTGTTTCCCACGTAAACTAAGAATGAAGGGAAATATGAGTATCATGTATCGTTATCAATTCTGCGTAAATAAAATTAAACTAAAATACACGATATCTGCATCGTCACAATTTCCTGTGATGCTGATTGGCTCATCATTTCTCCGTTAGAGGTGCTGGAACTGGTGTTTACTTTCTGCTTTGTAGTGGAGGCTGGACCCAGTGTTTCCGTACTTGTTATTAGGCTGGTCGTTAGAGTCGCTACTGCTGCTTGGGGCTGCATGGTTTCATCTGACGAACTTAAGTCTCTTAGAGTTCAAATCTTCTTGTACGGTTTCCTCGTAGGTTAATATCCAGGGAAAGTATTTGTAAATATCAGCAGGTGAATTTACAACTAGTACTGGTTGTCCACACGCTGCTAAGGCGTTGTCCGTAACATTGTCACTACCAACAGGAGATGTGTTTGCTGGTACTTGTTGACCACCTGTTGCAAATATGTTTTCTGTTAAATTCTCCGTTCCTCTCTCTTTTTCTCCTCCTTTATTTAAATGTTTTTCGTTATAAAATTCATCAGGATCACTAATATCCTGTACTTCTAATCCAACATAGGCACAATATTCGGGCGGGTCACTGTAGCTTGTATTCTCTTTGTCACTGGAATGACGCTAATATCCACGGGTTCTAAACTCGTCTTATTTGCTCTACCAGCGTCTACTGGGGCGGGTCTCTGGTACGTTGGAACTGGTTTCTACTCTGGGAATCTGTTCGCGTCTCAACTCCGGAGCAATCTAGTTTTCGTCCATGGGTGAATCATATTCAACACAGGCGTCAACCTTCGACTTGGGCGTACTGGTTGTGTACAATTTTCTCTGGTTTCTCAAATTGTACGGTTTCTTTTTACTACGGAATACATTCGGCATGACTTCTCAAAATAGTCCACTATAATACTTGGGCGTCCTTTTGTTGTTCGCGCCAAGGAGTTACATTCTGTTCTACGGGCAGAGACAGAGGACCTATAGCTCTATGATTACAGTGAAGGCTGTTAAATTCCCGCATTGTTTTACTGAAACACGTTTTTTTATGGGACACAGCTTACAATAAACTAACATTTAAAAGAGACCCAATGGGAAGGGCGCGAACAGGACACAAGGTCCCATGCGAAGCGCACTTCACTCCAGGTAAAATGGAGTTCATTTTTATATCCCTAAAAAAAGAAATAGTGATTTCTTCCTTGATTCAAAAATGAAACTGATGAATTTGGTCTAAGATTTTTTTTTATGAAATTGAAAAAGTGATGGTATCGCCTAATAAAAAAAATGAAAAGTGAATGTATCAGCGAATTTGAAATGGCCCAAAACCCCCATATTGTATTGATCATGAAACTGTTGTATTACTTTATCAAATTAATACTCAGAGCAACCATGTGGTTAAAATATTTTGAATAAAACAAACAGTCACAGATTAATCAAATGCCGTGCAGGAACCATGGTTAGATAAATAATTTAAATAAATAGTTTACTTTGTCTTATCTCTTCTAGCCATTTCTGATCAAATGAAGTCCAGAGTTCTATTAGGTATTACATATTTTAATATGTCAATTAAATTGTTGAATTAAAATTAAACAAGTAGGCATAGAACGGTTTTCATTTGAGTGTCGTAAAACCAAAACCAAAACCAAAACCATGATTGGTTTTGGTTTAGCATCTGATTGGTCGAGGTAGGTAGCGCGAGTTTTTTAAACCAATCACAGACCAATTTCGGATTACTTTCGATACTCAATTGAAAATCGCTCTAGTATAGTGATACCAAAGCTAAACAATATGTTTCTGTTGCATTCTTTAATTGACTAATAAGTTTGAT
This sequence comes from Desmophyllum pertusum, assembly GCA_029204205.1. Taxonomy (NCBI): domain Eukaryota; kingdom Metazoa; phylum Cnidaria; class Anthozoa; order Scleractinia; family Caryophylliidae; genus Desmophyllum; species Desmophyllum pertusum. Next base: position 2,870,882 of record MU827779.1, on the reverse strand, counting down.
TTACATAGAACTGTTGGTTTCTTTACATGTTTTTTATAAAGATTTCTACTCAAACAAATTATTTTTGATACCTTAATAAATGACTAGAAACTTTGCATAACAAACCAGAATGTGCGCAGTATTCAACCTGCAGTATTATAAAATAAAATATATACATATATTTCTTATAAAATCACAAAGTTAACAGAAACAGAAAATTTGTGCAAAAACTGTAAAAACTGACAAAATAAGTTTTAGATAAAATTAAAAACTTAAGGCGCGTTCTTTTGGAACATTCCAGAGTAGAAATATATAATCGTGCTCTACTGGAGCCTCTCTAGACTTGATTTCCGCCGCTCCCTCGAGTCTGAGAGGAGCGTGGCTCCTAATTTTCCGGAACAGCGACTGGTAATCGAGCCTAGAGCCTCTCCTGTTTTTTTGTTTTTTGTTTTTTGTTTACTTGTGTCTTTCTCTATTCCAGGATAGGAATAACCAGACTGGTAATGCCAAAAGAATGCGCCTTACGTAGTAACTTGTTAAAACACTGGTAAATATAGTGGAAAATTACTGTTGGGAGTGGGTGGGAGGGGTTAAGTAACGAAGTGTTTCAGAGTGGCTATGCTCAATATTCTTAGAATAAAAAAAGCTTGTTAATTTACTTAAGATTTGGAGTTGGACTCGTATTTACATATCTAAAGCGATGTAGAAACCAAGTCATTAATAAAGATTGTGTCTTTTAAAGAAAACTTTTGTGATTCTTCATTGACATTTTTAACCTGAATTTCTTCCATTAACAACAAATGATTTCTGTAATGATTCTATTTAGCCCCCCTCTAGATGTTGGTTTGCATTTGGTCGTTTAACGTGCTTTATACAGCTGTTTCGAGAAAGGTTGTCGGAAAAAAGCGCACGCGACAATCCCGAAAGGAAATCTGGGATATGATCAATGAATTTTAATAAGTCAAATAAATACATCAAACCCGCGATGCCCACTTTTGTTGCCTTCTTTTAGCACTCGCAAACATACGTCCATGGCCTCTCTTGCCATTTTATCAGATTTCCTGAAATGCTGAAGTCAAGGAACCGTGAACTTAAAACTACCTATAATACCTTTCGGGATTGTCGCGTGCGCTTTTTCCGACAACCTTTCTCGAAACAGCTGTATATGCTTGCCAACTCTCAGGGTCATGTCTAACTCTCTTGAAAGTGAATACAATACTACAATCGGTGTCAAAAGTCGTTGGAACACCCATCCCCCTTTCCCCTGTCCAATATTGGATCGCGCAATGAGCGCACACTCTTTGTCCAACATTGAAAGAAGAGAAAGGGAGGGAGACAAGATTAAAGGGAATCTCGGCTGAAAACAGTTTTGCTCCAAATCATAAGTTGGTGTTTGTGTAAAACTGGTTTAGGGGTTTGAAGTCGATAACTCTTTAACTGGTTTGAATACTAGGCGATTTGTTTCTGCTTTTTTAAATTTCCCGCGCGCCACCATGTTTGTTTTCGCAAAGTTTGATGGGAGATTATGACGTCATTGCGTTGCATTTTGGCTTTCAGTTTGGACTCTATCATGTCGTTGTCGCGTTAAGTGTTCTACGTAGTATCAGCCTTGTTTACTTTATTTGTATTTCTATTTTTGGTTGATTAAATCTTTCACAGATCCTACGTATACCAGCAGCACTTTCGTTCGCGGTCATTTGCCACTTATTCACTTTTAGTTTTCAATACGTCAGCTTAATTCAACATTGCGTGAAATTAGTACGTGCATCTAATGCGTATTCCGGCTCAATAACGGCGAAATCTTCTTCCGTAGACTCCAAATTGAAATCTCCGACCACGCAATGACGTCATAAATTACCAATAATGAAACATGGCGGCGCGCGGGATATTTAAACGGAAAACCGAACACTTCGCATTCGAACCAGTTACGGAGATATCGAATTAAAACCCCAAGACTAGTTAAAGAGAACCATTAAGTATACGTTGGAGCTAAAGCTGTTTTTCAGCCGAGATTCCCTTTAAATCGAGAGTATACCAACAATGTGTCAAAGATTGTAGCTCATGCTTACGTCGCTAGTGAAAACCGGCCTTTACTTATGCCTTTGCCCACTGTCATCCAAATATGTGGTTTGCACCGAACATGTCCCATTAAAGAGAAGAAACCTGTAACGTAAGTTTTTAACAGACTCCACAGATTCCACAGTTTGGCGCCGAGCGTCAACTGTTAACGTGACGTCAGAATGTGTTATCAAAGATTTAACTTTGGCCTGTCACAAACAACGATGATTCAAAATTTCATGATCAATTCTTTCAGATTATTCTAAATAGCATAACAAGCCAGAGGGAGGCGAATGACCCTGCTTTGACCATCGCGCGCAGCAGAAACGCCACGCCCTATCCGCCCAGCCTTCCATTGAATTTTGCACAATCAAATAAACGTCTCGCAAGCTCGCCTGAGTATTACATACGTCTCTCTTCGTGTGCTCAATTATACGCCCGCCCGTCTGCGATTCGACTCGAAAATGAAATTCCATACTGTCGACGCAACTCTGCAGAGATCCATGTAGTGTCTGTGACGAGTTTAGTCGCGGTTTTGAATTTTCGCGCGCAAGTAAGCGGATCTCTAGAGCTACGTCATCAGTATAGTATGTATCGGGTCGAATCTCAAACGTCTCTTTACAAGATATATGTCACTGGGCTCCTGGCAACAACAAAGTCAAAAATCTTCTGGAAGCATCTTTGTACATGAAAGTTAGAAGTGATAGCTTGCACCAAGAGCTGTGGTTTAGCCGTCACTCGATAAAAAGCGATGAATTATATGACTCATTTTCTTACAAGCCATGAACTCCTTTTCCAGATTCTTAGCTGCATACCGGGTCTTGTCTCTCCCTTTCAATTTGGAAGCAACGAAGTCTTGCTGTGGCATAAAAAAGGATGGAAACACTTCGTCTTCACACAGATATTGGTATATTCTCTGGTAGATTCGTCTGACCCACACGGCTAAGCTGCTTCTCTCATCTGAACCATGTTTGTCTAACTCATGAAACAAAGCCATTTTGAGCCAAACGACGGGATTAACGAAAAGGCATCATGATGTACATCCTTGTACAACATCTCTTCGCTGTCCAGCATTGTTGGACATACTTCACGAATAGCTTTTGCAGCAATGTAAGCATCCTTGATGACTTCAGGAATGCTGTCAAATATTGCGCTCTCTGTTAGAGAGAAGGATATTCTCACTTCATTGCCATAAATGCCATGTTGAAAGCGCGGAATGGTCATGGCGAACAGGCACTGTTTTTGAATGTTCTCCAAAACAGGACTGCACGAGTTTGCACCCTTTGGCCAAAACACACCAGCATCTATGACCGGCACCAAATCGATTGAGTACACCATGTTCTTGTAGATCGGACCATTCCAACAGAGCTCGATGATGATCGAGGGCTTGGGATGGACAATGCCTGTGTTTGAACTGGGAAGGATGAAGTTGGAGCAGATCCGCGGGCAACATTTCCACAAGTTGGCATCAAACATTACCAGCCTCACAACTTGTTCGAATTTGGATCTGACCAAATATGGTACAAGACATCCGTCGGCATCGAAGAATTCGTCAATGTTCGCACTGTCATCAGTTCCTTTCAAACGTACAAAGCCAGGGAAGCATGTACCTTCATCGATTACTTTACACGAGGAGCTGAAGTGTTCGAGATTGCACATGAAGTCGAACTCATTAGGTAGACTGGCCTTGGTTTTCTCACGGACACTACCCGATACCATCATTATCGACCGAAAACGACGATCTTGGCGAGCTACCCTTTGAAGAATCTCCCTTATAAGGGTTTCTGTTTCCTGGTGTATCTCGACCACCTCTGCATCGTGAAGCGGTATCTTTCCGATCCTCGGCGTGTGCTAGAACGTGAACCAAGTATTTTTCCATGTTTCTTGCCGGTTGATTTGAACTTCTGTTACATCAACTGAAATTGGCTCCTCTTGCTTTTCAAAGGGCTGATAAGGGAGACGTTTACCTTCGCGGGAAAAACGGGCGCACAGTTCACAAGAACTGTCTGGTAATCTTCTCTCTTTTTCCGAAGACGAACTCCCTCCATAATTTTCAAGCAACTCAACCATTTCTTGGTTTAGGGCAGACACTGCACAATCGATGGGACTCTCACCCAAGCAGTTTTCTAAAGTGATGTCGGCCGTCGTGCACGATACTTCCAAATATGAGGTTGCAATGGTGTTATTAGAAAATTCTGCATAATGCATTGGCGTTGACATGAATTCGTCACGTGCATTCATGTCCCATGGAACTTGACACCCTCCAAGTTTAAGTCCCTTGTGTGCTAAGACCATGTGGGCCAACGTCACTCCATGTTTTCGAGCACAGCTCCAATTGATCTCTTGTACCACATTCTCAGTTCCATCTATGCAATCCCATGGCCACTGGAATGTTGTCAGGTGACTGCGGTTACGTATTGCAGTGGCATGAACAGGTGTAAACCCTTCCACGTCTTGCGAATTGATGTCTCCACCAAGTGACGTCAGCTCCTCCAATATTCCTGGCCATTTTCCATGGGCGGCTGCGTAACTTGCATAATGCACAGGAGTGCGAAGCATGCGATCTCCAGCAGTCAATGAAGCTCCACACTTGACTAAAACGTCAACAAATGATGCAATATCTGCTTCTGATATGGAATCGCAGTTATGTAGCATCAACAAGTGCAGAGGCGTCATTCCTTGTTCATCTGGTATAGTCAGATCTGCACCATGCTCCAACAGGAGTTCCAAGGTGGTCAATATTCCTTCCTGCCCGTGAAGTGCAGACGAGTCGTGGAAACAAGCCATAGCCAAGGGTGTCTGGTGTTTCTCGTTCAGAACATTGACATCTACACCATGTTTCAGCAGGATTTCAGCTATTTCGTAAGCTCGATATCGACTGCAGACGTGCAATCCGTTTTCACCTTTTACATTGGTGTGATGAACATCAGCTCCGTGACCAATTAGTATACTTATCTTTGGTAAGTTCCTTGCGAACTCTTCTTCATCGATACAGCCATAGGCCATGCCACAAGCATACAAGAAAGGCGTATCACCAAACTTGTCTTCGGCATTTACTTGCCCTCCAGACTGTACAAGGAGTTCCACTACAGCTGGAGTGGCGTTGGATATGCATACATGGTGTAGAGGTGTCTTACCAAGAATGCTTAGGTGATTCACTTCAGCACCGGCATCAACCAACATTTTGGCTACTTCCTCGGATTGGCAATAATACAAAGGAGACTTGCCGTCTTTGTCAAGAATATTCACATCACTTCCCATATTAATGAGGTATTGCGTTACATCTGGTTTATCCGTGGCTGATGCTACGTGAAGCAAGGTCCATTTATCTTTCCTTACAGCGGCATTGACTCCAATGTCTTCACAAGCCTTTGTATCTCTTCCAGTGGCCCGTTATTGAAAAGCTCAGTTATTTCGTAATAAGAGTACTTTTCCATGGCTAAGTTTCTTCCGCTTGGATCTACCGTCTCAATGTACTCCAATGTTACTCAGCGCTTATACATCGGTTTATCTGGGGAAATAAGTGAAGAAACTCCTTCAGTTACGTCTCTGTACTGAAGCCATACAGAATTTAGTTAGAAAATAAAAATTCCAGGTCGAAAATGAAAATAATACGCGTAAAAATAAAACGTCGTCGGCTCTTACCGTTCTTACTTCCGCCTTTGCAGAAAGCGAAAGCCCCTCAGTGTACCACTCCGTTCCAGACTCTCTCGGCATTCAGCTTCGAGAAGATGACCGGAGGACTAACACTTAGAACAGTTGTCAGCCATTTGTCGATTTTTATGGGTATTATTGGTGTTGGCAATAATAACGTATATTTTGTAACAGGCATGATTGATATGTAATTCCATCAGTTCTATGTTCTTGTTCACAATGTGGAATACACGAAATTAGCATAAACCGGTGACCGACTAAGGCAAACTCGAAATTTGATTGGCTACGCAAGGGCGGTCTAATTAACAACAAGAACTCCTAAAGGAGTTACAAGCGGCCGATATCACCTTGAGGGGGGGAAACAATAATCCACCTATCCTCCCCATCGGTCACTGACTCTGAGATGCACCTCCCAAATAAGAGTCAACACACGAACCTGCGTGACGAAAAACGTGACTGCGTGATGCAATATTAATATTAAACTCACTGCGTGGAAACTGTAATATCTAACCAAATGTCGTCAACTATAAAAAGCCAAATAAACATTTGAACACCTACCTTTACCAAGAATAGATGTCTTTACACCCACTAATAAAGCTATACAGGATAATACGCACTTTTACAACTCTGCCCGCGCTATGAACGCTTACAAGCTATTACATCATGCGTATACTGGGCTGTCATGTTTACCATGTAATGGGAAAAACTGATCATAGAATTGAAACTGATAGCAGATGACTATTACATGTTATCTGATGTTATGTTCCCCTGTCTCGTTAAATATTTCGCTTGTTTCGTTGTAAAGAACATGAAAAGAGCACTTACACGATACGAAAATCGAAATTTTCTCTAAAGGTAGGAAGAAATTATCCAGAAAGCTTGTGGAAGAGAAATTCTCTAGTGGCTAATTTTAGACAATGCAATGCAATGTGCAGTGACTACGAAAAAATACAAGTAGTCACGCCAGTCTCGCTAAAGTCCGCAGTTTGCGTGAAACCGGAAGCCGATTCCCGCTGGGATCGAATAACGCGCACAGGTCACACCGCCAAATTTAGCACATTTTGCAGCAACACTGCTGTTTACTGCTGTGGGACATTTGTCTTTGCTTTTTTCAATGCGATTCCTGTAATAAAACTCAATACATGTACGCACTTACACGACACTACAGAAAGCCTGTGGAAGAGAAATTCTCTACTGGCTAATTTTAGACCGAGATGCGATAACATCATGTCAACCGTGTAGAGGTCTGGGGCTAGTTACATGAAAAAAAAAACGTCCATTTCTAGAAGCGGCTCGATGCCCATATATGGGCATCGGCCGCTTAATTAGACGGCAAGCTCGAGGTTTCTATCGGCTGATAGTTGGCGAGGGGCGAAAATTATTTTGATTTCCAACTGGAATAACCAGTTTTTCTATACAAATGGCAGGTGCTTGAAGCTATTTAAAAATGCAATAAAATTAGTCGCAAGTATCATACACATGTATTTAATAGCAGCCCTCTAAATATATTAATTTACATAATACTATACAACTCTTAGCTAATTATCTATCTTAGTAATAATAATTTAATATCCGAAAATATTATATTATCAAGTACATTGTTTTGCTCTGATTTATGAAATCAGTTTGTTCGTTTTTATATATGTGCGTGACTGTGTATCGCAACAATTACAACCTGAATACAACTGTAAAAATAGTCTACCAGGCTGATCTTGTCTCGGTTATTTCAGCCAGCCAGTATCTGAACTGGCGTATATCTCAATACAAGATTCTGCAAATTATATTTTATCAAAAGTACAAATCAACTACTAAGTAATTAAATCTAGTTATGGTTGATAAAACCTCCTTCAATCTAATTTATTTTCCACCTTAAAAGATACTTTTCAAACAGCCATTTAATGATCAGCGGATGCAGCCAAATATCTCATATTTTCACTTTGTTATAAATCTTCATGTATATGCCTTATCATCATAGCAACTGACACCATCTGTCATATATATGGTGTTCCATTGAGAAAATTATGTTGCAGTGTCAGTACATTAATTAATGTGTACATAGCAAATTATTTTTTGATACAATACAATACATAGATGTTATTGAACTTGCGTGAGGTCCGTATTGGAAAAATATTGGTCAAGTTCTTTGTTTGCAAGTTTATGGACCTCGCCTTCGGCTCGGTCCATAAACTTGCAAAAATAAAGAACGAGACCAATATTTCCCAATACGGACCGAACAAGCTAGTTCAATAAAGTTTTTATTATAATGGCTTTTTAAAAACATTTGCTGAGAAATTTATAGTGCAACCATTCTCGGCTAAATGCGCGCGCCAAAGCTAAGCATATTCTTGCATTTTTCAGGCCACTTTGCGAAAAGTTTAACCAAAATTGTCCGCCAGACATGAGGAAATTTTCTTCTTAATAGAAAACAGTTTTCTTTTGTTCAATGTTTCATAAAAGGAATTTGGTGAAATGAGTTTGTGAGCGGTCCATCTTTGCGGTCCGTATTGCAAAATTCGGACCGCTCAGGGAACCAATCAGAATGTTCCTTTTCATCGTGGACCAGTTTGCCATATAATAAAGTATAATATCACTTCAAAAAGGGGTTTATGCAAAAATATTAATCAAACTATAAACCTATAAGAAAATATTTTTACTGTATTATATAATGTAGAAATAAATTTTTTGGGGGGTTTTTCTGTTGTTATATAACGTTTAAGGTTCTATAGACGTTTTTTTGGTTGAATCAGAGGAGCCTTTTTTTATGGTTTTTGTTTTGGGGGAGTTGACAAGAGGCACACATTTTTAGGTAAAATTGAGCGATCTCTTGGATTATTTTTAAAAACAGGATTCTTTTAGGTTGGCAGCTATATATGTATGTGTCTACAATAAGGTAGTTTCAGTTAAATCAATACTCCTGCAGCATTGCTCATGTTACAACAGATTGACTTGCATTCACGATTATTTCATAAGGTACCAGTTGACCCAAAGGAGTCCTTACCATAGTTATCTATTACCTGACGGAGAGCTTTTTGGGCAAATCAAAATAATACTCTATGTAAGGGGTTGCCAGAAAATAGCCTATGCCACAACCAATGATAACGGCCAAAAACAACCAAACATTGTACGTCATGGCAACTAGCATCAAAAAATAACCAACAAGGAACTGGACCATATACAGAAATGTTTTCTTGAGGTGATTGCTCATCTTGAACCTGACAAGACAAAGAAACAATGAAAATCAGTTTGAGTTTTAGGCTTTTTTTTCTGCTCAGATTTGCCTCGTTTTTGGCATGTGACAAATTAGTAACAAAACATTGCCTCGTAATTTTTTGGGTTAGTTCTACTTCGTTTTCGAGATTTGCCTAAATGCCTAAAACTCGACATAAGGCGGATATGCATCCAGCCCTTCAATATTTTATTGGCACATTAATGTCTTTATGATCGTCTAGAGCGTGAGCGAAATAAGAGATGTGGGGATTTAACGAACGCGAACACTAGGGGGTGGGGGGTGGGTAAGGAGAAAGAAAGTTGGGTTTTAATTTTTTTCTCCTGTTCCGCCCTTGCTCTCACGTGCTTGCTTAACTATAAAAAAAGAAAACGGCTGTGGACAGACTACAGGAGAAACAAGTCCTCTAATTTATAAAGCTTTGTGATACATATTGTCACAAAAAAATATGTCATATATGAATACATTGATATTAATTTTGCAACCCAGTATGGCCTATGTACGCTGTACATGTACCTGTTCTGATTCTGACTTGGCCGTCTTATAAGTGGAGTTGATTCACTATTTTTCTTGCATGGTTTGTGATGATTGACTTTGAAAGACTTGAGACTCTCAAAGAAAACAGCAATTACAATGATTGCAACGCATGATCCCACCAAGCCTGAAATGAAAGGATTACACATTTTAAATTCACTGACAGTCACAAATAATCTTACTTGGTTTTTTCTTTACTAATGCTCTATGATTGGTTAAAAAAATACTTGTGCCACCTTACTCAATCAATCAAATGCAAAGCCTAAAACAAGCACGACATGGTCGCACATGTTTTCCCGTGCTTAGCTCTGGTTCTGTGTATTTGCTTCGAGTATGCATTAATTAATTATTTGGTGCGTTTGTTTTTTACTTTTGTTGTGATTGACCATTATTGCTTTGGTTTTGGTTTTACTACACTCCCTACACTCTGAAATTGAAACTGCTCAATAATGAACATGACAATTAACAAAAGGAGAGCCACAGCACATTTTTCTACAATTCTTACTGGAGGAGAAAGAGTTAAGATGATTTCCGCTGGACGTTCGAGCAATAAGTGCAAAAAATTAAGTTACCAAAAAAATACTCATAGCACGGTAACGTTTTGAATACAGTTAAGAATAAATTATCGATAAATTAGCTCCCAAGCTGACCCCGCGAGAGAAGTCTTAAAGGGATCCCCGACTGTTGGAACAAGTTGCCGTTAAAGTGATAGAAAAATAATCTGAACCTAAAATTTGTTGAAAACCGCACAATATTATTTCAGTGTTAACGAAAAAACTGGCTACAAATCTCTGCCATTTTAGGTTTCAAATTACCCGCGTGCCACCATCTTGGATTTTATGACGTTTCATGGTTGCCCCTTTTGTTATACAACAAAAGAGCTATTGTTTACTGACAATAGCGCAACCACAATACGTCATATAATACAAAATGGCGGCGCGCGGGAAATTTGAAACCTAAAATGGCAGAGATTTGTAGCCAGATTTTTCGTTAACACTGAAATAATATTGCGCGGTTTTCAACAAATTTTAGGTTCAGATTATTTTTCTATCACTTTAACGGCAACTTGTTCCAACAGTCGGGGATCCCTTTAACATCTTTTAATTGAAAAGATGCTTCATGTCAGTTCAAAACAAAATGGCGTGCGTTTTTATCATTTTTTACGAGGTTTGACATTAATTTTCTCGCAAATGCTTGAGAATTTAATTGCGGGGTCACTTGGAGAAGTGAATTAAAGTGATGTGTTTCAAATAGTATTCAAAATGTTACCGTGCTATGAGTAGTTTTTTAGTAATTAATTTTTGCACTTATTGCTCGAACGTTGAGCGGAATCCGTCTTAATAGCTAGTCTGTGTTGCGCATAACACAGAATTTGCCATTGCCCCCACAGGGATCATAATTATTCAATATTTTACAACATATTCTACAATGTTTAACTGTAACTGACAACACAATGTAACCAACCTCCAACACTTGACACTTTCCAGTTTTCAAACAAAATCGTAACCTTTTCTGAAGCAACAAATGACATCTAAGAAAAGACAATAAATATCATAAAAAAATTTGATTTTGAATCAATAGTTTTAACATACATGTACATGTACAGCTGGCATAATTTATGAAAATGACAAATTCCCAGATTTTTCCCAAGGGGTCATCAATCTAAAAACTGCTGATTATACACTAAAAGGTAATACTGCCCAATGCTTTGAACTACTAATTGACCTGCATGATCATTCGGTTAATATCCAGCTATGTTACAAATCATTTTGTGAGTAATAATATTAAATTTGTTACAGTGCAAACTAAACTTCTGAGTCTCAGGTTTTGCAAATATAAATACATCCCTCATCTATCAGTATATTCCATCAGTATATAGAGGTTATTCAGCGGAAAGTTGTGTAATACGGCTGGGTATTTTTACGAGTCAGTTTTTTTTTTTCGAGCCTTTAGGCGAGAAAAAATAAACACTGACGAGTAAAAATGCTTCTAAAGCCGTATTACACAACTTTCCGCTGAATAAATTGTTTATTATACGACATAATATCTTTCCTAAAATATAGGGTTTCAACAGTGTTTTCCGTAGCGCGCAGTCAGGGGGACTGAGACCCGTGTAATACGGTCTCATATCTGCTCTCGTCTTTGTGCGTATTCGCACTCTAAAATGCCATGTCGTATAATAAATGGCTATATAAGCTGTTTAATTATTTGGCCCACTGCTTTTAAGCAAAATGCACAAAAAAGAGAAAGCGAGGGAGGAGGAACAAGTGCCGGCCTCTTGTTTTGCCCTCATTTGTGCCTTTTCATCGACTTTTGCTAATTTTCCCCAAAATCTAAGGGCCTGGAATAAGCTACCATTTATTGAGCATGTATGTACATGGCCAATTATATAGTGATCTAATGGCAGAAAACTTTGAACTCCATAAGCAGTTCCTGGATTGCAGACACAACTACAGTTAGTCTCCTACACTGACTTTGGGATTGTCATGCGCTGACCTCCCTGACTGCATCTCTGCCCATGAAATGTTTTGTTTCCCATCACCCTCTCTCTCGTGAAAGTGGGTCGGTCGGTCGGTTTAAAAAAAGAAAAGAAAAAGAAAAGCCGAAAAACGAAATATTGACTAATTAATACATAAATAATTCCAAGTGAGCCTTGATTTTATCTTCCCTGTGACCACCATTTTGTTACGAGCCGATATCACTCGAAGACGTCATTACTGGGCTGATTTAGATGTCAGAGTGATTTTAAAGATGTAAATAAAGCAAATTAAACTTGGAAACATGCGAGAAAAGGGCGCAGGCAATGAATCAGAAACTTTTTTTTTACTTTTTGAAAAAATTGGGTCGGTCGGGCAATGGGAAACAACACATTTTATGGGGATGGCCTAAGCCTGTTCCAGGTGTTTGGGATAGTGGGAAGCGAAGCGAAGAGATATGCGCCTTTTTTTCCCTGCTGCTCTTTGCACTTCGCTCGCCTCTTCACTTCGCTCCCCACTATCCCAAACACCTGGAACAGGCAAGCATCTCTGTAGAGAAGTTGCAGCACAGTGGTATTCGATTCAGTATCAAAAATCATGTCCAAGTATATTTTCAAGTATATCCATGGTAAAATATACCCCTAGCTCTAAGGTCCAAATTATTATACTTGGTTTCTACTTAAGTAGACCATATTCATTTAATTGCACTACGATCAAAACATCGATCTACTTCTTGCGAAACATAAAATCGAAACTGGAAGACATCAATATAGATTAAGCCTATAATTAACTCATTGGTTGTTGCATACATTTCATCGTTAAATCAACTAGCGAAAACAAATCCGAGTTCAAAATATACTTACGTCCATAATGATTTTTGCGAGGATCGAAATTCCTATTGCTCCAAGTTTGTTATTGGCAAACCATGAATTTTTGTATGAAAACGAGGCACTAAGCTCAATATCATCGAGTTGTCAGTGACTGCAGGAATTCTTTAGGAATTGGCGAATAATTATTTTTTAGAGATCCCAAAATAATTATTTAGGCCACACAAAGACGTAAACACCACGAGTTTTTCCAATTTGTTTCCGAATGAAATCTCATCCCTTTGTCACAAGACACGCAAAACTATGCAAACATTGCCAGGCGTTCCAAGCACTCTCCTTCCCAGTCTTTTCTGACAGAGGTGATTTGCATAATTTTGTTTCCGCGCGCTACATCTGTTTCCTGGTGAGGGTACACAACTTCCCTGTTTTGACACTTCGATGCTGTGGTCTCAGCTCAACAGGATGTTCTAGCTGTGACTTACAGTATTCTGAAATAAATACCGCAACATTTATTTTAGAATACAACACTCGTTTCCTCTCGTTGCCTTGGTGACTAGCGAACCTGTTTTCTCCTCCCAGTCACGAAGTAACAAGAGACTATAGTCTCTTGGAAGTAAACATAGGCACGCAATGCATGCATGCATGAGCTGTTTTGTCAGTTTACAATGACAGAACTTAGCTGGCTGTTGTTCTTATTTGCCTTTATTTCCAAAAGCTCAAACAGGCCTATATAAAGGCGAAGCCTTCAGTTCGGTCACCTTACATTTACGCACACCCCTGACACCCTCATCTTCCCCTTAGTTTACAGGACAAGAATGAATGACAACAAGCGGAGTAGCATTCAGTGAACAGGACAGAAATGAACTTTTGTTCTGTTTTTTATTAATTCCAAACTTTATTTCGTTTCCGATTATTGTTTGCAATACCACAATCAGCCGATTAACGAGCTAATGTGTCTAACAATTTGGCCTCATTCGAGCCTCCCCGTCACTATTATATCTGATATCTGAGTACCCCCCCCCCCCCACTATTATATCTGAGTACCCCCCCCCCCCCCCCCTCCTGGGAGAGGGACCCCTGAAAGGTACCAGAGTTGTTTGGTGGGCGTGGCGCGTATTAATTTTCAGCCCTAAGAGGTACCAAATATTCTAACGACGCCTTGCTACCCAGGGGGCTGAACCCAGGCGGGGTAAGGAAGTGTTCGGATAATGACTATTCCTGTCATATTTATATATTTCCGTGTTTATAGACTGAGCATGTGTAATATAAAAGAACACGACATCGCACATGTACACATGCCTGTTTCTCTGGGCTTATACCCTAAAATTAAAGGTATACCGGGATAACTGTGACGGTGGTCATTTGATATTAAACACACCAAGCGGTACCGAGCCACGAATTGTAGCCCCCAAAGGCCGGTGTACGACGATCACCCCCGTCACTTTTATAATTTATGTCAGTCATTAATGCACGGTAACGCTTCTAGGTCGCGCGATGTACTCTGGAATCTCTAATGTAGATCGTCTGCTGTATTCTGGAATTTCAAATGTTTTCTTGTTGTTCTGCAAACGTGACAGTTTTAATCGGATCTTGTACAGAAGCCTCATCAGAATCTTCATCCGGGGTCTGCTTTTCTGATGAGGCCAACGTTTTCTCAAGTTTGGCTTTCTCCTGCATGTTATTGAACTTGGATCCTATGATTGGCAGCAGAGGTGTAATAATAATCACTCCACATACCACACAAAGTGCGCCTGTTATTTTACCTGCTGAAATAAAAAATTGTAAAGTATAAATACCAGCAGTGCGGTGTTATCGTAAGGTACTACAGTTGACTCCAGATAACTCGAACCCTCGATTGACTCGAACGTTTTTTCAATTTCCCTTGAAGGTTCGAGTTATCGGAAGTAAACTGTAGTTTTATATGGGCAAAAAAAGGTGATTGTGTCAGTCTTGTCTGCGTTCATGATTGCAGTTAGGGCCGAGTAGGGATTACAATGTTCCTAGATCGATAGAGTTGAAAACGTGGACACAAGTTTGGCGTTTTGATTACAATACACGACGAGGGGGCCATAACCAGGAGTGTAAAACTCCCACACTTAGTCTGTAAGACAAGACACTACCCGGATGAAGCTATATTTAGAACGATGCTGGGAGTCATCTTTCGCGTTCCCAGTCAAACCACAGTTAAGACAACGCACTGTTTGCGCAAACTGATAGATCATTCTTGACAATTATTGAAAGTGTAAACGTACTCATTGCCGAAAGTTCCAAATATATTCAATTAGCGGGAAATTAAAGTTGTTAAAATAGATCAATGTGGTCATACGATGGATTGTTACTCCTGAAACCCTTCAGTCCGATGCAATGGATTACGGTAACCTTAGCGTTCATAAGCGTCTGAGATATGGAAGGGCAAATTTTTGAGGACCTTAATTATTTCAACCTCATTTCTCGACCCTGCGACATTGAATGGTGGTCCCCCCCCCCCCCCCCCCCTTTAGGTACCGCCCACACGACGAACACTGCTCCAATAAGGGGACACTGGGTTGTCATAATTAATTAGCATAAGAGAATGCATACAACCTACCAAGGTAACAGGAACCATATCTCCATACCCAACGCTGGTCATTGTTATAATGGCCCACCAGCACGCCGCGGGAATGCTCACAAAATTGGTCCCCTCGTGTGCCTGTTCGAAGTAGTAGCAGCAACTAGCAAACACAACCGTGGTCATCAGGATTAAAAAGCCAAGCATCAGAAAATCGTTGACGCATTCCCGAATGGTTCTGACAAATATCTGTACGGTTGAGCTGTAGCGGTAAAGTTTCACCAGCCGCAAGATACGCGTTAGACGCAACACGCGCAGGACGTATGCGGATTGCAGGGCGGCTTGCGACTGCGCAGTGATAACGAGAGTAACATAAAACGGAAGCACGGCGAGGAGGTCGAAAATGTTTAGAACGTTCCGGAAAAAGGCCAGTTTATCAGGAGAGACAAGCAAGCGGATTAGCAATTCCAACGTAAAACAGACAACACAGAATGCCTCGACAATAAATATTTTTTGAAGTTTTCTTGACAAGCTGTCATTTGTCTTTGTTCTATCGCTGTCCAGTTGTTTGTCGGTGTGGTTAGTTTGATTCACTCTGGTAAATTGTTCGTGATAATCGTCCGAGATCGAATAACTCGAAGTTGGCGACATATTTGCGCCGCCACTGAACTCTGGAAGAGTTTCAATGCAGAGTATGATGATAGATAGAGTAATTAACAAAAGCACAAGCACGTTGACAACTCGGGCAACAATGCTAGAGCCGGGATTTTCAAAGAGTTCCCAAACCATTCGTTGGTATCTGTTGCTCGGAATGGTCCTCTTTTTAGGTGAGCTCGCTGATGACGAATCGCCTCCCTGCAGAGAAAGATAGCGCACCAGACCGAAAAATTGCATTTCTTCCATTAAAAGGTTATCAGGGATATGTTCAGGACGTAGAAACTCTCCAGCCGTTTGGTAAAAATGATACACGCTCTCGAACGCCATTCGATTTCTGTCGAAGAAAAATTCGTCCTTTTCCGCGTCGTAGAAATCCGCTCTGCGTCTTGAGCGAGCAAGCAGACTTTTGGGAAACTTGAAGAGTCTTCTGTATGTCAGCTCGTACCTTTTGCCACTGACGTTTAGTTTGATCCTTTCTACACTCTTCCCTGGTACTGCACATGTGCTGATCCGTGGTGTTCGGTAAGGGGTGAAGTCAGTTCGTCTCTTCCTCAAACCAGTTGTTGTGTCCGACCAAGACCTACTTCTTGAACCCGTCGACAAAATCATGAAATCAGCCTTTGCCGTTAGCAGCAGTTACACCGTGACTCAAACAGAGAAATCAAAACAGTGAACTTATTATACACACTGCTTTTCTCGTTAGTTTGATTTACGATAGGGGCGGCTCACATGTTACGCAGAGCAAACAAAACAAATAATGCACCGGCGATACATTTGAACTTAGCAAATTGGTCGACAACTCTCATTGATCTTTAGACACCTTGTCAAAACGCGAACCACATTGTTTCGATCGTTTGTCAATATCTTTTACCAATACGTTTATTCAGGGCTATCCTATCAACCTATTCTTGCCAGATGGATATCACATTATTTGACTTTTGCTTAGATAAACTCTCCCATTGTCCTGTACTGTATACCCTTGTCCTAAATTTGTCAAAGTTCTTTACTGGAATTTGATAACAACGGATAACAAAATCGTGTCCATTGTCGCATGAGTAAATAGCTCGGTTTAATTAACTTTGGCTATGTTTTAAGTTTGAATTCAAGGAACAGATATCTCAGTGCTCATTCAAGAAATGTGCACTATAATGATATAGTTAATGTTAGTAAGATTGGAAATGAGATAGCACCCCCAAATTAAGGGGACACAATTCAGTTCAAGAGCCGTGTTAATGAGTCTAGTCACAAGATTTTTACGTCAAGTGTAAGCGTGCATCACCTTTAAATTTGTTGGGTCGCATGTCATGTCCTGTTCAATTCATACACGTACACCCAGAAGTAAGCTATGATTTATGTGCGTGATTTTTGGATTAATGCGATCAGCATGTTCAAGGTTAAATTAGCCTGCGTGCAGACGTCTCCTTTTCCTTGCTTCTCGCGGAAAAGTAAGAAGCAAGGAAAAGGAGACGTCTGCACGCAGGCTAGGTTAAATCTGCTCCCCGGGGGGGGGGGTACTCCCTTATATAAGCTTGCTATATAGGTATGTCCGCCCCAAAGGGTATGGTTTTTGAGCCGTTTTGGTCTGAAATAGGGTATGTTTTGTGCACTCTGGCCTGGAATTTGGTTTGGCTTTTAGACGAAACTGTTTTTTCCATCAACATCGGAGAATTTGAAGCCCCCGGGGGGGGGGGGGGGGGGGGGGGGGTACTCAAAAAAGTTTTATACGGGGAGGCTCCGCCCAGAGGTCAAACCCCTTACCCTTTCATATACCATTTTTCACAGAAAAGGTACCCCTTTCATATACTTTCCATAGAAAATGGTACCCCTTTCATATACCTTCCACAGAAAAGGTACCCCTTTCATATACCTTCCATAGAAATTATGAAAATGGTACCCCTTTCACATACCTACAGTAGAAGCACTGCATCCCTTTTTCTATATCCTTGTAATGGACTTAATGAACAATATATATCACCAGAAATCATCAAGCATTACCAGTAGAGATGTTAACCAAACAATAATATCATTTTACTCGTGAATCCCTACCCTTTCATGTACTTCAACTCGTGAAATCCCTACCCTTTCACATACCTCGAGCCTAAAAAAGGACCCCTTTCGGCGGAGCCTCCCCGTATAGTCCATTATAGGGAGTACCCCCCTCCCCCCCCCCCCCCCCCCCGGGCCCTTTTCAAATGTTTGCGCAAATGGAACACATTCCTGGGTAGCGGAAGTCATGTATTAGACACATGTACTAATTTTATAGGTCTGAAATAGGGTATCGATTTTTGGGTCAGGTCTGAAATAGGAGTGTTCACTGTTTATCAACATTTGTTTTGTTATTCAAATTTGCCAACCATTAAACAAAAGAACTCTTTGTTTCAACAGCCAATAGTTCTCTGGTTGGCACATTAATAACAATAGGTGACGTAACGAGAAACATCGCTATAGGGTATGGAAATCATATATTTTGGTCTGAAATAGGGTAAGGGTCTCATGAAGCAGGCCGCACACCCCCACCAAACATTTCAGGGAGTACCCCCCTCCGGGAATCTGCTGCGATAGATCGACATCACTGACATCACTACGACGCCAGTGAGCCATTTATGGAGTGGACTGAGCCGCATAATACTGAGATAAGGATCTTGCATCGTTTAGAAAAAATCGAAATAATTTGACCGTATGACCGCAATTTACTCTAAATAGCTATGATTGTCAGCAGCTGTTTTTCCCTCGAGTTATTTTCAAGATAAGCGCAGTATTGCAAGGCACTTTACCTTGCATAACTTTGTACTGAAATTCTTTTTAATGAAAGTGCTGATTTATCAGGAATGTGATAATGAGTTTTATGAAATATGACTTCATGTATTCCAGTCACTTCCTAATTAGCACGATGCGCCCCCATGAGGTTTTTTCGCAATTTTTAAAAGGTGTTTCACTTTGGGACATTTTTATTTACTGCACATAGGTTTACACCAGCTGTGATTCTTTTTTTCTCAGCTGATCTATATTGCAGAATAAATATAGCTTTTATTATTATTATTTTTAAATGTTCACGGTTAATGACGTTGCTATGGCAACCGTAGATTTACACAAATTTCCAATCTTCGTTCTAGTGATATTTTTAAAGTTTTCTTTAGTAACTTTGCAGTATTTATTCATTTTAGCATTACATTATTGTTTTGGAATAATGTTGTATCGATTTATGGTATTTTCTAGTGTAATAGTGAAATCCAAGATGGCGGATTTAATGACGTCATAACCAACAGATAACCATCAGGGGGTTAAAATAGGAAACGAAACTCTAAAGTTAGTATTTTTATTCTGTTGATTGGACCCGTTTATTTATATCTCTGTGTCTATGTATAGAGTTATACGGGCTCCGCGGCCCATGGCTACTGAGAAATCTACTTCTCACAAACATCCAAAGTGCCATGGCGAGTATTGGCTTAGTAGTTATATCGGCTTAATTTTCACTTCATCGTCACTTATGTGCTGAAACTAATATTTACTTTTTCTATTTTTCTAGTGCTTTTACTTGAAAACTATTTCTACCGCCGTTTTTTTAATTTTCTCCTTCCACAGTATACCCTTAACTACAGATGGAGAGTTGTTGCTAAGGACACTAATTCGTGATTAGCAGTTTTCGCGCGTTGCCGAAATGCTAACATGGCGGGAAGTATGAGATTGAACACCTCACATCACCAAATCGACATTGCGCGTGTGCAACTAGTGCCTAGACTGCGAGCGAGCAGTCCCTCTTTAGGATAGTAGAGCGAGGGCGAAGCGTTTACTTGTCTACTAGTGCCAGTCCCTAACCGCGCGTTAGAATGAAAAAAGTGATGAAGATTTAATTTAATTTTTAGCACTTTTTTCATCATCTCTATAGCCTGCGAAGCAAGCTTTCCTGTAACGAAGAGCTTTTTCTTAATTTTGGCCGCGCGAAAATTGGGGCGAAAGCAAAAAGACGGAGTGAGGGGTGGGGAGGGGGAGGGGGTTGCACCGCAACCAACCCCTTCCTACCCCCTCCCCCCCGTCCGTCTTTTTTGCTCTCGCCCCAATTTTCGCGCGGCCAAAATGCAGAAAAAGTTCTTCGATCGCGGAAAGAGCTCTTCGTTCGTACAGGAACGCTTGCTACGCAGGCTATCATCTCTAGCATGAGATTACCACGTAAAACAAAAACTATTCCAGAAAATGTATGCAAATAGGTCTTTATGATGTCATAACTTTCTTAATAATCTGAATTTCAACAAACCATGCTAGACGTTTTGTATCAGAATGTTCTTCAACCGTTTGCATCCCTTTTATTTTGTGAAACTTTTTAGGCTTTTGCTGTTCTGGTCACGTGACTTACCAAAGTATGGTTGTGATTTGAAAAAAGTCAAAGAGACCTTAAAAATATAAAAGACATGGCAAAAAGAATATCCGTAGAAGTTAGGGAGCCGAAGAAATGATGTTTAGAAGTTTTCCATAACAATGGCAGTGAACGGCCTGGTGTAAAAAGGGCGGTTTAACAATACAATTCTGTGGTCAAACCGCCCTTTTTCCACCAGGCCGCTCCCTCCCCCCCCCCCCCCCCCCCCCCCCCCCCTAATCTGCCTCCGGGTTTCTGAGGATCGACGCACGTATACACCTATTTCAATTAACGTTGTCGGATAAAAATCGGATAAAAGCGCGAAGCCTACAAGACAAGACCAAATGGTAGTCTGGGTATTCATTTAAATTTGCATATCGCTGGAAAAGAAATCTACAAGTTTTTATTTCGCACGTGAAGTATTTGGTTTGCCCGAATTATAGAATGTGTCTAATTTGTTTTTCCATGTTTTTACACTAGCTGATTCTGCTAAAAATTAGTTTGGCTAAAAGTAGCTTACTTCTACAGGTTTAAAACAAAAGGAAACGTTAGAAATAATGTTTTTCATGTTATTCTCATTAGTATTCGGTGCGTGCAGCAGTTTCATACTTTTACCCATGCTACCTTTCGGTCTTGTCTTGCGGGCTTTTAAACACATTTCTATCCGACAACGTTAATTGAAATAGGTGTAGGCGTAATAGCGCGAATGGGATACATTTTTTTGCAGCTCGATTAGACCGGAAGTAATCTTACGCTGCGTTTCAGCCAATCTGGAAGAGGAAGTGCATGCCACTTTTTGTGATCGACGAGAGAGGACTGGTGCCGACATCCTTCACAGCTGAAAGGGAATCGCTGATTGTTTTGCGTTCAGTTGTTGCGGTGCGTTTCAAAGCTTTAGTTTTCTCTGATCTGGTTATTTTGATCAAATACTGATTGCTTTAGTTTGAACTAACAATATTTAACTTTAAAATGGCCGGGCATCAACACGGCGGAATGGGCGGAATGACTATGCCGAGCAATGCTACACCAACAACGAGTCAACATTCGGGTCATGGAGGAGATGGAATGGACATGGGACATGGATCGATGGGAATGATGGTTAGTTGATGTTGCAGATTCCCTTTGCTTTTATCTTTAGAGAACAGAATTTCCAGTCAAAGGGATGACTATTTCATTTTGTATTTAAGCGGTGCTCTAAGTGTTTAGTTGGAAAAGTTGGTTAATATAAGAAATACTTCCGTGAAAAGGACACAAGAACCACAAAGCATCTCGTGACTCAGCATATGTTCCTGATTCTCTATGGCTACACGTACAAACGCAAGTTGTGCCAAACATTCAGAAATTGTAATATCAACCAAACATCGAGCTCATAAATTCTTCTTTACCTTTTAAATTAATTTTTTTTTTCACTCTCGCAGTACTCGATAAGTCTTACGTACATGAGTAAACCTATGTACGTGACATTACGCTTCAACTACTTTCAACTTCGTCAGTTATTTGTGAAACAGTTCGCAATCAGTGTGTTGCTTTTATTGTAGATCTTGTACTGTGGGAAGAAAATTGCTCTAAACCAACTGTGCGAATTTTGTATACAACGGTTTATAGCTGATTCTAAATTATAAATTAAGTAAATCATAATTTAAGTTATGAAAGCTTGATAAAGTACAATTATTATTGTTCTTTTATAAATTAAGCTAAAATCATTTTGAAGTCATTTTAGATGTAGAAATTTCAAAGTTCAGAGCTTTCATTCATTTTACGTGCCTCCTTTGTTACTCTCTATCAAGTCATGATAAGAGAAAACCTGAAGTCAAATTTACATGTTTGACAGAATATTATATTCATTGTATTGCCTTTTGTCCCAACTTGTTTATTTTTAGACACCTTTCACAAGGCTTGGTGGCGGCTTGTTTTAGCTTCAGACAGCTGTTTACACATTCATGTAGGATATGGGACCCTCTGCTGTTCTGAAACAATACAACTTTCTTTATTTTAGCTGTGCTTTTACAAACATCTGACCACACACTTATCTGTGTGAAGTTTGAATGACGTCAGGGAAGCCAAATATGTTGGACCTGTTTCAAACACAAATTTTATCTTGTAAATGTTATTACGTATATGTATATGTGTATCTGCCCCAGTAAATTTGTTCTTATCCAACTTCCAATAGAGTACAATATTGTGCAAAATAAGTATAGTATAGCGATATTTCTCGTTACATCACCTATTGTTATTATTGTGCCAACCAGAAAACTATTGGCTGTTGAAACAAAGAGTTCTTTTTGACGTAATGTCGATAAACAGTGAACACTCCTATTGCCAATTCAGTGTTGAACTTATTTTGTATCTTTATCTTCCTGCCTGTGGGAGGTCTTTTGTTTGCATAATTTTTGTAATAGTATATGCAGAAATTTTCTCCAACTCCTCTAATACTGTAAAATTCCGATATAATAAGCCCGCCCAAAAATAAGCGGCTCCAAATCTCAGACACAAAAATCCTTCCGATAATATTGAGTCCCCTCTAGAGCCTCCTATATATATTGCAGGACTTGGTTAACTTTGTGTTTTATGTTGTCATAGTAATGCTCAGATTTGTCATGTTCAATTGACAACTGTATAACTTTTGGTGTTTTAGAAAAAATGGCTTATTCTCGGAATTGGACAGTATGTTTCATTAAAAATATATAAAACATACAGTTCTCGCACAATTTTAGTCAAATTTCATGGGTCTCGCAGTCTCGTTTTTTGAGAGGTTCTGTATGTCTCGCAGCCTTGATTTTTTTGCAAAGCCGTTTTGGAGTCTTGATATCGATCTTACAATCTAAACATTAAAAAAGTGTCAAAAAAAGAGAAAAACACTAGTCTCACCGTCTCGCAAAGTCTCGAATTTACCATTCGCCACCCCTGCTATAGATGTAAGCATTGATCCAGCTTTCTGTCATGCGACAAACTGTGAGTATTTGTCATGCGGAAATTTGTGCTTGTCAACTCAAAATTATAAAAAAATGAATATGGTACTTGGGTCCAAAAACGCAAAATCCCTCCCCCCCCCCCCATGATAATAAGCCCTCCAGAAAGTAAGCCACCAAAAATCCTTTGGCTGGGCTGGCTTAACGGAATTTTACAGTACATGTGTACATGTATATATATGTTTCATAAAATTTAGATATATATAAGCATTGTTCCAGCTTTCTGTCATATATATGTATGACAAACTGTGTCAGTATTTGCCATGTGGAAATTTGTTTAGGTTAATATGAAGGGTGCTTGTCAACCCAAAATTATATACAAAATGAATATGGTACTTGGGTCCAAAAATGTTAATTATTTATACAATGTACATTACAAATGCATACTATTGACATTGCAAGTGTCAATTTTGTAATGTATTGCATAAGTCTTAATATTGCAAGTTGAGATCTGAGGTTCTTATTGCCAACACTGTTTTCAAGAAATGTAGCTCCGAATATGTAGGAAATACATTCAATAATATTTTTAACATCTTATCATTTTAATAACAAAATTATGTGAAAAAGAGCTTGGGGCTTAAAAAAGGTGTGCTAATTAATGGCCTGCTTTAATTATTCCCTGCTGTCCTACATGCACCAGGCATGATGGGCAGTAAGTAAGTAACTAATTATTATTGCCTACTAAAATATTTATATGTGGTTATAACTGAAGGCAGGTACATGTAATAAAATGTAATCAGAGCCTGCTGGCAGTTGCAGTTTTAGTTATCTCTGGCCAGAGCTGTGCACATACATGTACCAAGAGTACAGTTTGTCTTAATATTTCATAATGCCGATGGATAAGGTACAGTACATGTACATATTTAGTTCATTTACTATTTCTTGGTCAAAGGACATGTAATATTACTAAGACTTATGTGTATCAGAGATGATACTTCAAGGGTAACAGGTTTTCCTTGTAGGCTGATAGATTTACATGCCAACTATAGCTTGCCAAGTTCGAGAAAACCAATGATTTTTTTTGTGTGTGACTTGTTTCATGCTACTGAATGTTACCTTGAAGGGAAAGCTAAGTGCAAATCTTGCTACCAACTCCAAATTTGTATTGTATCTACATGTAATAAATTAAGTTTAAAGTTGAAAATAGGTTGTGGAGGAAAATGATGACATATACATGTATTATTATAGAATATATATATTTCAATTTGTTTCAATTTGTCTTTGGTTTGAAAATGTTCAAACCAGTTTGATTTTTTACTTGTCCTTTTTTATTTTCATAAAATATTGGAAGCAAATAAAAATAAAATGAATTCAGGTTTATACAAATGTATTGTAGTAAAATTTTAGCTAAAAACAAAATTTAAACTGCAACATAGGTATGCGGCAATATATACTTTTCATTTTTCTCTGTTTCAGATATTTTATGACAATGCTTCAAATAAATTGTTTTAAATTTCTGCTCACATTTTCTGGGTTATTATTTATTTGCACTATTATATGCACCTCCCACAAAATTAATGTTTTAATTATTTGCATGCTGTTGGCAACCTGCAGCCCAGCAACTTTAAAATGTATAATATATAAGGCTGAATATTTTTCTATACAATGTACACTGTTGAAAATATTATTGCAACAAAATTGTGTGTCTGTGTGCTTGCATATTTTTGGTTAGGAGAATTATACACTGTAGAAATTCTTCATACAGTGTAGCTGGGGTCATAAAGTCTTTATAGTCCTATAGAGGCAGGCCTACGGATTCCTTCATTGACGTCCTCAAATGCGTCTCGAGAGCGGCGGAGACCAACAAACTAGCCGCGTGTATAAACAATAATTGTATTGACTGGTGGGCCCGACGAAACGCTCGTCTGCGGACGACCTTGTTAGTTAGTTAGTTATAGTCCTATAAATTTCAATCAGTATTTTTTACTTCTTTGCTTTTTCTTGGCAGATGTATTTCCATTTTAGCAAGAGTGCCGTTATTTTGTTTGAAGGATGGTCTGTGAAAACAACAACAGGTAATGCACTGTCATGGAAAACTAGCTTAAAATGCAGGACCTTTCTGCACTCAGTGCATTATAATGGCGGGGGGGGGGGGGGGGGGGCAGGAACATGGGAATAAAGGGATGGGACGACTAGTACAGGAGGCTGGAGAAAAGAGGGTGGTAACCGAAAAAGTGGGAAACGTTTTTTGCAACATTGCATAATATTTTGCAATAGATAAAAGCACAAATTGGCGGGAAGCACAACAGAAGGAGTGGGAACCGGGAGTACCCCCCCCCCCCCCCCCTGCTTCTCCTGCATTGTTCTTAAATGTACTCATGACGTTCCTTGATTTTTTTGTTCTTTTATAGAGATATTTTTCTCGTGCATTGCTATATTCGTTCTCGCTGCCCTTTATGAAGGTCTTAAAGTTCTGCGTGAAGTTTTGAAGAGGAGGTACAGCCATGTGGTGAGTGTGGATTTGACAGAAACCAAGGTGTATGGTACAGGACCTGGCCAGACTGCTGTTGTTACAGAATCAAAAGGACAATTACCAAGGTTAGATTTGTCTGCTGGTTATAACACCACTAGTCAAGAGGCCTTGTAGTTCCATAATAACCTCCCTAACATCTTTTACATCAGTTGGTAACTAGTCTGTGTCAGCTGTCTCCTTGCCCCAACTTGGCCGGGGTTGGGTGAGGAGATGACTGACACTTTAGACTAGTTGGTAACATGATTTTATCATATGAAGCTATAAGAAATAAATTTATTATTTTTATTTTTATTTAATTATACACAATTGTACCAGAAAATGTACATGTAACTACAAAAGCTAATGCCAATTTTGAGGTCAGATGTACAGTTTGTATTGTTTATAATAAGTTGCGTCAGGTTTTGTTGTTCAAAATGAGAAATTGTGGGTGCAAGGTCTTCAGGCCTTGTTATTGGGCATTGTGACTTAATGTCATGGACCAAAAATCAACTTTGGGAAAAGGTGTGGCTATCCTGCCGTGTTGACGTCAGTGTGCAATTTGGTTGCGAATTTTAAATCAATAAAATTGAGCACTCTTACCCTACATGTACATGTACTAAATGTACATGTAAGTTGATTCATTCTTACAGGTATTGACCTTGCAATTTATTAATAATTTCAAATCAATAAAATCACCAAAAGTTGTTTGATTGTTTCAGGTCTCGACTTTGCAACTGGCATCACTTCCTTCAAACCTTCCTCCATATTGTCCAAGTTACACTTAGTTATTTCCTCATGTTGATCTTCATGACCTACAATGTGTGGCTGTGTCTCGCCGTAGCTTTGGGAGCTGGCTTTGGTTATTTCATCTTTGGATGGAAGTTAAACAAAGTGGTCGACATTTTTGAACACTGCCATTGATTGGTCTTGTACAACATCAATAATCATTGTAGTATGTTGTTTAAACTAGTTAGTACATGTATGTACACAACAAATTGTCTGAGTGAAGCAGTTAGCCAATTAAGTGGGTCACATTTTATAGTGGTGGCCGGGGGTCTGAACATCCCTGGCCACTCCCTGTACAGTTTACTCCGTTCTGGCCCTTCTTAGTGACTCCCGCCGCTGATCTTTGTGTTTTTTTCTATTGCAAAATATTATCATCATCTATCTAATCAGTGCCAAGGTGGCACACAGGGCTTCTGCAAAATATTTTGCAATGGTACAAAAAAAATTTCCTATTTCTCCCCGTTCCTGCTACCTTGGGAATCCTACATTGTACTTCCCGTCTCCCATAGACTTCTCACCCCGTTTACTCCCTGAGGCTTCTGTACCCGCCTGTACCCCCCTACTTTATAACACACATGAGACTGTTAATTCTCTTTTCCACAAGTGTACCAGTTTGATTCTTTGGTTTACAGTACAATGATGTTACAGCTGAGTGTTCGATTTGAAACATGACTGCCAGGGCAACTTTGGAATAATGCAAATTGCATTTCAATATAAACCACAATTTACATGTATAATTTGTGCACAATTTTCATGTGTACCAGTAATTGTTCATTTGCATTACTGATATTACAGTACAGTTTCATGAAAAATCCTCCAAAAGGCGTGGTCTACTGAAGATTTTAAAATCTTGGTGTTGGGACAAATGGGAAGTTTTATGTTGATGTAAGCTTTATTTGTAGTTTATTACAACAAACAGTTTTAAATTTCTCTTGGAAATTATAATTGAATATAAGGTAAAACTATTTTTGGATAAATGGGAAGGTTTTAAATGTCCATGCAAACTTTATTGGTGTGGTTCAGTTAGAATCTGTGGTAAATATAAATTTCAAAAAGTATTTTTCTGGTAAAAAAATAGGTAAATGTTTTGTTTTGATTAGGTATTTTTCGTTGAGTTTATTTTCTGAAACATGAGTGGTACGACTTCAATATTAATCAAGCTGCCGTGTAGTAAATATAAATTTTTTTTTTTTTAATATTTTTGTGGTTAAAAAATAAGGTAAAATTAATATAATTTTTGGATTATTTTTGTTCTGATTATATTTGTGCGAGGTTTTTGTTTTTAAACATGGGTTAACTAATAAACTACATGTAGAGTTTAATATTAATCAAGCTTCCAAAATTTTAATTTTTAAAGACGACCATCAGTCTGTATTGGTGCCCTGCTTGTTTTGATTGAAACTAAAAATCCACTGCGCTTAGCCGAGGACTGTGTATGGCTGGATAACAACCTATTAAATTTTTCCCTTTTAATGGCTATATACATAAAATAATATTTATTAATAATAATTTTATTAATTATATTATTAATATATAATATCAAGTAAAGACAAAATGTTGCCAGTGAAAAATATAAAATATTCACTAGATTATTAAAATAATCTAGTGAATATTTTATATTTTTCACTGGCAACATTTTGTCTTTACTTGTTTCACTCAAGTGAAAGTGGCATTTGGGCTAATGATTGTTTAACAATAGCTTTCATTTTCTCTGCACCATGTATGTTTACAAGGTAATGTAGCCACCTGTTATTCAGGTATGAACCTGCAGTGTTTTGCATTGATTGTGATCTTTGGTTCACTGTAAGCATGGGCCTGTTGAGCTAGAGGGCAAGAAGCAGTCTGAGTTAACTGCTTTGTGTTTTCCAATTTTGACAATTTTATTCCTTCTGATCTAGAATAGAATATAAGGTATGCAAATTCTGAGATGAGTCAATATTTATTGTGGCTAAAATTAATGTAAAATGCATATAGGGGGAACTAATTTATTGTACAAAATTGTGCTATTTAATAAATGGGTGTCGATAAAACAACAGTTTTTAATCAACTGTTGAAAGTAATTTTCTATTTGCTTTAGCTTTTTTACTGTTTTTTTGTCCCTTTTAAAACCAGGAGCAAAACCAAAACCAATCGTAGCTTAGTAAACGTTTGAAGTTGTCCTTCAGTAGCATCTTGAATCGTAGATTAGATTACAGTGCATATGTGTGTTTTTGTGCATTAGGTTTATAGTCCGCAGATGCAGACAAGTTTCCCGCCTGTCGTTTATTCCCACCTGGCATGAAAAAGAAAAATAGGGAAAGTCTGTCTGTGTTCGCGGGCTAGCACTTTGCACTTATAGTTACAGAGAGTTAAGTGATTACACGTTTTGACTTTGAGTTCTGATTGGTTCATTACATTATTTGGCCAGATATAATTATTGCTTTACAAGTTTGGGTTTTACAACAGTCTATTGTCTGATTTTTAAAAACGCTACTTGGGTATAAGTATAGAATATCAGTCTGGATAGCTTTAGGACTGCTGGCAATTTGAATTTAAATTATTGTTTCAAGAGCTTGAAAGGAGGACTGTTTAGTTGTGGTTCTCCAGTAGCTATAGTGCTCCACAAAGGTTGTTGGGACATTTTGTGAAAATAAGAAAATAAAATTGCTTATAACATCTTTAAATGAAAAATACAAGAGGTTACTTTTCGGATGTGATCCCCCCCCCCCCCCCCCCCCCCCCTGCAATAGGAGAGCAATTTTAGCGAAACATAACAAGTGGGAGATAGGAGGAGGGGGTGGTGCGACTAGATTACTGTGAAAAAGGTGTCCCAAGACTTTTGTTGAGAATTGTAGATATTTTTGTTTTGCTTTTTCATAAGAAGTAAAAGTTTTATCGTTCACAAAGAGGGACAGTTATGGTTATTAATTTTTTTCTTGGAAAATATGCAAAATAATTATAGTACAGCTGTCTATACTATTTTGCTGGTTAGACATCTATTTTACTACTTGTTAAGCAAGAAGCTGATGTATTTTGTATGTAGGATTTTGATCTAATGTTGTATAATTATAAGAAATAAATCAACCTTATACAACAACAACAACAACAACAACAACAATCTTTTATTTAGCTCATTATAAAATAAGTGAAATACATTTCACTTGCTCGTCTTTTCCATTTATAAGACAAAAGACTGGGTTCTAGGGAACATAAACGATTAGTTTGAGCTGTGTTGGCGGGGCGGACACGGGTTGGTTAGTAACTTATTTACTGCCGTAGCGAATTTGGAGAGCAATCAAAACGTCAGGTATCCCATCCTCGGAGACTCAGGGGAAGTTAGTCGGGCGCGACGAAATTACAGATCGGGCAACTTTCATCGCGCCCGATCTGCCGTGACTTCGTCGCGCCCTGGGTCTCCGAGAACTGGTGCAGCTATCCAAATCCTGCAAATCAGCCGCTACGACGGATGATTTACCTTCATCAACTTCAAGTGGGTTCTAGGGATACAAGTGGAATCGCAATTCGTAACCAGGGAGAATCCTGATCAGCATTTGGCAATAATCTAGTTTTAAATCTTAGCCCGTTTCCCGGCCATCCCTAACATGGGAATCATAAATAGCAAACAAGCGTTTACGAAATAAACGATCACCCCTAGCTGTGGAGATTGAAATATTACTTTCTATTGGGAAATCTGTAAAGCTCGCCTTGTTTCCGTCGCGCTTTAGAGGGGTGTATGTAAAACCAGGAACACACCCGGAACACCCCGGAACACCCCGGAACACCCCCGGAACACCCCCGGAACACCCCGGAACACCCCCGAACAGCAACGGAACACCCCAGGAAACACAAAAAATATAAAAAAAAATAATAAAATAATAATAAATAAATAAAATAAAAACAAATATATTTATATAGTGGCTGAAGTAGTGAAATCGAACATGGTCAGCAGTCAAGAGCCGTTAACGAATCGACTGATAACCGAACACTTCCGAAGATGCCTCGAATATTTCCGAAGACTTACGAAGATGTCCCGAACACTTCCGAATATTTCCGAAGATGCCCCGAAGATTTCGAAGATTTCCGAAGATGTCCCGAACCACTTCCGAAGATGTCCGAAGATTTCCGAAGATGGCTCGAAGACTTCCAAAGATGTTCCGAAGATTTCCGCACGTTTTCAGAAGACACGAATTTTTCTCTGGTCCCGAGGGTGTCCGCTTACGTAAAGACGAAGAGTAAAAGAGAGCGCAGAAAAATTCGCCTGATACTCAGGTTAGGGAGGTTCGACTGAACAAAACAACGACATGATTGACCAATGACCAATTGTCTAAGAAATTGCACATGGCAATGCACCTCCGATTACCTCAAATTCAATGTCACGCTCTGTGGCTTTGGCCAATTTGGCAAACATTTGAATTTTGAGCGGTCCTTTGCCATTTATTCACTCTTAGATAAGAAGCTTCGGGAAAAATTCGTTCTGAAAACGTGCGGAAATCTTCGGAACAACTTCAGAAGTCTTCGATATACCTTCGGAAATCTTCGGGACATCTTCGGAAGTGTTCGGAAATCTTCGGAAATCTTCGGAAGTGTTCGAGACATCTTCGAAATCTTCGGTACATCTTCGGAAATCTTCGAGGCATCTTCGGAAGGTTCGGTATCAGTCGATTCGTTAACGGCTCTTGACCGCTTACCGTGTTTCGATTTCACTACTTCCACCACTATATAAATATATTTGTTTTTATTTTATTTATTTATTATTATTTTATTACTATTTTTATATTTTTTGTGTTCCTGGGGTCTTCTGTTGGTGTTCCGGGGTGTTCCGGGGTGTTCCGGGGTGTTCCGGGGGTGTTCCGGGGGTGTTCCGGGTGTTCCGGGAGTGTTCCGGTTTTACATACACCCGCTTTAGAGTATGGTCTCCGTTCCTTATCCAAAACGCACCCCTGGAAAAAAGCCGAACACTAGCCTCTTTGGGCTCCCGTGTGAACCAGCCCACGGAGTGGCTGTGTAGGAGGCTAGCCGAACACCGGCTGCATGGTAATCTTGTTATTCAAGCCAATGGAAAACCTCAGGTCAGTAAAAAAATCAGTTATTGATAATTGAGTCATTTGAGAAGTAATTTTATTTTGTTTCTTTTATTGTCATACTAACAAGGGGTTATTTGGACATGAAAGGCTTTCTAAATCCAAAGCTTTTTCATCAGCCCTTCGGATTCGCAGGTTATCTGGGAAAATCGCTGAGAAGGCCATATATCCCACTCCCGCCCCAGCAAGCACTGCGACACCAAGCCATGTGTTATACGTCATCACTATCAACATCAGCACATATCCCATAAACACCTGCAGCATGTGAAGAAACGTTTGTAAAATGTGGATTTCACTTCTCCATCTTCTGCTGAAAAATACAGATAAAGCAGCTGTCAATATTGATGCAAAGACTCATTGAAACAAATATTTTTAAATCCGCTTGATCGCCAGGCTAAGGTTTTCATGCGTTATTCAATCTCTTTATCTCTGGCTTGTATTTCTTTGCTTTGCGGCTTTGCGCATTTTTTGCACACAATGCTATTTGGGAAAATCATTCAATAACTTTCAGTTTACGATATTTCGCGGTAACACTGCAGTTCCTATGAGGTTTAGTGCGTTCACTGCGCGTTTCACCAGAGGTCTATAACTAGAGGTTTCCATCTAGCACTGCACGCGGGACATCAGATTCGCGTGTAGGCTATTTTTAGATCTAAATCGGCGGAAACAAAATGACGCAGAAAGAATGTTGCGTAGCAGAAATAACGGCGTATGCCGAGGTATGCTGGCGTATGCTTTAGGTACCGTTTACACGTACGAATACGGTTTCATTTGGTTTTATTTGAAACCATACACGACGACGATGTGTAACCATGTACTTTTAAAACCGCTATACCTGTACAAAATGGAGCTCGATGCGCATGCGTCCTCACTATTAGTAACTGAGAGGTCAATCTCGTTCCCAGAGTCCTCGTTACCCGTTCCGCCGCTGGCAAGGGTAACGAGGATTCTGGAATGAGATTGCTGAGAGGTTTGAGAGGAGCCCATGGAATAGAGCAACCTCGTTCCCAAGGTACTCTCCATGTGACGTCACGGTAAAGAAAGGAAAAAAGTTTCCTATTTTGGGGAGAAACACCAATATGAGTGCCATGAAAAGTATTTTAGTTTTCAAGTTGTACGAAGTTAATTACTGAAGTAACTGAACCATCATTCAGTAACGATGAGTCAAAGCGTTAAATCATATTCACCTCTGTCTAGGGTATCTTACAGCATGCTGTTGCAGAGTCTCTTTATTGCTAGATGCGTCTTCGTTATCTGGAATATCTTCACTTGTTGACCGTGATTGCCATATGTTCTTGATTAAGAGACGGAGAGGTCTGGAAACTAACCATTGCCTGAACATTTTGAGGCCTTCATACAGAGCAGTGATCAAAAATGTTGACAAACAAGCTCCAAAGAGCACTGAAACCAAATAACAACAGGAAAGTCACTTGGGTTCGTAAACAAATCAGCAAGGAAGTGCTTTAAACTTATTAAGGCTAGCTAAAAAAATTCAGAATAAACATACTCAGTTGTCAGCCAATCACGACTGAGCAAACCCAAACCAATCGTGACATGTTTTGGCATACGTACGCGCGTCAGTTCCCGCGCTTTTAGTAGCCGCGTGCAAAGGTGTCCAATTTCCTTCTTTCCTTCCTGCGTCACAGGCCAAGGTTGCGTGTTTTTGGTTCGATCGAAGTCTGATTGATTCATTACGTTTGGAGTGTGTTTTTGTGGTTGGTCAGCTGTGATTATTATATGGTTTAGTTTTATGTTAGACATTTGGAATCCTCTCTAAGCTGGCTAAGCAGTAATAGTACTCCTTGTGGGAATTCCTCTCGGTCCAATTATCAAAGTAAAACATACCCGTTGTTGAATTAAGCCTCCAATCCTGGAATAAAAGAATTCCTTCCGTGCTCACATGAAACACCTCCTAAAAGTAATTTATATAAAAAAGTACTTTAGATTCGGATACGTCGCAGATGTAGTCTCCTACGCAGCCGTTATTTGTGTCGTCACGCAACGAGAAGCGTTGCGTGACGACACAAATAACGGCTGCGTAGGAGACTATCGCAGA
This sequence comes from Desmophyllum pertusum, assembly GCA_029204205.1. Taxonomy (NCBI): domain Eukaryota; kingdom Metazoa; phylum Cnidaria; class Anthozoa; order Scleractinia; family Caryophylliidae; genus Desmophyllum; species Desmophyllum pertusum. The sequence goes on along the minus strand of MU827779.1, from coordinate 2,837,248 downwards.
TGGTGCATCTTTTCTCTTTTGCCTAACCTTTACCTATTTGTTAAAGGGACACTGTCCTGATTTTAGCATGATTTTGGGAAGCTCAGAAACATATCTGGATCATAGGAAGTTGAACAATAATGGTTTGATTCTTTAGAATAGCACTCGACAAATGACAGGAACCCATTAGGAAGTGAGGATGACAAACGACAGCGAGGATGGAAATGGATTGCAATATGGATTTTTGAAAAAACGTCAGGATGTCAGTTTTTCAAAGTTTCAAATTTGGCTCGGAAATCATTGAAATTTGCAAAAATTTTGTTGCAGTATGGAATTTCTTGAAGAAATGGCTTTTTATCATTTAGTTAGAGTTTATTTAGTTGTTATTTCATAGATTTAGGGCCCATTTCATGCATTTATAACAGTTTTGAGCAAATATGCCGGACAGTGTCCCTTTAACCTATTTGTTAGGCCATCCCCATAAAATGTTTTGTTTCCATCGATCTCTCTCTCTCTCTCTCTCCCTCTCTCTCTCTCTAGACGTATTGTGCACCACTTTTGTAACCTTTTGTCCTCCAACGATAAAAAAATTACAGCATGCCTTAAATGCCCAAATAAACTTTGGAATGGGTCTATCGAGGTCTCTTTTAACTCATGCTAAAGTTTCAATTCCTAAATTTCATTTGTCGATCTTCTATTGCTTTTTTCAATGGGCAAGGTTACAAGAGTGCCACGTGTCAGGGTAACGACCAGAAAATAAGGGTAAGAAACAAATTTCGCTGCAACGAGTCGATATTCCCATTAATAATAAAGGCCACTAGCTTCACTCAAGTACCCCGAACGTTTTGGAAAAGTTGTATGAAGCCTGCAAAAAAATGCAGTAGAAGTATATGAACTTTCATCTAGAGTCAGGTTCGGCATTTCAATTGAAGCCTATGAAATGAAATTTTGAACTTGAAAGTTCCACTGTGTTCTTGGTATTTTATCAAAACAGTTGAAAATCGTATGTTGTATAGTCCTATTATAGGTCTTTATTGTCCTAGAGTTATAGCCTTGTAGGTGCTTTTGTTTTACTTTTATACTCAATTAACTAACACCCAACGTTTTGACTTTTTTCGGGTTACGAATGTGCCACTTCCACTAGACTTTCTTCAGCAGGAGATAGGACTTCAAATACGTCGAAATGAAATAAAATTCGCTCTGCACATCTTCCTTGTGCTTAGTTTTATTGTGTATTAATTGCAAGTAAGTGGCTTGCATGGTCTTGGCGCTAGAGGCAGTTTTAGTTTTAATAACTAAATTAGTAACTGCGGTTATAAGTGCTTGCGATTGCAAATATGTTAATAACTTTTTCAATATTGAAGAAAAAGCCGCCAAACTTTTTGAATTTTCCTAAAATTTATCTGGGAACAATTTCGTATGACATGTCATTGTTCACGGAAGTAGCTGTTACCATGGCAACCATATTTTGACAGGCATGTTTTTCCAAATTTGGAATTTTCGTGTTTTTTTTTTATATAGGAAATAATTTTCTGGTAATAAGTTTTACCCTTTTTGATCATTTTAGCATTCTTTTATTGGTTTTTATTACTTTTGAGTCATTTTTGCTGGTTTTCTGACGTTTTGGAAAAATCAAGAAATCCAAGATGGCGGATCCAAGATGGCGGCTGTTCGGAAATCATGACGTATTATCTACGTCATATGACGTCATAATTATGTGATTTATACGTCAAAAGATAGATTTTTGAACGTACACCCACAAAGTTTCGTTGTGCTAGCCTTAACAATCTCGGAATAACGCTCCCCCCCCCCCCCCCGGTCTGAAAAGACCAAAAAAAGCCTGGTCTGCTGAAAAGGGTTAAGCTATTTTAGGACACTATTATAGTGTTTTCAAGCTGTTTTAGGGCTGTTTTTATTGTCAAGCCCAACCCATTTTGAAACGCAAAACTCCCTCCGATAATAAGACCCTCCGAAAATTCCCCCCCCCCCCCCCCCCCGAAAATAAGCCGACCAAAAAAGCTTTTTGGACAAATATAAGCCCAGGGCTTATTATCGGAAGTTTGCGGTATACTTTTCCATGTATACTTTTGCATGCGTCATACTTTGATGAAAAGATAGTGTTTCCCGGAGTTTCTCATAAGTACACAACGTTCATTAGACTGATGGTACTTGACATGCACTCAATTAGGATGTATAATATGGGAACCTGTTTTAATCCGACAATGACCTAGGCCTGTGGGGGATGCTAGTACAGCATTCCATGAGGGTGTCCGCTTGATACATGTTTGATTGTTAATTACAATTTGGAGCGAATGGAATTCAAGATAGAAGGAGGTATAGGGTAATTCCTTGACGCGTGATTAAAACAACTTAAAGCGTTAAGTGTGGAATGGTTGTTTTCTTCCTCCTGAAACGTAATTGGCTAAGTACCGGTACATTGTGATTTACATAATGTGTACCTGAAGCGAGAATTGGGCTTTTAATTTGACGTGAAAAGTAATTTCGAAGACCCCAAGCAAAATGCTGCGAAAGATACGGTCACAGCAGAAATGAACAGAACGAGAATGAATAGAGCATTTGGACTGATTTCAAAGTAGAAATCGTTGCAAAATAAGTCGCACAAAAACGTTGCGAGGGGTGCTACCCTAGGCAATGCTCGCAAAGATAGTCGCAGCACCTGGGGTGGGAGCAGTTCTTATTTGACCTTATGGGAACGTCCGCTGGATAGGGTATAGTTTTTTAGGGTATTCTGTCTCGAACAGGGTATGCAACGGCTTATTTCTCAGACAGGGTATCTCTTTCGAAATGAGTCGAGATTACCATGAACATAAACTAATGTCTTCAATACATCTTGAGAACTTTGATTTACTTTACAAAAAAATACGCGCTTTTCACAAGCGTGCACAACATAATGCATAATGCGCGCTTTTTATCACTGCGAAACAGATGATTGCCCGCCCAGCTCGAGAGTACCCTTTAAAGGGCGCTGAGTTCCACAGGATCATGCTACCTCATTACACGCTGTATGCTCGTTTCATCCTTGCTTTATGCGTGGTCGATGCGCAAAAAAGCGCCTTTGGTTGTATGCACTAACGTTCACTTGTACGCACTGACGTTCACTTGTATGCACTCACGTTCACTTGTATGCACTAAAGTTCACTTGTACGCACTAAGGTTCACTTGTATGCACTAAACTTTGACTTGTATGCCCTTACGTTCGCTTGTATGCACTCACGTTCACTTGTAAGCACTCCCCTTCACTTCTATGCACTCCCCTTTACTTGTATGCACTAAAGTTCACTTGTACGCACTAACGTTCACTTGTATGCACTAACGTTCACTTGTACGCACTGACGTTCACTTGTATGCACTCACGTTCACTTGTATGCACTAAAGTTCACTTGTACGCACTAAGGTTCACTTGTATGCACTAAACGTTGACTTGTATGCCCTTACGTTCGCTTGTATGCACTCACGTTCACTTGTAAGCACTCCCCTTCACTTCTATGCACTCCCCTTTATTTGTATGCACTAACGTTCACTTGTACGCACTAACGTTCACTTGTACGCATTAACGTTTACTTGTACGCACTAACGCTCACTTGTATGCACTAACGTTCACTTGTACGAACTAACGTTTACTTGTACGCATTAACGTTTACTTGTACGCCCTCTCCTTCACTTGTGCGCACTAACGTTCACTTGTATGCACTAAACGTTCACTTGTACGCACTAACGTTCACTTGTATGCACTAACGTTCAATTGTATGCACTAACGTTTGCTTGTACGCCCTTCCTTCACTTGTACGCACTGACGTTTACTTGTACGCACTAACGTTCACTTGTATGCACTAACGTTCACTTGTATGCAATAACGTTCAATTGCATGTACTAACGTTTGCTTGTATGCACTAACGTTCACTTGTATGCACTAACGTTCACTTGTACGCACTAACGTTCACTTGTACGCACTAACGTTCACTTGTATGCACTAACGTTCACTTGAATGCACTAACGTTCACTTGTATGCACTGACGTTCACTTGTATGCACTAACGTTCACTTGTATGCACTGACGTTCACTTGTATGCACTAACGTTCACTTGTATGCACTAACGTTTACTTGTACGCATTAACGTTTACTTGTACGCCCTCTCCTTCACTTGTGCGCACTAACGTTCACTTGTATGCACTAAACGTTCACTTGTACGCACTAACGTTCACTTGTATGCAATAACGTTCAATTGTATGCACTAACGTTTGCTTGTACGCCCTTTCCTTCACTTGTACGCACTGACGTTTACTTGTACGCACTAACGTTCACTTGTATGCACTAACGTTCACTTGTATGCAATAACGTTCACTTGTATGCACTGACGTTCACTTGTATGCACTAACGTTCACTTGTATGCACTAACGTTCACTTGTATGCACTAACGTTCACTTGTATGCACTAACGTTCACTTGTATGCACTAACGTTCACTTGTATGCACTAACGTTCATTTGTACGCACTAACGTTCACTTGTACGCATTAACGTTTACTTGTACGCACTAACGTTCACTTGTACGCATTAACGTTTACTTGTACGCCCTCTCCTTCACTTGTGCGCACTAACGTTCACTTGTATGCACTAAACGTTCACTTGTACGCACTAACGGTCACTTGTATGAACTAACGTTCACTTGTACGAACTAACGTTTACTTGTACGCATTAACGTTTACTTGTACGCCCTCTCCTTCACTTGTGCGCACTAACGTTCACTTTGTATGCACTAAACGTTCACTTGTACGCACTAACGTTCACTTGTATGCACTAACGTTCAATTGTATGCACTAACGTTTGCTTGTACGCCCTTTCCTTCACTTGTACGCACTGACGTTTACTTGTACGCACTAACGTTCACTTGTATGCACTAACGTTCACTTGTATGCAATAACGTTCAATTGCATGTACTAACGTTTGCTTGTATGCACTAACGTTCACTTGTATGCACTAACGTTCACTTGTACGCACTAACGTTCACTTGTACGCACTAACGTTCACTTGTATGCACTAACGTTCACTTGAATGCACTAACGTTCACTTGTATGCACTGACGTTCACTTGTATGCACTAACGTTCACTTGTATGCACTGACGTTCACTTGTATGCACTAACGTTCACTTGTATGCACTAACGTTTACTTGTACGCATTAACGTTTACTTGTACGCCCTCTCCTTCACTTGTGCGCACTAACGTTCACTTGTATGCACTAAACGTTCACTTGTACGCACTAACGTTCACTTGTATGCAATAACGTTCAATTGTATGCACTAACGTTTGCTTGTACGCCCTTTCCTTCACTTGTACGCACTGACGTTTACTTGTACGCACTAACGTTCACTTGTATGCACTAACGTTCACTTGTATGCAATAACGTTCACTTGTATGCACTGACGTTCACTTGTATGCACTGACGTTCACTTGTATGCACTAACGTTCACTTGTATGCACTGACGTTCACTTGTATGCACTAACGTTCACTTGTATGCACTAACGTTTGCTTGTATGCACTAACGTTCAATTGTATGCACTAACGTTTGCTTGTATGCACTAACGTTCACTTGTATGCACTAACGTTCACTTGTACGCACTAACGTTCACTTGTACGCACTAACGTTCACTTGTATGCACTAACGTTCACTTGTATGCACTAACGTTCACTTGTATGCACTGACGTTCACTTGTATGCACTAACGTTCACTTGTATGCACTGGCGTTCACTTGTATGCACTAACGTTCACTTGTATGCACTAACGTTCACCTGTACGCACTAACGTTCACTTGTACGCATTAACGTTTACTTGTACGCACTAACGTTCACTTGTATGCACTAACGTTCACTTGTACGCACTAACGTTTACTTGTATGCATTAACGTTTACTTGTACGCCCTCTCCTTCAGTGCGCACTAACGTTCACTTGTATGCACTAACGTTCACTTGTATGCACTAACGTTCACTAGTATGCACTAACGTTCACTTGTACGCACTGACGTTCACTTGTATGCACTAACGTTCACTTGTATGCACTAACGTTCACTTGTATGCACTAACGTTCACTTGTATGCAATAACGTTCAATTGTATGTACTAACGTTCACTTGTACGCACTAACGTTCACTTGTACGCACTAACGTTCACTTGTATGCACTAACGTTCAATTGTATGCACTAACGTTTGCTTGTATGCACTAACGTTCACTTGTATGCACTAACGTTCACTTGTATGCACTAACGTTCACTTGTATGCACTAACGTTCACTTGTATGCACTGACGTTCACTTGTATGCACTAACGTTCACTTGTATGCACTAACGTTCACTTGTATGCACTAACGTTCATTTGTACGCACTAACGTTCACTTGTACGCATTAACGTTTACTTGTACGCACTAACGTTCACTTGTACGCATTAACGTTTACTTGTACGCCCTCTCCTTCACTTGTGCGCACTAACGTTCACTTGTATGCACTAAACGTTCACTTGTACGCACTAACGTTCACTTGTATGCACTAACGTTTGCTTGTACGCACTAACGTTCACTTGTATGCACTAACGTTCACTTGTATGCACTAACGTTCAATTGTATGCACTAACGTTTGCTTGTACGCACTAACGTTCACTTGTATGCACTAACGTTCACTTGTATGCACTAACGTTCACTTGTATGCACTGACGTTCACTTGTATGCACTAACGTTCACTTGTATGCACTGACGTTCACTTGTATGCACTAACGTTCACTTGTATGCACTAACGTTCACTTGTACGCACTAACGTTCACTTGTACGCACTAACGTTCACTTGTATGCACTAACGTTCAATTGTATGCACTAACGTTTGCTTGTATGCACTAACGTTCACTTGTATGCACTAACGTTCACTTGTATGCACTAACGTTCACTTGTATGCACTAACGTTCACTTGTATGCACTGACGTTCACTTGTATGCACTAACGTTCACTTGTATGCACTAACGTTCACTTGTATGCACTAACGTTCATTTGTACGCACTAACGTTCACTTGTACGCATTAACGTTTACTTGTACGCACTAACGTTCACTTGTACGCATTAACGTTTACTTGTACGCCCTCTCCTTCACTTGTGCGCACTAACGTTCACTTGTATGCACTAAACGTTCACTTGTACGCACTAACGTTCACTTGTATGCACTAAACGTTTGCTTGTACGCACTAACGTTCACTTGTATGCACTAACGTTCACTTGTATGCACTAACGTTCAATTGTATGCACTAACGTTTGCTTGTACGCACTAACGTTCACTTGTATGCACTAACGTTCACTTGTATGCACTAACGTTCACTTGTATGCACTGACGTTCACTTGTATGCACTAACGTTCACTTGTATGCACTGACGTTCACTTGTATGCACTAACGTTCACTTGTATGCACTAACGTTCACTTGTATGCACTAACGTTCACTTGTATGCACTAACGTTCACTTGTATGCACTAACGTTCACTTGTATGCACTAACGTTCATTTGTACGCACTAACGTTCACTTGTACGCATTAACGTTTACTTGTACGCACTAACGTTCACTTGTACGCATTAACGTTTACTTGTACGCACGAACGTTCACTTGTATGCACTAACGTTCACTTGTACGCACTAACGTTTACTTGTATGCATTAACGTTTACTTGTACGCCCTCTCCTTCAGTGCGCACTAACGTTCACTTGTATGCACTAACGTTTGCTTGTACGCCCTTTCCTTCACTTGTACGCACTGACGTTTATTTGTATGCACTAACGTTCACTTGTATGCACTAACGTTCACTTGTATGCACTAACGTTCACTTGTATGCACTAACGTTCACTTGTACGCACTGACGTTCACTTGTATGCACTAACGTTCACTTGTATGCACTAACGTTCACTTGTATGCACTAACGTTCACTTGTATGCAATAACGTTCAATTGTATGTACTAACGTTCCCTTGTACGCACTAACGTTCACTTGTACGCACTAACGTTCACTTGTATGCACTAACGTTCAATTGTATGCACTAACGTTTGCTTGTATGCACTAACGTTCACTTGTATGCACTAACGTTCACTTGTATGCACTAACGTTCACTTGTATGCACTAAACGTTCACTTGTATGCACTGACGTTCACTTGTATGCACTAACGTTTACTTGTATGCACTGACGTTCACTTGTATGCACTAACGTTCACTTGTATGCACTAACGTTCACTTGTATGCACTAACGTTCACTAGTATGCACTGACATTCACTTGTATGCACTAACGTTCACTTGTATGCACTAACATTCACTTGTATGCACTAACGTTCACTTGTATGCACTAACGTTCACTTGTATGCACGAATTCTTGTGCTTATGCTTGTGCTTCCCACTTGTGGAATAAGCACAAGTCGACATAAGCACGCCCCCTCCCGTGAAAGCCCCGTGTTAGTAAACATACACCAGAACACCCGTGAAAATCTTACTTCCGGTGAAATATTTCATGCTTTATTTCTCCGGCAATATTTACTTGATTTCTGTAGAGTTTGGTCCATATGAAAGGTCATCGTGCAAACCCTACATTTAAGGAACAAAAAAATCTGACCAATTTTGGCCTTTGAAGGTATACGATAACGTTAAATACTTTTGGTAATGGAAGCCCCAATCCCGCACCTGAAAAAGGAAGAAAAACTTGAACTTTCTCAGTTCGCGTTCTTACTTCTCTCAAACCAAATAAATGTTGTAGTTATTTCAGATTTTCTGGAGGAGGCAGTGTGGCCTAGTCATGCCTAGTAGCTAGTCGTTAGAGGCAGACTTGTAATCTGGCGGCACTCCCGTGTTCAAATCCTCAGCCACGCTATGTAACTAACCAGCAGTTGCGATTTCAAAAATATTTATTCCAGTGATTTGTACTGGTAAATTGATCCTAAATACTTGGAGATTATTACCGACATTGATTGCGTCTTAAAAGTAAAACTTTTTGGAATAATAGTGGAATAAAAGCCGGCCTCCTAACGTATATAAATTCCAGTTCCTCTTTGATTTTACGATATTTCTGTACCATTGATTACGATTCTAATCAGTGGTACGAATGTGCCACACATGTTACAAAAGTGCCAGGTTACAAGAGTGCCACCAAGGTTACAAAAGTGCCACCCAAGGTTACAAAAGTGCCACGAAGGTTACAAAAGTGCCACGAAAATGTTACCAAAGTGCCATTACGTCTAGCTCCCCCTCTCTCTCTCTCTCTCTCTCTCTCTCTCTCTCTCTCTCTCTCGTGAAAGTGGGTCGGTCGGTCGGTCGGTAAAAAAGAAAGAAAAGAAAAGCCGAGAAACGAAATCTTGACAAATTTTACATAAATAATTCCAAGCGAGCCTTGATTATATCTTCCCCGCGACCACCATTTTGCAACGAGCCGATATCACTCTGAAAAGTGTCCGAAGACGTCATTACTGGGCTGATTAAGATGTAAACAAAGCATATTAAACTTGGAAACACCCGAGAAAAGGGCGCAGGTAATGAATCAGAAACTTTTTTTTTTAACTTTTTGAAAAAATTGGGTCGGTCGGGCGTTGGGAAACAAAGCAATTTATGGGGATGGCCTTACTTGAAGTTCTTTATGCTATATTGATGAAATAAAAAAGAGAACTATCCATTCAATATCCATGACAACGGACCCGAGGTCGATAAATGAAGCTAACTACTATTTACTTTCCTTTTTTCCGTCATATTGACTTTAACATTTAATTTAGTGTTTTTCTGACTGCCAAACATTCGTTTCAATAAACAGAATGGTACAGCAAGACAATACTAGTCGACTAACTGACTGTTTTCTTTGTTCTCGTTATGTTTTTCGGCTTAGTGTAGCCTGTTTGTAGCTTGTCAGAGAGCAGCAGGTCAGTTGTATTTCACGGCTGTGTGAAACACCAGGCCACACGGTATTGTAATGACAAATCAGATGCCGTCTAACATGCGTTTCTGACATGTTATATTTGCGATCGCTAAAAAGAGGCTGTTATATTTTTGGACCTATATCTTTTTATTGTTACAGTTTTAACACCATCAGAAATGGACGAAGATCGACGTTTTTCGATCGAAACGTCTTTCATAGCGTATTATTATTAACGTTCGTTTTGAGTAATGTTAGCCAGTGACAAAACTTTTATAGACTGAATATTTAACTATAATACTAAGATTTCACTAATTATATTTAAAATGGAAATAATAAACGCGGACAAAGGTTCGCGAATCACCATCACGCAGTCTTACAAAGTGAAGTTTTGAATCTGAAAAGCCCGTACAGTTAAAGGCTTTGTTTATATTGAAACTCGTAGTTAAGTTTGACAATATAATTTCGGTACTCACCATTTTACGTTAATTGCCGCTGTATTTTATGGATGAAAGTGCGACTTCAATTGATCAGCAGAAGAGATCGAGTTGGCTCGGCAGTGAATCTGACCAGTTACACAGACCCTACACAGCTTACAACTGATGAGAAATCGCGAAAAGCAAAGGCGATCTGGTGATGCGGGGAGACCAAAAGTGCGGTACAAAGAGAGGAATATTATTTCGCACCCGTAACAGATGTAAGGGAACAAAAACATCGTTTAACAGCTGCCACAAAAAATTTCCATGTCGACCCATTAGTTGTCAATCAAATGTGTGAAAACAAACTGTCTAGCTTTGTTTGGATTTGAGCCACTGGCCGAACAAAAGAAGTTGAATAATATCGAAAATATTTGCATTAAGCAGAATATTACAACGTTGGAGTTGAATTATGTTTAGCCGTTTCGTTTTCTACACTAGCTGCGTCGCAGACGGACTTGACCTCCGGTAATGTCCGTCTGCGAATTAGTGCACAAATCCTTGTTCTAGACCCCCAACGACGTACCAGGATCTGAGTACTTGTCTGTGATTGGCCTTTACATAAAGCTATTGTTCAATTAGCTATGATTTGGTTGTGATTGGCTAAAGGAATTTCACGCGAGCTAGGACCGGAAGCTAGCGGAAAGCGAGCCTAAAAATAGTACAGTATTAAAAAAATCACTGAAGATATAATGCAGCTTTCGAAGCGGTTAGAGAAAGCTCAGTTTGAATTAACGGAGCTACTCCCAGAACAACGAGAAGCGATCAAATCTTTCTTCCAGGGGAAAACGTGTTTATCAATTTATCCACAGGTTTTGGAAAGTCGTTGATCTTTCAGTGTCTCCCGATTGTCGCAGTCGCTGATATATGATCGAGTGTTATTGTTGTGATTTCACCTTTACGATCGCTGATGGAGGCCCAAGTTTATATATTTCAACAATATGGGTATCACGGACTTGCGGAAGACCCAGAAACTATTCAGCAGGTTTTAAATGGGAACTACCTTGTTCGGTTTGCCGAGTGTTTGTTGTCTAAACTAACGCGTTGTAAATATCTGTTTGCCCGACAGGAGACCAAACGTGACCTCTTAAAATTTGCTAGAGTGAACACAGTCGATGGCTCTATAGCTATTCTACTTCAAAATCCTCCTCATAATACAACATATCTTGCCCGTTAGAAACACTCTTGAAGGACAAAGTAGGTCAGAAGACCGAATTCAATAGAGAACGGCAAATGTCACGAACTTCGAACAGGCCTGTCACCCCTTTTACCATAGCCAATCAGAATAAAGGGGATTTCGAAAGGCCCTTCCGGTATTTCGTTACGTCGTTGGGGGTCTAGAACAAGGATTTGTGCACTAATTCGCAGACGGACATTACCGGAGGTCAAGTCCGTCTGCGACGCAGGCTATTTCTACACCGGCCACCCACCTCTTTCGCACGAGGGAGAAGACGCGCGAAGAGTGAAAACTCGCGCGCTCCCCTCGATCACGCAAACACCAACCTCGTTCCCAGGGCTTTTCCGGGGCAGAATCCGGACAATCCGGCTTCCGACTCGAAGGTCTTTAACTGAGGGGCCACAAAACACTTTCCATCGGAATAATCATGTTCTCTCGAATGAGGCAGCTTTGCAAGGCGCAATTCATCACTCGGGCTCGATTTTAAGCCAGTTTTCGAAAGCAGGAGGTGCCACTTCTGCCCCAGCCGCAGCCTCCAGACTTCTTGCCCAAAAAATCGAACAGAAAAGCGAAAATGGAATGCTGCACGTGACCTGGAATAACAACTCGGTGAATCGTTACCCGTTTATGTACCTTCGCGATAACTGCCGCTGCTCCGAGTGCTTTCACGAATCCTCTCTGCAGCGTTCTTTCGACACCGTCGGCAAGTTAGATCCGAACATTTTGCCGGAGAAATACGAGGTTACGGCTGATGGGGAACAGATTGTTCTTACATGGCCCGACAGTCACGTCAGTGTGTTTGACTCGGAATGGCTCCACTCTCGACGACTGAGCGATGGGGAAAAATCGAGCTATGAAAGATCGACTCTCAACAGAGAAGGGGTAGAATTTTGGGATGCGAAAAAGCTGCAAGACAAGATTCCGAGGAGTGATTTTCACGAGCTTATGCAGGATGACCGGGCCTTGTTCGAGTGGATTAACTCTTTGCATGGTGTAGGTATTGCACTGGTCACAAACACTCCTCAGAAGGTCGGCCAAGCGGAGAAGTTGTGTGATAGGGTTGGACATTTTAAGACCACTCATTACGGGTAAGTGAAATTATTAAAAACTTGCAATTGGTTGCTTCGAACGTTTGCAAATTTTGTTTCGTGAATATTCGGTAAGGTTATACCGGGGTTATACGAGAACGCCTGCTTCCGGTCAATTCAATTCCTGTCCCTGTTTCATCCCAATTGTAAAAGCGACAAAAACGTATTTTTGTAAACGTTTTTGTAGCGTTAATGGAAAAATTTGAATAGCGATTGTTTTTTTTGTTTTTTTCGAAAGACACATGTAGTGTATTATTATTTTTACAGTACTGGGGGTCAATATCATATTGCGTAATCCGGGCATGCTCCACCACTTTTAAAATACATTCATCATACATTCAAGATAATGGTGTTTCACTGTTTGCTCGTTCGTTCGTTCGTTCGCGCAATGACCGCAATAGCACAGGTAGCCCGAGCTTCGAGAAATCTTGGGGGTGTTTCGTGAGCTGTGTTGTGTCACAATAATATTTTTCAGTCGAGCACGCGACGCGATAACTCCTTAATTCCTGTTCCCGCCCCACAGAACTGTCATTATTTATTTGTTATTTATAGAGGGAGAAACGTTGCGTGACGCCCCTAGCATGCATAGCGGGATATAGAGCGTGAGTTGGAGGAACTCGCGCGAAGCAAAGAAACAACAACAACCCGATAGCGATAACCTAGAAGTCTTGACAACTTTCTAAGAGGGCAAGCCTCCCCTTAACCTCGTTCTCGTTACAAGGGAAAAGCCCTAGGTACAAGGTTGGCCTCCCCCTCTCTCATATGTTTTGCCGGTATTGCGACCCAAGCTGTAGTCGACGCGCGCGCGAGAAGAAACACTTGTCTCGACGAATGTCAATGAATGAATGAATGAATGAACTTTATTATAGTGTCAATAAACACATATCAGAATGAAATCTTCTATTAACGACTGGAAGTTTCACGTCCCCTTGATGACGATTTTGTTTTGTGTGTTTGTGCAGTTACGTTTGAAAGATGAAAAATCTAAGACGGTTCTTTCTTTTTTGTCTTTCAGCCATCATTTTGAAGTGAAGACGAAGTACGATGCTAACAACTTGGCTTATACTTCGAACTTCCTGCCGTTGCACATTGACCTGCCTTATTACGATTACATACCTGGAGTAGGTGGCAATTTATTGATTGAAGATTTAGAACAGTGTTTATTTCCCCTCAAAAGGGGACGCGAATGGTACCTCACGGTAGCCTGCGTAGCAAGCGTTTCTGTACCGCGCGAAAATTGGGGCGAGAGCAAAAAAGTCCGAGAATCCGATGGGGGGGGGGGGGGAGGGGGTGGGAATCCGATGGGGATGGGGGGTGGGGGACTCGCCCCAATTTTCGCGCGGCCAGAATGCAGAAAAAGCTCTTCGTTCGCGGAATAAGCTCTTCGTTCGTAACGCTTGCTACGCTGGCTAACCTCACGGTGTCACACGCGTTTTCCCGTGCTTGGCGTCGGCTTCCAGTTCTCATTGGTTCATTGTTTTGTTTTCGTTTGTTGTGATTGGCCATGACTTAGCACCTTGACTCGTTTTGAAGCAGAGGCAAAATGCAACTCGGAAATGGCCTATTTTAACCTCTCTAATGGAGTCATTACAGCACATCTGACAGTTCCTTGATCTGTTTTTAGGTTCAGATGTTGCATTGCATTGAACAAGCCCCTGGCACTGGCGGCGCGAACCAGTTCGTTGACGGATTCCACGTTTCGCAGGAACTACAAAACAAAGATCCCCAAAAGTTTGATCTCTTGACCAAGGCGCGATTCCAGTTTATCGATATTGGAAAGGACATGTTTGGAGATTTTGACCATCAATTTGCTCGCAACACAATTGAGTAAGTTGGTACATGGTGTCAGAAGGTTTTCCACATAATTCACATTAATCTCGGTTACCGAATACCTTCAGAGGAGTCTCCAGTCCGAAAGGTGTAGCGCGTCTGGATTGCATCGCAGATATGTTAACCCCATATCAAATAAATGGTTACAAAAAAAGGCTACAGGAATATCACTAATTAAGTTTACATCAATCCGATTCTTATGCCTCTCGTCTTCGCGAACGTTTTACTGTGCGAATCAGAAAAGCGTGAACACTTTGATTTAAGCTTGGATTTTCCTTTGCCAAAAATTGGTCTACTGTATTTATGTTATTGCTATTTTCGCCAAGCTTTTCTTCAAAAAACAAAGTGTAAATTTGAGTTTCCTGACTATTCTTCTTGCGGTTTGATCATGTCAAAGTTAAATCAAGGTGTTCACGCTTTTTTGATTCGCACAGTAAACGCCTTTCCAAAGTTTAGCTCGAAGTGATTTTTGTAGTTACCTGTTTCAAAACGAGTCCTGGTCAACCTCGTTCCCAGGGTCTCTCTTCTTCCCGCCAAAAGCGATTCAATCGCTTTTGGCGGGAAGAAGAGAGACCCTGGGAACGAGGTTGAGTCCTGGTGTGAAAACCCATGAATTTGATTTGCATGAAAATTTTCAGACGAAAGGTTGTGCCGCAGGACGCGCGATCGTTTTGAAACAGAGGTAAAAGGAACTCGGAAATGCCCCATGATAATTTATACGGCTCACGCTTTGCGGTAAGGACCAGTTAGTAACAGTTTAGTAAGATCCGAAGAGTTTCCAGGACTGATCGTTTTGCTTTCGTTATTTATGACAGGTTGGATGAGAATAACCACATCGTGCGGTTCGCTTTCAACAACCATGTCCGAGACTCTATCATGCTCACTGCCTCCCCAGAGGAAACTGTTCAACTTTACCAAGCTTATCTCACGCTCGGTAAAATGTTAAGAGATCCGGCCAATCAAATAGAGCATAAAATGACGCCTGGTGATATGATCACGTTCAACAACAGCCGTGTACTTCATGGAAGATCGGCGTTTACTGTTACAGGGCAAGGAAATCGCTTCCTCCATGGAATCTACTTGGACTGGGACAGCATGTACTCGCGCATGAGAGTGTTGGCTAAAAAGTTCAATATTCCGTTTCATTGCTAAAGCAATAATCTTGAGACAATATTAGTATTAAAGATGATTTACAGTCCGTACTGCGCAATCTCTGGCTGCAATGTTAACATGAGTCTCATACGAAGGAATGATTACTATCCAAAAAAATTCCGGACAAACTTACCTTTTTCTTCATTATTAACGCTAGATATCCTTGCCAAACAATAATAACGAGTAGAAGAACCTCGACGTTATCCCAAACCAACGTTTCAGCTCATCGAGCAAACGACCCGTAATGGCGGACTAAAAAACTTCATGTTGGCTATCACCGAACGAACTGTAACGTATAACTCGTCCCCAGAGCCAGCGCGTTTCGGTCAGCGGTGACCGAACGCCCGAGATTCCTTGGTGCTGACCAAAAGGATCGCGGCCTCTGGGAACGAGATTGCGTATAAAAATGAAAACAAACCTGAGACTGCGCAGTACGGACTGGAAATTATTGAGCCACGAAAATGGAAACCAGAAGTCAAATATTCTCTTCTTTGGCGCGAACTATCGACTTTTTGTCCATAACGTCAAGTTGTAAATGCTAAAACGAGGGTTTTCCAACTCATTGTTGGGGGGTGAAAGCGCGCCAAAAACCTTCGCCTTCCGGTTACCGTCCGTGGCTCAAAAACATCTACGCTTCAATTATTAAAAGTCGAGTTTGTTGTTTGACGTTATATTTAGAGCAGATTGTTCTTTTACTACAAGTGTATAGTGAAAAAATTAATAATAAAAAATTTATAAATAATTTATTCCGATGTTAGGCCGCTCTTGTACTGTTTCTTATCTGACGCATCCCCACTTCGTCTCTTGTGAGAAAATTGCAAGACGTGGGGGATGATGGGAAGGAGATCCCTCGCGTCATACAATTTTCTCATAAGAGACGACTGGGTCGAGCTGATCTGTGATCTCTCGTCCAAACCATAGAACATGAAAGGATCAGTGCGTCAGGGCAATTTTAGTAGCATAAAAGTTCGTCGAAGAAGTCAATGCTTGTGAAGAGAGTATTAAAGTGTATTAATGAAACATTATTAAAAGGAGTACGTCACGGTTGGCGCATCTTGAAAACATTGGCCAAATTTTTTAAGTTCGCCGTTCGCAATCCCTCCTAATCTTCTCCATCCTCAAACCATCCTTGTTCCTGTTTGGTTTATTATCACCTCCTTGATGTTTTTCTACCTTAGTAAACTGTTATTTGAGGCTTTTTTCAATTTGAAGGTTATTTTGCACTTCCGGCGCAAAAACTGTGACTTAAAATATCGTGACATAGCTCCTTTAAAACGGTCCCCGAATTGTTGTATTAGTTTGTGCGAGTTTTACTAGTTTAACCTAACGTTAACGCCCGGGTTAACGTTGTTGCCGCAACAAAATAGACCAGGGCGGCCGGATTCACGAAGCCCTCGTATTACAAAAGATGTATCCTAGGAAACAATACTAAGGATACATCTTAGAAAAGAAATTATTTAATGCCAATTTCAATTCTTGACAACTAGTTCCTGTCATGATAGTACAGTGGAACCCGGTTAATACGGACACCAAGGGGACACGCTAAAGTGTCCGTATTAACCGGGTGTCCGTATTAAGCGGGCTCTCAGAATAAACGTCACGGACACATGTAGCAGGTAAAAGACGTCAAAGAGGAAGAAGGCTACAAGCAATGAATGCAGCAAAAGGCCAAGGAAGTGAAACTTTTGTGTGAACAGAGAACTTTAAGGATCTTTAAGGTCTACAACGGTCAAACATCGGAAGAAAGACAGTTGTCAAACACGTCACGCTATTGTACTACTGTTTTAGTAATAAAATCGCAATAACCTGTAGTCAAGCTTTCATTTTCTAACA
The DNA here is from genome assembly GCA_029204205.1 of Desmophyllum pertusum. NCBI lineage: Eukaryota > Metazoa > Cnidaria > Anthozoa > Scleractinia > Caryophylliidae > Desmophyllum > Desmophyllum pertusum. The sequence continues at coordinate 2,819,791 of MU827779.1, read as the reverse complement.
GGATTTAATCGTGAAAAATGAAAATATTCAGTGCACAGATAACCAGTGTCCGTAAAGCGAGGTTATGGCTCCGTCAATTTCAAGCCCGACCATCCCCCCCCCCCCCCCGGGCATTTGTCGGGCATTTTACAACTTTTCCATTCCTGGGGTGGGGCATTTGCTATAACCGGGCAGCCCGGGGGTGGGGCATTGTCAAAGGCAACGCGATCTTTCGTATTTTAAAAGACTTACCCGTTTTATTGTTTATTTAAAATTTCCTGATTGCCCCCGATAGAAAAATAGAAAAACTGAGTTGATATTAAACCTCGTTTGAGTCCCGCACTTTTCAAGTGTACTGTAGCCCCACCCCCGCCCCACATGTGCAAACATTTGCACCGTTGCTTTTCACGTGCGAACCAAAGATGGCGGAACGAAGCTTCGACTTCAACACCTAGTACCTTTGCAGTTGTAATGAAAAAATGTTCCAAAAATCATGATTACAGGTATAAATAAAGAGCTATGTATTTGTGAACAATTATAGTGTCCATCATTAATAGTTCTGCTTGGAATTTAGATTTTTAAATTCCTCGATCCTCTCAAAAAAGTTTTTGAACTTGTCCCGTGGGTCGGGCATTTGCACTGCTCCTGAAGCCCCACCGTGGGGATTTTGTGCGTATAAGCTGACCCCACCGTGGGGCATTTTCAACCTTCTGACAAAAAAAATGACAAATGCCCGACAAATGCCCGGGGGGGGGATGAGCGGGCTTGGAATTGACGGAGCCATTAACTTTGTATGAGAGCGTGTCACTCGGGTCACAGAAAAGTGTCCGTTGTCCGTATTAACCGGTGTCCGCATTAAGCGGGTTAATATAAGAGAAAATATATGAGCTTTTCGTTGGGACAAACAAAACTGTCCGTAATAAGCGGGTGTCCGTGTTAAGCGGGTGTCCGTAAAGCGGGGTTCCACTGTGTATGCAGAAACTGTAAAATGGAACACCCTAGGAGCGACGAGCGTCCTAGCCTCGCGCTGGAGTAATATAGTGCGCGTGCGCGCGAAGGAAGAGACGCGCGAGCGCGAGGACCGCGCGAGACGAAAAAAGGGAAACTTCTTCCTCGCGTGCGCCCCTAACTCGCGCTCTTCACAACTCCAGCGCCTGCTACGCCGGCTACGAGACCCGAGGGTTGGTACAATCCATTTATACACACCATAACCCCCCTCCTGGCCTAGGTTCTCTATTGGGAAAAGGGCGAAAGGAGGCGAGTACAGAACCTGCAAACAGGCTAACCTCCCCTTTCTTTTTATGGGGCGTTACAAAAAGAACGTCTTCCGTCACTTCAGTTTATATTTCACAAAATGTCATCCCACTTTGTCGAGCAGTCTTCTTTCCCTCATTCCGATGTTTTATTAGACCTTCAGTTAGCGAGTTCGAAACCAAAGCGTAACATGAGCGACAAGGCATCACGAAATTCGATGAAATGGTGCCTTATTCCGTGAAACCGCGTTGTGTACGGGTTTCGCAGGTGGCCAGCGGTAACCTGCCGATCGTCTCTTCCCGTCGTGTAGACCGTCGTGTATAAGACCGTGTAATCTCGACAGGTCGCACCAAATCTCGCACAATGAATGCCAAGCAAAACTGGACATTTTTATGTTCTTGGATCACACTCTTTATTCCGCTGTTAGCAATTCTACCCATTTGTAATACACAAGAACATGTAGGAGAAGATCTAGACGAGAATATCGCGTTTGATGTCCCGGGACAGCAGCAGCCGATCTCATTTGCTCCGATGGATCATTCCACGGGATACATTGTCTATTGTCCATGTATGGGTAAGTTACTATTAATGTTTTGAAAACATCCAGGTCTTAGTTTACATGTAGTAACACTGTATATTTATAGATCTCACTACATACACGTTATTTTAATTTGAATTTTTTATTGAATTAATCTTGCTGATTTGGTTGATTATATAAGCTTATAAGCTTAAATTTATGACCATTTACTGTATATGGTTAAAATCATATCAGCTGATAATTTAATTAAAAGTTAAGCTTAATTAAAAAAGTTGGAAAGGTGTTAAAACTACCTGGAATATAATATCCTTTTGCGTCACAGAATATTTAAAATTAATTTTATTTCTTCACATTTATTATTTCCTCTGTCATGTGCTGATCTGGGACAAGGAAGGGATACTAATGATTTGCATAACAATAGCAATCATTACTAGACTGTGAGCAGTCGGTCTTTTATCCTCTGATCCTTGGTGCTTCTCGCGGCTTCGCCACTTGCTGCTTGAATGGCACTTCTTGAATCTCGTGCCCTAGAAAGATTAGGAAAAGAAAGATACAATCATTTCCCAAAAGAGAAAAATTCCAGATCCATTGTTATGGGCCTTAATACATGTACAGTATGCTATGGCACAGTGAAAACCCCCTATTGGGAGTTATCTCACGGGGCTAGCAGGAGGTATCCAGATCTTTTTATCAAGGAACAGATGTGATTTCAACCAAGTCGCTTATTGATAGATTTTTAAAAGCAATTAAAAGGACAATAGTTAGCAATTTCTTGTAGCCAGTAATATTTCAATAATTCACTCAGTTTGACTATGCAAGCTAAGCATAAAGACAGAAGAAATCATTAGTTACAGGGAGTGGGGGTGTATTATTTACTTTTCACAGTCACCTTTATATCATTTCACATGTATGCAGATATTTTTAAAATTATTACTGAAATCTAGTTTGTGTTGAAAAATTTCTCATATCAGGTATTAACCAACAGGTATTTTTTACAGGTTGCTGGTAGGGTACTATTTAATTTTTAAATATATTTTTTGTGCTAGGTCAACTACATTAGTAAATAACACAAACTTACATGTAGTAATAGTTTGTAATTAAATAACTTTGATTGTTTTCTCCATCAGGTCGGTTTGGAAATCAAGCTGACCAGTTTTTAGGATCACTAGCATTTGCAAAGGGATTGAATCGAACTCTTGTACTTCCTCCGTGGATAGTGTATCCAAGCCATAAATTAGGTGACTCTGTGAGTTGAATTTACATGTATTTAATTATACCAGTTGATACTGTTTCTTGAGTTCATAATAATTTTTATTATATGTTTACAAATCTTGATAATTATGTAGATTTGATTTAAGGTCACTACGTATACACACGAGTGTCCTGGTTCCTGGAACTAGTCCCTGCAACAAGTCCCCTGTAGCTGTTCACACGAGGGGACTGGTTTGCAGGACTTGTGTGTCCTGGGGACAAGTCTTGTGCGCCGTACACACAAGGGAACTTGTTTCAGGGACAGTCCGATTATTTAAACATTATAATAATTAATAAATATTTTGGTCTTTGATCGGTTTATTGTCTTATAATTTGGTCACAGGGACTTGTCCCATGAACAGTACACACTATGGGGACTTTGTTGTCCCTTCAATTCAAACCAGTTTGAATTGGTGGGACAAAAAAATCGGGTCTCAAAAAATTTTAGTCAAATTTCACAGGTCTCGTAGTCTTGTTTTTTGAGTGGTTCTGTATGTCTCTCTCTCTATCTATTTTTTCGCAAAGCTGTTTCAAAGTCTCAATTTGGTCTCACAATTTAAAAATTCAAAAAGTCTCGGTCTCGCAGAGAAAAACGCTAGTCTCGCCGTCTCGCAAAGTCTTGAAGTTTACCATTCGCCACCCCTACAAGTCACGGGCGTAAGAGGTTTTGACGAAAATGGTTACTTCACACAAAAGGGCTTGTTGTAGGGACTAATGTCCTGGGGACAAGCAGCCTTGTGTGTGTGTCGACCTTTAGTCAGTGCAGTTGGGTGTACCGGTATATGCTGAGAGTTGCAGAGGTGCGACACACTGCCAGAGCTTATCCTGATTTCTGTACCATGATATGCAACTACAGTGGAACTTCGATTTCTTGAACCCTCGATTTCTCAAAAAACCCGATTTCTAGAACCAAAAGTTGTTTCCCTTGGACTTGTTTTCTCTGTAATTTTATCCCCAATTTCTCGAGAAATAAAAGTTCCACTGTAGCTCTAGAGTATTGTTTGTCCCCCTGCATGGGTCGGCATCACAGGTTACCCACAACATATTCTCAGGTTGCTCTAATAGGTTGTTGGTACCTATTCATACTCCTTGGCACTGTGGGAGTGAAGTGTCTTGTCCAAGAACACAACACAATATATTGCAATGATCCCGGTCAGTGTTCAAACCCAGATCACTCTATCCAGAGTGTCATATATATACTAGTCATTAGGCCATGTGTACCCTGTCACCCCACTCACGTCCTGGATGGTGTTCATTGAGACATTAAATTTTATTGGCCTTATCTTATTCACATATGTCAATCATAAAATCATAACTTTATTTTATTAGCATTTTCTACTGGTCTGTATGAGCTACTTAATTCTAGGTAAATTAATGTTTTTTGCAATGTTTATCGTATTGATAAATTATCCTTTTTTACCACAGGATAGAGCGCCATTTGATGACTGGTTTCTTTTAAAGCCACTTGAAGCTTATCACAATGTTATTGCGATGGAGAAATTCATGAAAGACATTGCACCAAGAGTTTGGCCACCTGGACAACGAATAGGTTATTATTTTCTTGTGTGTGCACCATTCAAATGAGGAATATCTGCTCTTGAAGGTTGCTCTATTTGAAATTTCCCAAAAAGCAAATTTTTTAGGGCAATCATGAATTTTTCTTTTGCATTATTGAACAAAATTGGTCATGTCATACCTCTGCCACACAATTATCATATGTTAATCCATAGCTGATGGAGAGTGATATAAATAGGAAGCCACATGCTTGGTGTTTGCTGTTCACATGTTCCAAAACTTAACCCGACTAAAATAGTCACTCAATGAATACTGAGTGCATGCTCAACCTTGATATTTGCAGAAAAAATCATTTGAGGGTTCTGACACCAAATATATTAAAAGAAGTTGCTGAATCATCACCGTTTTATTGAATGTAATAGCAGTCTGCTTCAAAGTTGTCCTGAACATTTTCTGAGCACTTCACAAATTATGGAACGAAAGAGAATGAGATTTCACAGTTTAAAACTCATGACCTTTGTGGAGCTGGTCAATCATGAGTATGCGAGTTATGTATCAATATTACAATGTAATATTAGTGACCTTTAGATCGGAGTACGAGTATGAGATTGACTACGAGTATGACTTTCTAATTTCAAATCAGTCACGTTTCCAGAGCCCTTGCTCCTCCCTGTTGCTGACCAGTAGAGAAGGAGGCTCTAGGAAGGAGATTGCTGTTGGACGTGTTAATGTAAGCCCTGCACGCTAGGTTTGGAAAGTCATACTCGTACTCAATCTCGTACTCGTACTCCGATCTAAAGGTCGCTATTGTAAGGTGAAATTAGATGTTGATCAATGTTCTTCTCTCTGATCAGGCTTCTGCTACTCATTTCGAGATAATCAACAGTGTGGAATGAAGGATGGGAATCCTTTTGGTCCATTTTGGAATCACTTTCATATTAATTTTGATGACTATCGGGAACACTCTGGCTTGCTGTGGGACACTGCACAGGACAGGGTCAGTCAAGGGTGGAATACAAGGTGATTGGTTTTATTGTCATTATCGGTTTTATTTTATGTTAAGACATGGGTACCGTATGTAGACTGCAATCAGTCCCTCTTTCAGATAGTTGGAGCGAGCGCGAAGCACAAGGGAGCGGAAATGGGGCTGGCTCCATTTCTGCTCACTCGCATTTAATGCTCGCTCCAACTAACGAAAGAGGGACTGATTGCAGTATAAGACATGGGAGATTTCTTATATAATTACTAATTTTGATCAATTGGATTATAAAGGACATCCATCTTAGATGTAGATGAACGTTTAATCAATTGTCTCACGATGGAGTCACTTTGAGATGTTGATCGCGACGTTTCGACTGCTTTACTGCTAGTCTTCATCAAGCGATGAGGTCAATATTATTGTTTATGTGTCGACATCCATCTTGATGTACAGAGTCATGTTTTCAGATATTTTGGCAATGCATCCTATTTTGACTGACAAATCTAGAAACAAATTTTTATCAGATTTACAACTAATAATGAGGCATTAATATTATAATAAATAAATAATTGATGTTGTTTGTTGGAGTTTGATGAGGGAAATCCAAGTGAAAAGGGCAGCTAACCATTAGACTGCTAGACTGTTTACAGCCTCTCTATTTTCTCAACACTAAAAGAATGTGAAAAGAACTACAAGCGAAGCAAGAAAATGGCTCTATTTTTTACCTTCCCTGCCCCCACCCCTACTGCACTCTCACTCACTTTTAATTCTCTTGCACTTCTTTTCACACATTCAATGATTTGAGGAAATGCGGAGTCTGTGATCAGTCTATAAGACTGCCTACAGTTCCTTAATTTTGTCTCTTGAAATAGTCCAATTTTGGTAATTTATAATTTGCTGTTTGTCCCAAGTTAAGTGGTGCATGATGGAAATGGGGTGAGCGAGAGCCCCCCCCCCCCCCCCCTCCCTGTCAGACTTTCATGGATGTTGTCAATAGCTGTTATTACAGTTGAGCCCGCAGTCAAATATTCTTTTGTTTTTAAATAGTATGCAAACGGCCTAGGCTCGATTTCCGCCGCTCTCTCAAGTCCGGTCTTCGTTCTGGCTCATTTTCCTGAACAGCGGCTGGTAATTGAGCATACAAATGAGGCTAATGGGCCAATACAATGCCAGATTGACCCTTTCGCCTCGTTTGCATGTCAAACCGCTGACATCTGTAATAACGGCTATTGATGGATTTTATTGTTTGATATTGGTTTCAAGATTTCCAGTGTCAGAGTATCCAGTAATAGCTCTTATGGGAGCTCCTGGTGCCTTCCCTGTGCACGAGGAAGACAGGTGGTTGCAAAAGTTTGTCCAGTGGTCAGCGAATATTGAAAAGAAAGCAAAGGTGTTTATCAGCAGTGTGCTGAAGAATGAACCATTTGTTGGTATCCATCTACGCAATGGAATTGATTTTGTAAGTATACCAGAAGTAAGCTGCCAAGGCATTATCTTGTAGCTGTGGTAACCTCCTACGCAGATGCTTTTTTGGACTCGTCACGCAATTCGTTATCCCCAAAAGATTGCGTGACGAGTCCAAAGAGCGTCTGTGTATCTCTTCTTTTTCTAAGTATCTATAGCAGGAGAAGAAAGGGAAATGCGAGAAAAATCGAGCGGTGAATGGTTTGCAAAATTACTACAATTCCGCGGCTCGTGCCAAGAATTACTTGTTTTCTCCCTATTGATGTAGTGTAGTGTAATGTATTGTAATTAATAGTGTAATGTAGTGTACATAATCAACCACATTGTACTATAAGTTGGTAATGTATTGTACTAAGTATTGTATGTAAAGTGTTGTAATGAGCAAATAAACTAAAAAATAAAAAAATAAAAAAATAAAAATAAAAAGAATCTAAGGAGAAAAGCACTACTACTTACAGTCTATTATAAAGTGCTGAGAGTTGGCTCTCATGAGAGTTTTCTTCAACTCTCATCGACTGTCACCTTGGACCAAATCGCGAGAGCGAGAGTCGTTGACGACTCTCAAGAAAATTGAGCAGGTTCAAGAGAGAGTGATAGTGCATGAGAGTCACTGAGAGTGCATGATAGAGTTTCAGGCAAACGAGAGCGGGAGCTTAAACTCTCAGCAACTCTCATCCTCATTTGGCCGAGCTTAATAGTGGGAGTCCAAAGACCCGGGGGGGGGGGGGAGGACTCCCATATAAAAGTGACGGGGGTGATCGTCGGAAATTTTGAAAAGAACCCTTAAAAGGTACCAAAATCTTGTTTGGTGGGTGTGGCTCAAACCACGAATTTTCATTCCTAGCTCCACTTGACATGTTTAACAAGGAAAAAGCTTTTTTATAATTTGAATTTGTAAATTCGTAAATTTTACTGGAATTTGCCAAGTAAAAACTGTTCGTTTCGCACGGCCACTTTCTTTCTTGCTTTTCGATTCTTGCTGCTCGCAATTAAGATCCCAGAAGAAAAACAATTGGACTGTTTGCAGTTTATTTATTAGGCCACCTGGCCACTGCTTCTCAACATTTACAAGGAGGTCTTTGGCCGGGGGGGGGGGGGCTTCCATATAAAAGTGACGGGGGTGATCGTTGAACCTTCTAGGGGTTAAATAGGAATCGTATGCTCACAGGCTAGTAACAAACTTGGCATTCTTTTCAGGAAAGAGCTTGTGAGCATGTTAAAGACCCAAGAACCACATCCTTCTTTGCCTCGCCACAGTGCATCAAATCCGGCTCCAACAAGAAACTAACTTATGAGATGTGCTTACCACCAAAGAGTGAAGTCCTCAAGAAAACGAAAAAGATCGTGAAGAAGGTTAAAGCAAAACGAGTATTTGTAGCAACGGACAATGATCCAATGATAAAGGAACTTACAGAGGCTCTGAAGTCTTTGAAGGTAGCAGTTTTGTTTGAAAACCGATACAGTCGACGCTCTCTGAGCGGACACTCTCGTAAGCGGACAGCCGGCTACTTACGGCCGCCTTGACAAAACCCCGTTTGAACTCATTCTCGTAAGCGGCCAGCTCCAGTTGCGGATAGTTTTTCTGCTTTCCGAGGGTGTCCGCTTACGGGAGCTTCGACTGTAATAACTTTTACGGGAATGGGGCTGAGACTAGCCTGCTGGAGTAATATTGAGCGGGCTGCGCGAGTTGGAAAGGCGCGTCGAGGGAAAAGACGCGTGAGACGATCAAAGGGGAACTAGCGCATGAGCGCTTTTTCCCTTCTTCCTCGCGCGTCTATTCCTTCCTTCGCGCGCGCCCCTAAAAACTTGCGCTCTTCTCAACTTCAGCGCCTGCTATGCAGGCTATGATGAGACAGGCGGGGCCGAGATATCAACAGGCTGATTATCTGTGCAATGCAAGCCCGGTTTAACTTGCTATTCGACCTTTGCGATTCCGGTGCAAACGCTCTACCACTGAGCTATAAAGCCACTGGGAGCTGGTCAAGTGCGAGGTCTATTTATTGTTCTATTGTTGCTTCTTAATGTTCTCACGGCAGTTATTTATGTTGTTATTTCAGGTGTCTGTACACAGGAGAGACCCTTCAGATGAAACCAGTGATCCAGTAGTGGAGTTAGCTATATTAACCATGGCTGACCACTTTATAGGAAACTGTGTATCAAGCTTCACTTCGTTTGTGACTCGCTATCGCGCAGTCAACGATAAACCAACATCATTCTGGGCTTTTAAGGATGAAAAGTAGAATTTTTAAGTCGTTCAGTTTTGACGTGCGTACTTTGACCTCTTTCTAAAAGGTTATGCCTAGAATGGATAGACCAAAATCAGATCAGCTTATATGTACGTCTCTTGCACCCCAGTTAGCCTACTATAGCACCTCCTGTTAGCCTGACTGAGAATGGTTAGCTTTATTTTGTCAGGAGCCTGATTTTGTGGGTTAGGGTAACATCTGATCTGATTTTGGCGTATACATTCTAGTCACGACCCTTTGTGAAAGTCTTCCAACCTCGATCCTAGGGCTTTTCCCTGTAACCTGTGATCTGGCTATCCTTTCTGGGTTATAAAACGATGGGACAGAAAATGGAAGGGCCAGATCGCAGATTACGGATGTCGAAGGACACCAGAAGAGAGGAGTGTCGTTCCCAAGGGACCATGACGTGACTACAAACCAATCAGAATGCGCCCAACTTATCAGTTATTTATATTATATTGTAAGCTTTTAAAATATGAAGAATATTTATAGATAGGAGACTTCAACAATGAAACTATAGGGACATTGTGCAAATAAATTACATTTTTCTATATATCAAAACAGTATGTAATGAGTCGATACTGGCAGTGTGTGTGTGTAGTTCGAATCACATCGTTAACGGTTCCATTGGATCTCATTTTTAGCCAATCCCCTGCCTTCATGGATCGTACACCAAGACTCGCCTTGACTGAAAGGAATGGTACCTCTCTTCGTATCATTTGGTGCCACCATAATTTGGTGAGGTGATACCAGAGGTCTGTAAGTATTCTAGACCTCTGGCGATACTCGTATCTCATCTTTTTAGAGCGGTTTCATGTAAGGTAATATCCTGATAGCGACCAGCTAACAGGTGACGTGGCTTAGGGGTGCGTGTTTTATGGTGCAACCCGGAGAGTGCAAGCAGTCCGTATTTCTCCTCAGGATCGTCTAACAAGAAGCTAAAAACATGCACACAGTGGCGGCGAGTTCGCTTCGCCGTGTTTTTCTCTAGCAATATTTGCTTCTCGCTACACTCTCTAGACCAGTGGAGACGATCCAGGAGGAGAAATATGGGCTTCTCGCATTCTAGTACCTCCGGGGGGGGGGGGGGGGGGGGCACTCCCTTATATGCGCTATATAGGTACGTGCCGCTGGACAGGGTATGGTTTTTAAGCATTTTGGTCTGGAACAGGGTATCAGTTTCCCAGAAGTTGGCGCAAAGACCGCTAATTAATACTCTGGAATAGGATTATGTTAGTAAGACTAAACGAAACGCGTAGGAGAGAAGCTTGCTTTGCAACTGCATGTTCGCAGTGCTGCTTGCTTGTTTAGCCTTTTGGGTTAGAAAAAAATCGTTAAAATAGCCTGGAACAGGGTATCTTTTTTTAACATTTAGCCTAGCTAGTCTGGAACAGGGTCGCAAAATTAGCGTTTTGTGGTCTGGTACAGGGTAAGGGTTTTTATAGCCCAGCGGCACACCCCCACCCAATTGTTTTGGAAGTAACCCCTCCCCCCCCCCCCGGGTCTAGTACAGCCCCGATATAACGAACTCGGATCGATATAGATACAAGATGATTTTCAGGCATTTACCAAGAACGTTGACAGCTGTATTTTTCTGCGATACCGTAAACTGCTGCTTATAAGCCCTGGTCTTATACAACTTCGTAAGGGTTTTGGATGGGCTTATAAACGGGGGGGGGGCTTACAAGCGGAATAAAAAAAACGTTTCGAAATGAGCTACATTAGTGTTGATCGAAATACGTTTTTCATTTACTGGTTTTTAATTAAGCTTTAAAACGTCATAATCAATCGAATTCATTTCAATATTTGGAACAAAAACTAGAGGGGGCTTATATCTGGGGGGCTTATAATCGAATGTATTTTTTTGTTTACAGGAAGATGGGCCTATAACCGGGGGGGGCTTATAAGCAGCAGTTTACGGTATTCGGGGAAGTTACTGATTGGAGCCGGATGTAAAACCTGACTAATCTGCACTGAAAGCCGCGGGCAAACTCAGAATAATAAACAGCGAATAATCAAGAGCCGACTGTATTTGGCTCCAGTCAATTCCAGTAGTCCCCCAGGCATGAGCATTTTGTGAAAATAATAATAATGGTGGACACCAGGGTGATATGCTCCTGTGGACACTCATGACTGAGTATAATCTAATAATTTTATTGAGAAATAAAACGCGACGTTAGTTTTATTCTCTGTAAAACAAAATATTATATATAAAGGCGCGAGCTATATTAAACTTGATTTAATTATAAATGGTGCTCTGTAAAATCTTCCGTGCTGAGTACCACATTTCAACTGGCTTTCCTGCACGCGACTACAGGCATGAGAACGTCAGGCAAAAGTCACGAAAGGTTGAAAACTGCACGAAAGCAAATATATTTTCTGTACTGTACCGAAATAAGAAAGCCGTTAGTTAGTGGATGACGATTGATCACGGCAAGCCACAAGTTTTCATATCTACGGTCCGGAAATTCAAAGCCAACGAAATGCACGTTTCACGAGGTGGTCGCGCGTGGACTGGACGAGGCAGCCTCGAGGTGAACTCAATCACGCGTGACGGCCCGTCGAGACAAACTTAGCTGAAGAGGCCTTTGTTTATTTGTGAGCTTATATACTTGCAATTGTTCTCAACAGACTACGGAATAAAAAAAACAGGAAACGTTTTTCATGTTGTAGATGCAAATAAACAAAATCTAAAAAAATAATATAAAGTTTGCATGCGTGTTTAATACATCAAGAGAAGATGTTTACATGCTTACAGCTACGCATGGAAACGTTTTTTAATATTTATACATGATTGGGTTGCAGAGGGCTGTACAACCCGTTCTTTCCCTTACATGAAAATTCGCAAATTCGCTATAAAATTCAGTTTCTTCGTAATATTCTCGTTATTTCACCTTGTTGAACGAGTACTTTTAAAACCAACAGTTCAGCATAAATTTGTAAGAAATCAAAACATACATATTATAAACAGGAAGACACTTGCCATTTCCCTGAAAATCGAGCAAGTCCATATAAGGGGTCTGTAAGTCAAGGAGCCTATCACTTTACAAATCCATAAATACTCAAAACCCGCGATCATGAAAGTTCGCATGTTTCCACTTCAGATCCTTCGGTCGTCAAGAAATAGCTTTTTTCTCAGAATCAGTTACTAACTCTGCCCTCTCAGGCCCACCCTACCGCTCCACTCCCCACCCATCCAAGTATTGCACAGTAGCAAGTACGCACCAAAAACGTGTCTTCGTGTTGGCTGTTCTCTTTATTATTGCGTGATGAACCATAACATGATCTCCTGAATTTAATTTCCAACGAACGTGAGTAAAGTATTTTGTGTGATCCTTGCTGATTTGTGATCGTTTCTTCCAAACGAAACAGCTGAACCGAACCATGACGTCATCGTTTAAAAAAAAGTTGTTATGAAACTGTAAACGCGCTGAAATTTCACTCCTTTCTTCCGTGTCAACATACGAATAGTATTTTAACTTAATTTAAATTGGCGAGGAATAGTTTAAATTGAACAGGAAAAATTACTGTCTTTAAATCGCATTTTTCTCGAAAGTGTTGACCTCTGTCGTTTCACGTATTCCGTTTTCTAGAATTTCCGGTCGAATCATATCAATATTCATCGGATAACATCTCCCGCCAAAAGAGCCTCACCCATAGCAACAGAACAAAACATCGCTAAATTTAGTAACGACGAACGTCAGGCTTCTGTTTCGCGCGTTCTGATTGGTTGCTAGTTTTCGACACGTAGATTCTAATACACAACGAGTTATGACGCAGGGGAAGCTGATTGGCTGAGCGCGTCCGAATGATCTCGATTTCACAATCGTGTCGCTCTTCAACGTCTATTCATTCACGGAACTTCATTCGACTGTGTCGTCTTGAAGTTTCGTCGTTAAAAAATTTAAATTTTACCGGCAAGTTTACTCATCTAAGCGATTCAAAACAACGTTACCGAGAATATCATTCTCTGCAGACATCTCTGTGAACATGGATTGCGAAGCAACAAGGATTATCCAAGTTTCTCTGTCGAAAATAACGGACTCGCGTCGTCGGCGTGGCGGTCCTGTACTACGACGTAATTTACTAGTTTCCCACGTCTTGAACAATGTGTTAACCTCGACGGACTCTGCTTATTGTACGTACAGATCGAAAGTGGAGATTGATATGGACATAGATGCTATGGACAACGAAGTTCTGCCTTTTTGATAAATCGAAAATGACGCCCGATATTCCGGGTGGGTCCGTGGAGGCAGGAAATGCGACACATACAATGCGTTCCGCGGCAAACTCGAATGAAAGAGTCACGGAAATGGAACAAAGCGTCCCCACAAATGTCAGGAAGGACAATGTGGAGGTTGTGGACATTAAAAAAGCTGTAAAAGGTGATAAGGAACGTGGGAAAGAGAGGAAAACTTTGGTAAAATGTGTTACCGGTTCGAAACGGGCGCGATCAGAGTATGGTAATGAACCTTGTGACAGCCACGCGGTTCAGAACAAACGCTTGAAAACTGAAAGCGAAAATGAACCGTCAATAGTGGAACTGAATTATCAAGAACCTATGGACATCTCTGGACTTGTTAACGTGTTTAGCAGTAGCTTTTCTGGACTTTCTACTATTCCTAGAGCGACCTCTTCAATTGGGTCGAATCTAGACTCCTTTCAATATCTTAATACTCCCGTGCAACCAGTCGGCGGCGTGTTCAGCTGGTCGCAGACTGTTGTAGAGGCTTTTTAGTTGTGTTTTCGTACAGTTTTTTACGTTATTTTGGCCATTTTTGCCTTTGTTTATTGCTTCTGTGTCAGTAGCGGCTACGATATTGAAGTTATGCTCGCGCGAATGTTTTCATTATGACGAAGCTCATAATTAAGCTTATCTTACGTAATAATTGCAATGATTGCGATCTTTGAAATGTTTAGCCTTTTATACTTCGTATTTTCCAATTTAAAAGGTGATCGTAGTTATAATACATCTCTTCTCGTACGTTTAATTCATAATATTTTTCGAAAGTTCATGAGTATAGAAGCTCATACCCAAACGTTTTATATAAAGACTCACCAAAGTCAAGTGTTTTCATGTTTAATACTTCGCGCTTCATATAAAAAAATATGTATTTTCTAAAAAGGCTTTAAATTTTTAATCTTAATCAAGTTCAGCGAAATGCGCATATGCTATTTTTACTCTTCTTTATAAGGGCAAAAATCCCGAAATATTTGTTGGTGGAACATGTTATGGCAAGCCCAGTGAAGCAGATTATTGTCAGTTCACGCATATGTAATATATTGGAACAAAATTCTTGTAAAAACAAAGAAATATTATTAAAGAAAGAAATATTTTCAAAGAAATGTTAGTTGCTGGTTGCTTTGATCTAAAAATGCAGCATTTGCTCGTCTGGGTACGAACATGCCACTGTGTTCTTTGTTGGGGGTTCAAAGTATAAACAATGGTCTAATATTAACCCTGATTAATATTGCAGGCAGGCAAGGCCAAGTTCGGTATTTTTGTTTACATTACGTCATAGCCTAAATGGTGACCTCATGCATGCAATGTAAATCCTTGAGCTATTTCAGAAGAATGCTTGAAAACTAGAAACATGCTCAGTTTTTGGGGTTATGTAAATTTTGTAACTTACCTTGACAGATCAAGCAAAATGTGTGGGGTTTTTTGCTTTGAAAAGCTGTGCTTGTTTTTTTTTTAATTCTTCCTGGATCAAGTTTAAAAATCTTCCAAATTATATTAAATTCCCAGTTTCATGTAACCAATTTCCTGATTTCTAAAAAGGTTTATAGGGAAGTCAAACAATGATATTTCCATAATTTGCTTAATTTTTTCTTCCTCCCGATTCTTTCTCTAGTTTGGCACACAGTAGGCTCGATTTCCGCTGCTCTCTCGGCTGGAAATTGAACCTTGTACACACAGAGTTGTGAATTCACTACCCTTGAGTACTGACTAACAAATTATATTACTGTTTTATATTTGGCAGTTCTAAACACAACGAAAGCTGATTACTCGCTGTATTGTGTTTCACTAAACTTTCAAGTCTCCCAAAAGTGTTGACAGTATTAATGTGCAACCTGCTGTCTGCCCCATTGCTGCTTTTTGTTGGAAACACTTTAAAATATGATTTCTTTTATTCAACAAGTTGTTGAAACTTTGAGAAAGATATTATTCTGTCAGTGACACAAGCTACTCGGAAAAACAATTCAGAGTTCCCCCAACAGGAGTCAAACCTATGACCTTCCGCACACCGGTCGGACGCTCTACCACTGAGCTATAGGAGACTCGTGGGAGCTTAGGCCATATAACTAGGTTCAAGTGTGACAAACATCCCACATACTGCTAGGATTAGTCTTGTCGATGAGTGAGAATTTGTGGAAAGAAATGATGGTATATTTTAAGCTTGGCAGAAATATGAGAAATATTATTATTCTGTCAGTGACACAAGCTACTTGGAAAATAAATTCAGAGTTCCCCCATTATAAAAACATGAAATCATTAAACTGTATGGAGACCCTTAGATCTATTTATATTGAATGCACCCCGTCCCTAATAAGCGCCCTCTCTCCAATAAGCGCCCTCCCTTGAGCTACCAAAAGTAAATTAGCACCCCGGGCAGTAAATCGAATCATTACAGTATACTGAAGTTTAAGCTATTGCAGATAAATAAAGAATCATTCATTCAAAATGAAAGATAATGGGCAATTAGAAATTTAAAAAGTATTGGTATAATTATTTAAGCCTAAACAGAATGGACTCAAGAAAATTACTTATTGGGATGATGATGTATGAATGATATTTGGGGTATGCATTGTTTACTTTTGCTTGTATGTGTGGGTGGTTTTTTTTTTTTTTTGGGGGGGGGGAGGGGGTTATGAATGTATAGTGTGAATTAAATGAGCCTCATTTTGCTGCCTTGTATCAGCAATTCAGCATCTGATGCTCCCGCATGCACTGGGCGCATGCTGTCAACACTCGTTCGGCAGAAGCTGAAGTGGTACCTTCTTGACAGAAGAGCCTCATTGCTTGCCATGAGACCCCTGACTCGTCCCCAGTCATCTCTCTTGTCTCCTATTAATATTTGATGAGAGAAGTGCGGCCGAGTGGAGCGCAAGGGGTTTCCACCTTCCCAGCATCCCCCAGTCCCCAAGACGCTCGCATATATTAATTAATAGGAGACTGAGAGACGGCTGGGGACGAGTCAGATGAGACCCTATTCATAAATAGCCGCCATACAATTTTTTGCTTGACTAAGTTTCAAATAAATTAATGTGCACTGCAAAATATATCATCTTTGAAGTATGAGCATTTTTAGTTAAATGGCTGCAAAGTTATGGCTCATTTAAATTTAAGACATTTGTATGGGAACTTCACAACCTATCCTAAAAAGCCTTGCTTTCATGTTTTTTCCAAAATTGAAAAGGCTATAACTTCTTCTCAAATATGAATATGGCCTTGAAACTGCACATAATGATTCATTTTGACATGCTCTTTCTTGTTATTCAATTCATTCTTTAGTTATAGACATTTTAATTTTTGCAACACATGAAAGTGAGGCTAGTTAGGATAGGTTGTGATTTCCCATACAAATGTCTTAAATTTGAATGAGGGGGGAATAGGGGTTTTCGGTTTTACGGTTTTGGTCATTTTTGAGATCGGTTTTTCGGTTTTTGCACTCAAAATTGCCGGCTTTTCGGTTTTCACCGAAATTTTGAACGGTTTTCCGGTTTCTAATAGGCCCCAATGCCCCCTTGAATGAACCATAACTTTGAACCCGTTGGCCAAAAAAGCTAACTGACTTCTCGAGACAACATATTTTTCAGGGCCTTTTAATTTGGTTAACCTTAATTTCTTTGAAAACCTAACCAAACCCAAACTTGGAGGGTGGCCATTTGGTGCATGGCTGGAATTTATAGCCGTACAGTCAGCGGCAAAGATGGGTTGCGCTGTCGGGCGCGGGCGCGATGCGCGTGGAGCAAGCTCAAGGTTGTCGAAAAAGTCACGCCGAGCAACGGTGAAAATGATGAAAACCTCATGAAAACCATGATGAAACACCCAGAGTGACGTCACTTAAGGTCGACGTGTCGTACACGTGACAAGAGAGGATGGCAGGATTCACCATGCCCCATGATAATTTTTGAAAACTATAGTTCGCGCCGTGCTGTGAATGTTATTATTTTTATTTCCTTCTGATCAGGGCTGCGCCATCACGTCATGAGCTGCGCTCTTAATAGCTCAGTTGTGGACTGAAAATAAATAATAGATTTCAAACTATATCATTGGAAGAGACCCATGTCAGTTGGTGGGAGGGGGTGCTTCATTAGATCATGATTAGATCATACTCTCTTCTCTCTTGCACGTGCACATGACCTAAGTCAGAAGTTTAAAAGAAAAGTCACTAGAAGCTGTCTGAGCAAGTTTAAAACATAACTTCCACATAGGAGACGTCTGCACTGCGAGTGTTGTTATTTTGCTGCCTTCTTGTTATGCTCGCTTCCGACCTGGTTTAGTTTGTTTTGCTTCGTCCTTCGCCGGTGTATACATGTATCGTAAGGGACTGTGCAATAATTATCAGAAGGAGGGGGTTGGAAAATGGGCTTCATGTAGGAAAATATTAGATAATACCCCCCTCCTAAAGGAGTGAATTTAGTTATTGCCCCCCCTCTAATCAGTCAGAAATTATGTACGACCCCCCCCCCCCCCCCGCCCCCATCACAGTATACACACACCTTTATGCATTTTCTCTACACGCACCTGTGGATTAAAATCTTATAACAGAAAAAAGAGCTCCTACTACATATTTAATTGTTGGACACCCGCGTCTGGAATAAACAATTTTTCGGTCCCCACCTTATAAATAGGTATGGATTCGCCAATGTAATATGTACTTGAAATAAAATGTTAAGCCCCCCCTCTGTTGAGTGACTTATTTTACCTTGAGCCCCCCCCCCCCTCCCCCCTATCCTTGCTTTGATTTTACTTATGCCCCCCCCCCCCCCCCCCCTCCTGGTAATTATTGCACAGTCCCTAAAAGAGGAAAAAGTATACGATACTGTACGAGGATTTGACTCACTCAGTGCTGCCAAGAGCTGATGATCTAAAGGAAGGCATTCCACCATAGATGAGTCTCTAAGAGCCGCGTTACCTGATTCGTCAGTTCGAGTGATGTCATGTCGGAGCCTCGATAAGAAGGAAATAAAAGCATGTCGCGAAACTATTAGATATCATGGGGCACGGGGAATCCTTCTCTTAGATCATCCCTCTTGGTGCTTTCAACGGCGTAAATTTTGGGGGCTGTGAGTCAGAGATGAGTCGTTTTATATCTCGGATCAAACACACGTTTTAATATTTAGCTACTCAGCGGCTAAGACCAATCAGGAACACATTGCGTCCATACTCGATCAGAGCTGTGATTGGTCATTTCAGTGGTACAGGCTTTAGAAATTAGTAACAGAACCCGGAACCTTTGATACGCCAAGCGGCCCTTAGAATTCGGACGGTAATAACTAAGTAAGAATCCATTCCAACCGAAAGTCTAATGCCTGGTTCACACTAGCGACATAACGACGTTCTTATGCCATTCAGCTTATGTCGTTATGTCATTACTCGCTAGTGTGAACCAGGCTTAAGTCGTTCAACTAAAATTGAATTCAAACTGTAAGTTTTGGTACCAATCACTGAAGTGGTTGGACAAAATGCGTAACACAACGGATGTGATCCGATTTTTTATGAAAAAACAAAAAACACAAGACTATAGCATATTAACTGAGTCGAAACAGAAACCCTTATGGGTTTATGGGCCTGATATCGAGTAAATATTTTCGCGTAAGTAAATAAACTTTAAAATGTTCCATTGCTCGTTTGAATAGAAACCAAAGTTTCCACAGTTCTTTCTGCTACACGGTCAACGTACTTATTCTAAGGCTTACAATACAGCTGACAATATTGTTACTTTTATAAAGCATCATACTCGTGAGATTATCCGACATTGTCGCTCTAACATCGCCTACTTTTGAAAACACTTACTGAGTCATAAAAATAATCAAAATTAACTCAGAAGATGGTTTACGACATCTGAGCAAAAAATTAGCTCAGGTGGCAAGCCAGTAATTCAGTATACGTTGCGACCATTGGAACGCTATAATTATTACGCGAAGGAGTTAGAGTGACAAGACGGCTTTATATGTTCTTAAAACACACACAACTATTAGAATGATTTTATTTTTTAGTCTAAAATCACTCTACTTAAAAATATACTTCAACAAAGTATTCCCCCCTTCCGGCAACAAAGAGAATAACCGTGAAGAGAAAATAGAATCGAATGAATAAATGCGAGTAAATACTTGGATTTTTTTTTTTAATTTTTGGCTTTTTAAATTTTTTTTGGTTAAAATAAACACGAAACAAAAATATGCACAATGAAGTAGTGGCTGAATTAAGGACAAGTCTCAAAGGAAGCCGAACAAAAACAGAGATAAAAAGGCGAGATGGGGGCGAGATATGCAGGGAAACAAAAACAACGGAGGAATTGATTAAAAAATAAACGGGGGGGGGGGGGGGTGTAGCTTCTCATCTGACAATGTATCCATTATGCAGCCTGTACTTCCTAAATAACTAAAAAAAAGGAGACGTAAAAACACTCAAGAAAAGCAAAATAAAGTGGGATGACGAGAGTTGAACGTCATCGAACAAGAAACAACCTTAAATTGCACGTATCAATTCTATGTCCTTGAAACACTCAAACTCAAATGGCCTATTTAGCCTCCTCCGCAGGCAACTCCTGGGTTTCCGGAAAATGGGCAAAAGAGCGGAAACTGGGGCCGAACTAAAAAAAGAACTAAAAAAAAGAGCGGGAACTGGGACCGTCCCCCACCCGACTCAGTCACCTTTTTGTCCTCTGTACCAGTCTCTCACTCGTGCCTTTATATAAGGGTTGCCTGCGGAGGAGGCTAGGGCCTATTATTTCAACGAATTGTAGCAGTACTACAGTTGAAGAAAGCCGTGGTATAAACCGGGTTTAAACCCAAATAGCCACACTTGTTACCACCGCGTCTAAACACAGTCTAGCTAGGTGCGCTACACATCGGCTCATCCACATTGTAACAAAAAACAGGTCTAACTTTAAAAAAAATTAACAAAAATATGCTTCAACATAGCTAACTACCTTTATACTACAGTGCTACACAGCCAAAAACGGAAAATATACGGAAAATTTAGAGTACAGTCCAAAAAAAAGAACTCCCTATGACGGGATTTTGGGTTTTGTCACATGTCACAAAAAGTTATAGTTCTTCTTACAAAAGCTTACAATGGCTCTAGCCAGTTTTCTAGCCAGTTTGGCTTGTCTTTCAACTGCATTTCCTGTTCTCCATACCGAGCGAAATTCCCTGGAAAATTCCATCTGAATGGCATCGACCATTCCACCATATCTTGATCCGTATGTCTTCAACGTGTATCCTCCAGAGAAGTAGGATTCCCCGTTTGGCTTCTCTTGTTCAGTGGAGGGCACAGCAGCCAGCTTCTCCTGGTTCATAAAGTGGCCAAGACTTCTGTTGCCTTGGATAAAGTCTTTGAAACAAGCATCGTCACTCCCACACCATTGTTCGCCAAGGCTTCTGATAGAGGACTGGCGTATGCTATAGCGTTTATTGTTAAGACGATAGCGGGAAATTAGGTAGCCTAGTTCAGTCCTTGGAGGTGCATGTCCTTGGCCGTGGATATCCAAGAGCAAACCACGCCCAGTGATAGACGATTTTGCTTGGGCGATGAACCCGCTGTAGTCTTGATAGGCCTTGATTGCGTCTGATATATTGAAAGTTGCTTCATGGCTCTCTCTGTCCTCTCTGTTGGCGTCCAGTTTCCTCCTGCTCAGCATGTTATACACAACATGTGGTCGTAAACCGCCTATTAAGACAACAATTATATAATAATTATGTGATAAATATTAACATTTTTTATGTACACTGTACCCCTACCCCACTGTACGTAGCGGAGTGCTTATGGCGCTTGTCCTCCATTATGAACACTGAGCTGGAATTTTAGCCCGGGCTCGACTCCTCGACTGGGTGAGCTACAAGCTATTGTCATGTATTCAGTGTAGTTTCCTTCGGAGCCGTTATTTGGGTCGTCACGCTAGCGCTTCTCTCCACCACGGGTCAGAAGCGTTTTGCGACGACCCAATTAACGACTGCGAAGGAGACTGGTTACAAGCCGACTGGGATATGTCCGGTTGTTATGAGTTACGGTTGTCACGGAGTCATCATGTTAACAACTGAGACACAAGTAATTATTTTAGGCCCATTCTAGTGACACCGAGCCATTATTTTAATTTAATTTAACCTAACTTAGGTACGATGATCACCCCCAATCACGTTTATATGGGAGTCCCCAGCCCCGGAGTAGTGAGAAGCATGCTCTCAATAAAATACTGTAGTCCCGGGGAGGAGGGGGGAGGGGGGATTCTCATGTGAAAGGGGCGGGATGTTCGTCGTCTCTTTCAGGGGTGTAAATTACAGATTCTCAGGGTGTTCAGGACGGCCCAGCCAATATTTTTAGGCATCAAGGTATCATTTAGGGTTGCACACGAAGAAATAAAAACTGCGTGGTTTACACCGATCAGACATGAATTCAAATCGTTAAAAATAATTGTATCATGGGTCAAACAAAGCTTGAGCCACACCTAGATTAGTCTCCTTTAGGGTTTAATTCACATTTTCCGATAAGCATCCCTGCCGGGCCCCTTTCACATGGGAGTCCACCCCCCGAGACTGTGTAGTACAGAATCAGCTACAAGCCTATTTTCTTGTCCCTGACCGGGGGGGGGGGGGGGTACTCCCCAAAATACATTTACGGGTATGTGCCGCCCAACGGTGTCGTGATTTTGGGACTCCTGATCTAGAACGGGGTATCCATATTCGAGACTTTTCACAAACGGGCTATTAAAATTTAATAAATCAGTCTAGAACGGGGTATTACAAATTGTATTACAAATTGGCCTATTTCTAGAACGGGGTATCAGTCATTTTGAAGGCAAATTCTTTATAAAACGGCCTGATGTTCCAAATTTGGAGACCTGGGCGGCACATACCCACCCAAAGCATACCCCCTGACAACCAAACAATGATATCTGTATTCTCAGTAAAATGGAAAACACTTGTCACAAATATACCTCACCTGTATTGTTACGATTTGCTTGGATTTCATCTGCAATGGCCCGAGCAATTGCTCTAGTGTTCAAATCATTCAATGTTCGTGCGGCGCAATCTGAGCTGGTTGTACCACAGCTGTGGGTCCAGACACATTCGCCATCGATTTTACAGCCGCGACGACGTCTATTTGGCCAACTGTCACCATTGGCCTGTGTTGATGGATTCAGATTTCCACCATGAGGAGCTGTTATGATGATATTGATGTCACCGGGTTCGTATTTTGTATAGTGATTGAAACCCCACTCCACGGTTGTTGCTCCAAAGATGCCAGGCAGAAAAATGCCCGCACAGAGTAGTAGGTTGTGGACATACATCATATCTGTGAAATAATTCAGTAACATGTAGACTTAATATTATTTCAGAAATCTCAGTACTTCTTTCTCTACTTCAGCAAGTCGTGCAATTGGAGCAGCGCATGTCAGTTGACAACTGATATAAGAATTCAGTTTCGGAAGATCCCTAAGAAGCTACACTCTTTTTTTATAAGAACATTCTTTATAAGAACGTTGAGGCTGATGACCAAAGAACATAGCCAAGTTGAGACTGAGCTAAGAACATTTTTATTCACTTGTTTCTTGCATCGAGCTCTAAATACAATATTCCAGTATCCTTTCAAAAATTAACAAAATGTAACATTTCAAATATCTCAGTGAATACGCAGCTCAAATGAGCTCAAAATACTTGAATGCACATTTTTTTTGTAGTAACAACATGAGTTTCTATCACATAAAATGTTAATACCATTTTCATGGCGGAGTCACGTTCGAATATTTTTTGTGAAATTTTATACCATATAACCCAAGAACATGCATGTTAGGAACGTTTTCAGGCTGAAATCGCCCAGAAAATAAGAACATTCGCGATGGTTCAGCCTCAGCTCGAAAATTAGACGTTCTTATAAATTAAAAAAAAGAGTGTATCCGGACACATCAATTTTCTCTCTTTTCAGTAGCTATTTTGATGTCAGTTGTTTAGAAAGTAAATACATTTTTACCGCTCACTTGTCAATCACTAATTGCAATTGGTGGTTTTCATCAACATTACAAAAACTGTTTGCTAGCATGAACAACATCAGAAAATTAACAGGTAAAAGAACTGGCAGAAAGAAACGTTTTGTCCAAATTATAGCTTTGTAGCTTTTTTCATAACCGAGTTATTGCCAAACTGATTTTCAGAAAATTACACTGAGTATTTAGTATGCCGCCGCCATGTTTGTGTCCTTCAGGGCACAAATATGGCCGCCATAAAATTGCACAAGAAGTAGAGTAGATTCTACCGTCAATTCAATATTTCCAAAAGGAATCACTGGATCGATACCAAACTTTGCATAGAGATTAATGATTTCCATGTCTAGAAGATATAAAAAGAATAGCTTTGTAGGATTACATGTGTAACAGTTTAGATTTTAGAATTTTGATGACGTCAGATGAAAACAAAGAATAATTTCAATCATTTAATTATTTAATTATTTTAGATGAACGTTTGCTCAACATTCAACTATAATACCATTCCACGAAGCTGAAAGAACCGTGAAATCGAAACAAAAAGAAACGCTTTTGCTTGGCGGCAAAGAACAGAAAGAGGAAAAAACGGCCAGGCTAGCAAAGTCTATCACAACACCGTATATTCATAGAGTATGAACCAATCGGTCAGAAGGCAGAATATTTATTGAGACGAGTTTTCACGAAAAGCCTATCAAATTGCTTTTGTAAGTAAATGTCGATAAATGATAGAGTATACTTGACCGTTCTAACTACTTACGTGTGCAATCCTCAATATTGGCACGGACATTTCGGTTGCTCCGTCTTTACGTTGAAGCGGGAAAATTCGACTGAGAATGCACAAGACTGGCAAGAGAATATATTTTAGTCTCTTGTAATGCTTACTCCATACTTCACATTTGACAGTTAGCAGGAACTTTAATTAGAAACCAGGGTGACGATGTGTGTCACAAAACACGAATTTACATTTTTCCTTAGTATCCGTGTTTCAGATCATTGATTTCGTCTAATGGATCAGGCCGATATCGGCGCAGAAACAAGATTAAATTCCAAACTAAAACATAAAAAAAAAACACCGCAAGCGTTCACGTTCTCCAAAATACAGAGCCTTTCACGTTAATTTTTTGTTGACTGGACGAGTAAGAAATGTGAAAAATGCAAAAAAAAGTCGGAGTTGCAGATGTTGTTCTGCTCAGAGTTGTTTGCTTAAACTCTTTAGCTGTGACGTCACGTTGTCTTGACGGCACTAACGACAAGGGTGACAGTTAACAACATACAAACTTACGTAAAAGAATTGGATTTTAATGCTAAATAAATACGAAAATTAGAAAGATCACTCTCAACTGAGCCTGAGTTAATTTAATGCGTCTGAACTGACCATCCCTGTTCGCAAGACGGAAAAAGAGTATCGTACTCACCGTGAGCGGAAAATAACGAGAACGCAGATATTACAGATTTCAAGTGCTTTTCAAGTATCCCAGCCGAATTCAAAGACTTTTTAAGACGACCGTTGAAATTCAAGATTGTGCGAACCGTGAAAAATGGCAAACAAACTTGGGCCGTCAACACGGAACATCATTGATATGTACACGCAAAATAGGTGCTCTGCTGGGGGTTCTTTGCTGGCCAAGCTAAGGTACATGTGCATACCATGCCGCAGATACGTCAAGATTTTCATAGCCCAGTGTGTCAACGTTTAAAATCCGCGCCGAATACCCTCGTGTTCCAGTTGGCGGGAAATGGAAATAACACTTTTATATTGAAAGTAAGAAATATCACAATCTTCAAATTAGCTTAAATGGTCCATGTTTTGTTGCGTTTTAATGCTACACACCCCGCCCCATTGAAGGTCAAAATATGGGGCCCACGCGGCAAATTGCATGGTAGCTGTAGTCATTTAAGTCGATCACTGAGGTGCTTGCTGGCTGGGAATTCTTTTTACAAGGAACGTGCTGGGAAATGGAAGTTCAGACATGTTTCTCCCAACTAGAAAAAAATGTTTTGAAAATGCTTATTTGTTGGTTAGTTCGTGGCCATCATGGTCCCTGACGAATCATGTTTAAAAAAGTCTAAGAGTTGTCATTCATTAACATTGTCGTCATATTGTCAGATTTAAAAATAATATAGAGTACTACTTACGTTAGTGAACAATCACTCAAATTGGTTCGGTTTGCTTTCTTCTGCTTTTCTCTGACGTCTTTATGGAGAAGGACATTCAACTGAGAATGCACAAGAGAATTTAAGGATATTTATAGCCTTTTGTAATCCATATTAATATGCTCTCCATACTTCAGTTCACAGTTGCTGGCGTGGGCGCTGACGTCTGTTATTTCCTTTCTGCTATTCAAGAAGGAAATAATCGAAGCCGGCATACTTAATTCTAATATTGGGTTAGGTATGCATGTCTTCACGGAAACAATTTTAACGAACTTCCTGTCGTGGTTAACGCTCGCTGTGGTCGTCGTCTTGGTGTAGATAGATAGTTTTCAGCACTTACCCCCTTAGCTACCACTAAGTAGCCTCCTACGCAGACATTCTTTGGGCTCACACGCACTCCTTCCCACTAAGAGGGTCACTAAGGGCAGAAGAAACCACGTCTCGCAAAACACGAATTTACAATTTTCCTTACTATGTCGCGTTTGTTTTGGTGTATTGAATTCGCCTGATGGGTCACGTATGTCTGCGCACTATTCCTATTTATAACAGAAACAATAGAGCATCATACTCTCTTGAGGAGAGATTACGTGACGAGCCAAAAGCTGAGATTGTCTGCGTAGGAGGCTACGAAGTGGTCTACTAAAATTCAAGTGCTTTTCAAGTATCCCAGCCGAATTCAAAGACTTCAGTTTCAAGTCGTTCACGTTCTCCACAATCATTTCACGTTGTTGTTTTGTAGACTGCGCACGCGCAGTTTTACGAAGTTCCCATTGTGGTCGTCGCGGTTTGCTTAAAATTGCAAGTCCCTGTGCAAGTTTCAATTTCATGATCATTTGAATGGCAGAAAGAACAGATTCCTCAATTCACAAGAGTCTTGGTTACAGACATTTTTATAGTTACCTTGGAGTCAATTTTTCTGCAAATGGCAATTTTAGAGATTGTAAAGCAAACTTAAAAGAGAAAACAAGAAGATCGATATTTGCTACTCGTCGCTACTTGGATTTCACAAAATTGTCACTTGATATGTTACTAATAAACTTTTTGATTCTCTTTTTCTCCCTATTCTCTTGTATGGTTCAGAAGTTTGGGGTATCTCCTTGATGTTTTAATTCATTTTCTACAATTCTCTTTGGGAGAATTTGGATTTGATCCTGGGATGATCAGCTTCCTTATTCTCATGACCTGTCTGCTTAAATTTGTTCCAAGAAGGTACAAAGAAATTAGAAATTGATCACTGAAAGCGGACGTGCAGTAGCGTAAAGGTCAGTGCGATGGGCTTGAGATCCATAAGTGACATTCAAGGTATAATGGTAACAGTAACTGTATTTATATAGGGAATTTTCCAGATTTGTTTCCAAATGCGCTTTACAATTAATTCAACTGAGGGATGAGATCGGATGTCAGCTTGTAAAAGGCGCCTATGGCAGCCACTATCAGTCCATTCACAATCTCACCCCACCCACCCTACCCATCAATACATGTGAACAGGCCAGACTATTGCCCTTTCCGAGGTCGCGCGGGAAGTTGGGTCGAGTTTCCGAACGTGCGGAATTATGGGGCTGTTTTGGGGACGCCATTGTTGACATTTCTGTAATATGATGTAATATAACAATAGCGTCCCCCAAAACAGCCCCATAATTCCGCACGATCGGAAACTCGACCCAACTTCCCGCGCGACCTCGGAAAGGGCATTAAGCACAGTTACTTTACTTCTCCCCCGAGAACCTAAATTTTTAATTTACACATGAAGAAACCCAAAATAAATTCCCCGACTTTTCACTGAGCAGAAAACAATTTTAACTGCAGATCATAATTCATTTCATCCTCTTTGCGCGTAGGTGGCACATAAGACGGATCAAATGAACAGTAGCTCTTTAAATTTTCTTTAATTTCTTTTGAAGAAATCAATTTTCCTTGACCATAATAAGACGGTCATTATTAACAACTTATCAAAACCTGCAACACTGCATCCCTAACATTTCTCTGACTTTGACAAGAGATTTAGAATTTACCTGACCAGATACTAAATTACTAAATTCCCGGCGTATCACATCGAACGTTCGGAAATCGAACTCAATCGAACGATTCGAACGAACGAAATCGAACGAAATTCGAACAAAATCGAATTTAATCGTTCGATTTAGTTCGATTTAGTTCGATTAAGTTCGATTAAAATTTCGTTCGATTTCGTTCGATATGATACGCCGGGTAAATTCCCTGACTAATTCTTCTAACTTTTTTAAAACATTCGGTGGCCACAGATCAGGAAAACGTTAGGGAATGTAACGTCTTCCTGATCTGTGGCAACCGAATGTTTTAAAAAAGCTAAAAGAATTAGTCAGGGAATTTAGTAATTCAGTTTCTGGTCAGGTAAATTCTAAATTTCCTGTCAAAGTCAGAGAAATGTCAGGGATGCAGTGTTGCAGGTTTTGGCCGTCTTTTTATGGTCAAGGGAAATTGATTTCTGCAAAATAAATTAAAGATAATTTAAAGCGAACATTTGCTACTTTTCATTTGATCAGTCTTATTATGGTCTACAGTAAAACGTGTTTTCTGCTTACTCATTGAATTCATTCATGGTTCAAACAAATTAAAGGAATTTGATACACCTTGTGAGTGTTATTTCACGCCAATACACTTTTAATTTCAACACAAGCAAACCACGACGACCACAACGGGAACTTCGTTAAACAATGTCTCTAGGCGCAGTCTACAAAACCCTAGCCTGCTTGCAGGCTCTCATTCGCGCGATGAGCGCGGAGCGCGATCGTGATCCTTACTCCCTCGCGCTCCGCGCCCGAACGTCACGCAATACTAAGGATCACGATCGCGCTCCGCGCTCCTCGCGCGAATGAGAGCCTGCTCGCAGGCTAACAAAACCCTGTCTGAACAACGTGAAATTATTGAATTTTTGGTTTTGTGGAGAACATGAACGCTTGCGGTGAATTTACGTTTTAGTTTGAATTTTAACCTTGTTTCTGCGTAGACATGTATATACC
The DNA here is from genome assembly GCA_029204205.1 of Desmophyllum pertusum. Taxonomy (NCBI): domain Eukaryota; kingdom Metazoa; phylum Cnidaria; class Anthozoa; order Scleractinia; family Caryophylliidae; genus Desmophyllum; species Desmophyllum pertusum. The sequence goes on along the minus strand of MU827779.1, from coordinate 2,791,202 downwards.
TGACCCATAGAAGAATTCGATAGACTGAAACAAACCCGACATACCAAGGATGTAAATTCGTTTTTTGAGAGACTTAGTACCGTCAAGACAACGTGACGTCACATGAACTACAGGGAACTTCTCTCTCACTTTATGTCTTGGTATATACAGCTCTTACCCGTCTTTTGCAAAACAACTACGTGAAAATAATGACCAAATTCTTTGTTTTGTTGAAAGGGATGAATTTTCGTATTATAGTCAATCTCGTACCCAGAGTCATCGGTCTCCTCGGTCAGCGGGTCGTCGCTAGGTTAGACTCTGGGGGAATGGAATTTTGAATACCAGAAATCTGGTGTAACGGCCATTGTTTGTTACACGAGATAGCCAATCAAAAAATTCGAGATTTATTCCATTCCCCCAGAGTCTAACCTGGCGACGACCCGCTGATCGAGGAGACCGTTGACTCTGGGTACGAGATTGTATTATAGTTTGAATTTTAAGATTTGTGCATACATACCTGACCCCCGGGGGTGGTACCTCCCTATGCAAGCGCAGGCTATATAGGCATGTGCCGCCCCAGCATGCATCAAAGCATATGGTTTTGGAGCCGTTTTGGTCTGAAAACGGGTGGCGTTTATCTACATCACCTAACTTACATTTTCACTTACAATAATTGATAATTTTTTTGCTTGTCTTCTGGAGTTTTCCGTGTTGACGGCCCAATTAAGTTTGTTTATCATTTTCCATGGTTTGTACAATCTTGAAAAGCCCTTGAGTTTCAACAGTCCACTTGAAAAGTTTTTGAATTCGGCTGAGATACTCAGTTGAAAAGCACTAGTAGACCACTTCGCGTTGCTCAAGAGACTCAAACGCGACATACTAAGGAAAATGTAAATTCGTGTTTTGCGAGACCCTTAATGCATGGTGCTTAGTGCTGACAAGACAACATGACGTCACAGGGACGCAGTAACTAGCACTTTAAAGCAAACCAAGACGACCACATGCACAGCGTTTAACCACAATGGAACGTTCGTTAAACAATAACTGTTTCTGTGGAGACATACGTAACGTCCGTAGCCCATTATAGGGGAAATAAGAGACGTCAGCGCGCAGGCTAGCAACTGTGAACTGAAGTGAAGAGCATATTAACTGTATTAAAACTGAGAGAATATAAATATCCTTAAATTCTCGTCTGCATTATCAGTTGAATTTCCGACAGAGTAACGCAGAAGAAAGCAAGCCGAACCAATTTGAGTGATTGTTGACTAACGTAAGTAATACTCTATATTATTTTTAAATGTGACAATATGACGACAATATAGTGGACTTTTTTAAACACGAATTGAAATCTCTGAGATACCTTTTGTAACATTACAAGAAACTGACGTTTAAATTACGTGCCAACATCGCCTAACGTACATTCTAAAATACCGGTACATCAGGGGCACCCAACGAGCCAATCTGTCAGAATTCATCAGCAATCGTTATGGGCACGAACTAAGCAACAAATAGCATTTTCAAAGTAATTTTTCTACTTGCTGACAAATTTATATCTCAGTGTTCCGCATTCCCAGCAAAAACATGTCTGAACTTCCATTTCTCAGCACATCCTTTTGTCAAAATTTCCCAGCCAGCAAGAACCTGATACGACTCAAATGACTACAGCTGCCAATTGGCCGCGTGGGCCCCATATTTTGACCTTCAATGGGGCGTGGTGTGTAGCATTAAAACGTAAAAACACATGGGTCATTTCAGCTAATTTGAAGATGGTTGTGATATTTCTTACTTTCAATATAAAAATGTTATTACCTCCACCAACCGGAACATGAGGGTATTCGGCGTGAGTTTTAAACGTTGACACAATGGGCTTTGCAAATCTTGGCGTATCTTCGGCATGGTATGCATATGTACATGGATGCACCTTGGCCAGCAAAGAACCCCAGCAGAGCACCTATTTTGCGTGTACACGTCAATTATGTTCCGTGTTGACGGCCCAAGTTCATTTTCCATTTCACGGTTCGCACAACCTTTCAACGGTCGTCTTATTTAAAGTCTTTAAATTCGGCTGGGATACTTGAAAGGCCTGACTTGAAATTTGTAATATCTGCGTTCTCTTGTTATTTTCCGCTCAAGTGAGTACGATACTCTTTTTCCGTCTTGCGAACAGGGATGGTCAGTTCAGACGCATTAAATTAACTCAGGCTCAGTTGAGTGATCTTTCTAATTTTCGTATTTATTTAGCATTGAAATCCAATTATTTTACGTAAGTTTGTATGTTGTTAACTGTCACCCTTGTCGTTAGTGCCGTCAAGACAACGTGACGTCACAGCTAAAGAGTTTAAGCAAACAACTCTGAGCAGAACAACATCTGCAACTACTTTTCTTTTGCATTTTGCACATTTCTTACTCGTCCAGTCAACAAAACAATAACGTGAAAGGCTCTGTATTTTGGAGAACGTGAACGCTAGCGGTGTTTTATTTTATGTTTTAGTTTGAAATTTAATCTTGTTTCTGCGCCGATATCGGCCTGACCCATTGGACGAAATCAATGATCTGAAACACGGATACTAAGGAAAAATGTAAATTCGTGTTTTGTGACACACATCGTCACCCTGGTTTCTTAATTAATTAAAGTTCCTACTAACTGTCAAATGTGAAGTATGGAGTGCATACAGAGACTTGTGCATTCTCAGTCGAATTTTCCCGCTTCAACGTATAAGACAGAGCAACCGAAAGGGTCGTGCCAATATTGAGGATTGCACACGTAAGTAGCTAGAACGTCTAGAACGGTCTGGTATTACTATACTCTATCATTTATCGACATTTACTTACAAAAGCAATTTGATAGGTGATGTTTTTCGTGTGAAACCACGTCTCAATATAATGTGCTTTCTGACCGATTAGTTCATACTCTATGAATATCGTATCGTGATAGAACGAAGGACTTTGCTAGCTTGGCGTTTTTTCCTTTTTCTGTTCTTTGCCTCCAAGCAAAAGCGTTTCTTTTTGTTTCGATTTGTTCTTCCAGCTTCGTGGAATGGTACACTCTTTATTTTTTATAAGAACCTTTTTTTAATAAGAACGTTGAGGCTGAGATTGACCAAAATGAACATGCTAAGAACATAGCCAGGTTGAGACTTAGCTAAGAATATTTTTATTCACTTGTTTCTTGCATCGAGCTCTAAATACAATATTCCAGTATCCTTTCAAAACATTAACAAAATGTAACATTTCAAATGTCTCAGTGAATACGCAGTTCAAATGAGCTCAAAATACTTGAATGCAATTTTTTATAGTAACAACATGATATAGCAAACATGTATAAAAACCGCTAATAGACTGTGTTTTGGTCTTTTATGCAGGTTTCCTGCAGAGTTTCCTGGCCGGTTTCACGTTCGAATCTTTTTTTGTGAAATTATATACCATGTAACTTAAGAACGTTTTCAGGCTGAAATCGCCAAAAAAATAAGAACATTCGGTTTTGGTTCAGCCTCAGCTCGAAAATTAGACGTTCTTATAAAAAAAAAAAGAGTGTATTCAGATAGCAGTGAATATTGAGCAAAGGGAACATTCATCTAAAATAATTAAATAAATTATAAATATTGAAATTATACATTTGTCGAAGTGCCGAGAGAGGTGGGAAGTTTCAAGGAGCATTATGGTTTTATAACTTCGCTCGGTTACAAGTTAACTAAAGTTAGAAGGATGCGTTATACTATATATATAGACTACTCAAAACACACAGACGTCACGTTACCTGCGATTATTGCATTAGTAGTCGTTGACAAGTGAGTGATAAAAAAATGCATTTAATTTCTAAACAAGTGACATCAAAATACATGAAGCTAAAACGAGAGAAAATTGTCCGGATAGCTACTTTTATAGGGATCTTCCGAAACTGAATTCTTATATCAACTGAGTGACTTGCTGAAGTAATGAAGGATGTAGATTTCTGAAATAATATTAAATCTGCATGTTACTGAATTATTTCACAGATATGATGTATGTCTACAACCTTTGGAGCAACAACCGTGGAGTGGGGTTTCAATGACTATACAAAATACGAACCTGGTGACACCAATATCATCATAACCGCTCCTCATGGTGGAAATCTGAAACCATCAACACAGGCCAATGGTGACAGTTGGCCAAATAGAGATGACGGCTGTGAAGGAATGGATGGCAAATGTGTCTGGACGCACAGCTGTGGTACACCCAGCTCAGATCAGTGCGACGCCCTAACAGCGAATGATGAGTACACTAGAGCAATTGCTCGAGACATTGCAGATGAAATCCAAGCAATTACAGGTGAGGTATATTTGTAACAAGTGTTTTTTTTTCGCTACCTGTCTATTAAAATGCTTAATATTTATCACATATTTATAATTGTTATATTAGGTTCTCGACCACATGTTGTGTATAACATGCTGAGGAGGAGGAAATTGGATGCCAACAGAGAGATCCATGAAGCAACTTTGGATATCCCAGACGCAATCAAAGCCTATCGAAACTATACCAACTTTATCACCCAGGCACAATCGGCTATCACTGGGCGTGGTTTGCTCTTGGATATCCACGGCCAAAGGCATGTACCTGCAAGGACTGAGCTAGGCTACCTAATTTCCCGCTATCGTCTTAACAATACAGACTATAGCATAAGCCAGTCTTCTATCAGAAGCCTTGGTGAACATTGGTGTGGGAGTGACGATGCTTGTTTCAAAGATTTCATCCAAGGCAACAGAAGTCTTGGCCACTTTATGAATCAGGAGTCGCTGGATGCTGTGCCCTCCACTGAACAAGAGAAGCCAAACGAGGAACTCTACTTCTCTGGAGGATACACGTTGAAGACATACGGATCAAAAGAAGGTGGAATGATCGACGCCATTCAAATGGAATTTCCCAGGGAATTTCGCACAGGATGGGGAACAAATGCAGATGGCAGACAAGCCAAACTGGCGAGTGCCATTGTAAGTTTTTGTAAGGAGAACTATAACTTTTTGTGACATGTGACAAAACTCAAAATCTCGTCATAGGAAGTTTTTTTTGGACTGTACTCTAAATTTTCCGTATATTTTCCGTTTTTGGCTGTGTAGCACTGGGCCCGGTTGTTCGAAAGCCGATTAACGCCAATCCAGGATTAAAAGTTAATCCAACTTTTAATTTCTCTTGTATTAAAGTGTTTTCTCTGCTAATGTTTTATCAAGTTTAAGATTAGTCAAAGTCAAAACAGAAAAACAAAAAATATAAACAGAAAACCTCATTGAAAAGTTACAAGTCTGAAATCAAAATTCGCTCTAATCCTGGATTAGCTTAATCGTCCTTTGAACAACCAGGCCCAGTATAAAGGTAGTTAGCTATGTTGATGCATATTTTTGTTAATTTTTTTTAAAGTTTGACCTGTTTTTTGTTACAATGTGGATGAGCCGATGTGTAGCGCACCTAGCTAGACTGTGTTTAGACGCGGTGGTAACAAGTGTGGCTATTTGGGTTTAAACCCGGTTTATACCACGGCTTTCTTCAACACCAGTACTGCTAAATTTCGTTGAAATAATAGGCCCTAGCCTCCTCCGCAGGCAACTCTTATATAAAGGCACGAGTGAGAGACTGGTACAAAGCTCAAAAAGGTGACTGAGTCGGGTCACTCGGGTGGGGGACGGTCCCAGTTCCCGCTCTTTTTTTTTTTTTTATTTTTAGTTCTTTTTTTTAGTCCGGCCCCAGTTCCCGCTCTTTTGTCCCTTTTCCGGAAACCCAGGAGTTGCCTGCGGAGGAGGCTAAATAGGCCCTTAGAGTTTGAGTGTTTCAAGGACATAGAATTGATACGTGCAATTTAAGGTTGTTTCTTGTTCGATGACGTTCAACTCTCGTCATCCCACTTTATTTTGCTTTCCTTGAGTGTTTTTACGTCTTTTTTTTTTTAGTTATTTAGGAAGTACAGGCTGCATAATGGTACAGTGTCAGATGAGAATCTACACCCCCCCCCCCCCCCCCCCCCCGTTTATTTTTGAATCAATTCCTCCGTTGGTTTTGTTTCCCTGCATATCTCGCCTTTTTATCTCTGTTTTGTTCGGCTTCCTTTGAGACTTGTCCTTAATTCAGCCACTACTTCATTGTGCATATTTTTGTTTTGTGTTTATTTCCACCCAAAAAATTTTAAAAGCCAAAAAGTAAAAAAAAAAAAAAAAAAATCCAAGTATTTACACGCATTTATTCATTCGATTCTATTTTCTCTTCATGATTATTCTCTTGGTTGCCTTTTTAAAGTAGGGGGAATAATTTGTTGAAGTATATTTTTAAAGCCGTCTTGTCACTTTAATTCCTTCGCGTAATAATTATAGCGTTCCAATGGTCGCAACGTATACTGAATTACTGGCTTGCCACCTGAGCTAATTTTTTGCTCAGATGTCGTAAACCGTCTTCTGTTTGAGTTAATTTTGATTATTTTTATGACTCAGTAAGTGTTTTCAAAAGTAGGCGAGTGTTAGAGCGACAAGGATAATCGTGTGATGCTTTATAAAAGTAACAATATTGTCAGCTGTATTGCAAGCCTTAGAATAAGTACGTTGGCCGTGTAGCAGAAAGAACTGTGGAAACTTTGGTTTCCATTCAAACGAGCAATGGAACATTTTAAAGTTTATTTACTTACGCGAAAATATTTACTCGATATCAGACCCATAAACCCATAAGGGTTTCTGTTTCGACTCAGTTATGCTATAGTCTTGTGTTTTTTTGTTTCTTCATAAAAAATCGGATCACATCCGTTCTTGTTACGCATTTTGTCCAACCACTTCAGTGATTGGTACCTGAAAACTTACAGTTTGAAGTCACTTTTAGTTGAACGACTTAAGCCTGGTTCACACTAGCGAGTAGCGACATAACGACATAAGCTGAATGACATAAGAACGTCGTTATGTCGCTAGTGTGAACCAGGCATTAGACTTTCGGTTGGAATGGATTCTTACTTAGTTATTACCGTCCGAATTCTAAGGACCGCTTGGGTATCAAAGGTTCCGGGTTCTGTTACTAATTTCTAATGCCTATACCACTGAAATGACCAATCACAGCTCTGATCGAGTATGGACGCAATGTGTTCCTGATTGGTCTTAGCCGCTGAGTAGCTAAATATTAAAACGCGTGTTTGATCCGAGATATAAAACGACTCATCTCTGACTCACAGCCCCAAAATTTGCGACTAAAATCTGTCTTGCAGCACCAAGAGGGGATGTTCTAAGAGAAGGATCCGCCGTGCCCCATGACTATCTATTAATAGTTTCGCGACGTGCTGTGAAAAGTTATTTTTATTTCCTTTTGATCGAGGCTCCGACATGACATCACTCGAACTGACGAATCAGGTAGCGGCTCTTAGAGACTCATCTATGGTGGAATGCCTTCCTTTAGATCATCAGCTCTTGGCAGCACTGAGTGAGACCACTGTCAAATCCTCGTACAGTATCGTAAATGTTCGCTGTTGTTGTTGCTGCGCAGTAATAATTTAATAATAATAATTTATTGACTTGATATAGCGCCTTTTAACATTAAAATGATCAAAGCGCTTTACATGAATGAATTAAATGTATGTATATATATAATTAAAATATGTATACAATAAGATGAATTAATTAAGATATATATACAATAAGATAAAACTATGAAAAACTCCTAAACTAATACATTACTAGAAATAAGCGTAAGACCCGAAGTAAGACCCGAAGTCCGGAAGTCCAGAATCTTGTCATGGCGGATCGCTTCCCCCAAGAGGTCCTTGTTGGCCGCTCCACCGCTGGACAAGGGTAACGAGGACTCTGGGAACGAGATTGACTCTACGTACTTTGAGATCCACTAAGCAATTTACAACATTTTTCTTCTTTTACTATAAATAACTCAATAATATTACAATATAAACTTTTACAATGGTTTCTTAAACACTTCTGCTTCCTGTATGGACAATAGAGTTCCAAAAACAAAGTGCTGTATTACAGGGAACTTGGAGAGGACCTACATAATGATAGAAAAGAATTAAAATAAATAAAACATCATTAATAACTTGCGTCAATAAACTAACATCAGAGCTTGTCATAAAATGACAACATTCTTTTCTCTGTAACAACCTGGAACTTATAAAATCAAAAGTTGAAAGGAGCTACAATGCTTGTCAAAAGAGGGGAGTAGCAATACTCCAAGTCGGCTTCGTGCTATGGAAACCAGGATAAGCTTTAGCCTGCGTAGCTGGCGGTCTTGTTGGCGCGCGAAGGCAAAATTCGTATGCGAGCGGCGGAGCCGCGAGAGTCTGGGGCGGGAGGGTCTGAAAGACCGCCTGCTCGGAAACTAAGGTTTTTTGAGTTGTCCGCACGCCAGCGAACGGGAAATATGGATTGGCTGAGAATGCGTACACGTCAATCAAATGTTCAGGTCATCTCCCAAGGGGCTCTCCAGGACGCCATAATATTTTACGCGAAAAGCCGACGCTTTTTGTTAACACGTGAGATGGAGAGTATAGAAGAGAGAGTAACGATACCGATTGTGTTTTAAAGGAAGAGCAAGAAACGGCCGTTAAGAAATTGCTTCAACCATGGTCTTGACTGAACAAAGCCAAATAGCACAGCACGAAAAATAGTCGACTTGCGCCGACACTCATCAAACATCAAATGGTGGAGAGCAAAAATATTCGAGGGGTTTGCAAGAAGAACATATACCTTCCAATCAACATAACTCCACGTTCAAACTAAAACATGGAGTGCTCAAAAAGGCATCTACAAAACGCAAAACAGTCGATTTGCGTGAAATATTTATATTTCTATCTTGTGGGGCAAGAACGTCACACAACGAACAAAGGAGGATACAAACATCGAGCTCAAGCTCGGTCAAATCGATGGAAGTGCGCCAGCAGTAGTCTCTGTACCAAGACAAATATAATCCAAAACAAAATATAATCCTGCAACAGCTTTTATAATAATCAAATCAGGTCAAATCAAATGCCGGACCCGGCAAGAAATGCAAGAAATAAACGTCCTACACGGAATATTTCATATCTAGTCCTTCCAGAGTGAACATTAAGATAGCCGAAAACATATCTTGCATTATAATCCATCAAAATTTTTTCTCGCGCACGATTGGTCTAAACACGTCACGTGACACAGCCAAAACTGGGGAATATCCGGGTGATATTCCCCAAGTGATATTCCCCAGTTTTGAAGATTTGCGTTTCACCTTCGCAGGTTCAGTTTTCGTCTCAAATAAATTGCGAAATTAAATAAAACTGATTGTTTTGAAAAGACTAGAAATATTTTTGAACGCCAACAGAATTATTTTGTTGTTTTTAAAACAGTTTGGCCGACAGAGATCTTCCACGGCAAACAGAGCGGCCTTGTGAAAAAATATTTGAAGGATAATAACTACAATAGCCTCCATTTGGCTTCAAAAATATGCTCGGATATTTGTACTTGGACATTATCTGTTCCTCGAAGCTCACAGTTTTCCTCGAGCTTCGGTTCGCTTCTCGGAACAGATAATGTCCGCGAACAAATATCCGAGCATATTTCCTCACCAAATGGCGGCTATTGTTTATATATAAATGAGACGAAACAAACCTTAGCAAAACATCGCAAATTACGGAGGTGTCAAACTCTACAGGGCGAAAACCTGACAGGAAGCCAAACACGACCTCTTTAAACCCAGAGACTAATTGACTAGTGCAAAGTGTTTAAATTTATAAGTTTGGAACTTGTTATTTAAATTTGCAAGTTAGTCGACAGTCCAATCGACGTCCAGAGTCCAGTCCTTGTTTTCCAGCTGGCCCCGAGGGAGCCCTGGGCACGAGAAAGAGTTCATCGACTATTTTTAAATTTCCCCGCTTTCCCCTCTATTGAAAGTCAAACCACCTCGTTTTTGCAGGTAAAAGTCTTATCATTTCTGCATTCAGCGGCTGCCAAATTCGCATCTGATCACTCAGAATATCGACCAATTATTTTCAGACGCAAGTCGTCAAATAAGCTGTGAACGGCTACAATGAAATCTAAGCAATATGCCTTTGGAACTTTGAGAAATTTTTGAGAAGTCGTTCCTGTTTCTGTGTAGACGGCAGTGAGTTAGTCAGAGCATGAGTTATACCAAAATTATATAAAAGTGGATATATGAAATGGTATGTTGTATTCCAAAAATCCAGAAAGTAATTAAATTCACATTCACACAACATAATTATGGTAAATACCAGCAAATACCAATGTTGCGGCGGAAGTTTGCAAAAATGCCCGCAAAAGAACATCCGGTTTGACTGTAACCAAAAAAAAAAAAGAAAAGAAAAAGGGAAAGAAAAAAAACGGCTCTGGAGGACTCAAACCAAAAAAAAAAAGGAAAAAAGAACCTCAGGTGGATTCGAATCTTTGCCCCCAGTCCCGAAGATCAGATTCCACAGATCGTCAGCGCATGCATAAATTTGCATATTATAAGCCCTTATTCTAGAAAGAAAGCTAGTACAAAAAGAGGAAAGCATTGTCCGAAACAAATATATATTGTGCTAAATACAATATTAGTAATAACGCAGATAGATCACCCACGTTTTGCGTGGTGAGCATGCGTGACCCCCCAAGATTTATTAATTCATATTAATTAATTAATTGATTATGAGAGTTTACAGCATAGTGAACTAGCGAACTAGTGACTTATCGTGAACGGCTCAACACAAAACCATACCTACAGTGCACTTTGCACTAAAAATTGCTAGAATGTACACAGTCGAAGGCTCTACTTGAACATCGTCCTCATAATTAAACATATATTGCCCGTTAGAAATACACTAACTTGAAGCAAAAGTTCTGCATTTAATGGTCTTTAATAGATAACGGCAAATGTACAAATGTCACGAACGGTAGGAGTCGTGTAGGCCTGTCATAGTTTCATGTTACGAACTGCTCTCTGATTGGTTGGGTTAATTGGATCCACAATAGGTGTCGGAGGGGGCGGCACTCAAAAAACCTACGTTTCCTTGCAGGTGGTCTTTCAGACCCTCCCACCCCAGACTCTCGCGGCTTTGCCGCTTACGAATTTTGCCTTCGCGCGCCAACAAGACTGCCAGCTACGCAGGCTAGATAAGCTTCGGCAGTGTGGGCTAGTTTGGCCTCAAAGGGAGGAGTAGCAATACTCCAAGTCGGCTTCGTGCTATGGAAACCAGGAAAAGCTCCGGCAGTGTGGGCCAGTTTGGCCCAAGTGCGGCTTTACCTACTTTATTTTTTATAGGAAATTTATAATGAGGACAGTTCATACATACCTGAGCTTTGTACATTTTTATTAAACCAGAGTTGACTTTGTCCCAAGTTTTCACAGAACTTATACCCCATAATACGTTGGAGTGTTCCGCAAAAGGTCCCGTTTTCGCCTAAAAAAACACAATACCAAAACAGAGGAAAAAAACATCCTTTACATTACATTACATTTACTTGCTCGACATGTCAACCTTGTTGACAAAAATTACTCATAGCAAGACTTAAGGACGGTGCCTTTTTGTTACTGCGCATACGTTCTGCAGATACAGAACATTGCGGGATTTCTTTCAGGCTAAGCTCAGCAGGGAAATAAATGGTCGCGGTTTTCTCCTAATAACTTACAAAAACGCGGTGTGCCCCCTATTTTTTATGTTAAAAAAGGGAAGCGGTAAGCCTATTCAACATATGATCAATGTTTTGTTGTGTGCAAAAGTTATTTAGACTGTATTTTTGGCATACCGGAGGAGAGCTGTCAGGGTTGATAATGGCTACGTTGCGATGATTTTTAATTTAAAAACACACAAACAGAACTACTATTTGTTAAGTATTTTAAAGTTTTTTAGATTTAGTGTTGCTTTTGTGTTTGCAAAGGCAAATTCAAAGGGAATCTGCGAAGAAATATTTTTTTCTTCTTTTTTCAAGAAAATGCTACGTCAGCAATTTTTTCCCAGATTGAAGCTTGATTATCTCTGAAAAATGCGTGGTTACCCCCAATTTTCTTTTTGGATTCCAATAGCCCTTGCTAAGATCTGATTTTCCCGCATAGTCATGAGCCACGAAAAAATACTTTGGTATTAGGAGGCACTGTCCTTAATTATACAAATGTCTTAAAAAATCAACCAATCAAAATCACTACCCGGTGTTTGGGTAGTGACGTCACCGGACGGCATTAGCAACCAATCAATTCAGACGTCTCAAGAGGGAGTAAGAAACAGTAGACTGTGAACAGGGGGGAGGGCAAAATCACTCTGGGTACAGGGGCGGGGCGCGAGGAGGTGTCAAAAAATATTTCTTGATGCCTCCTCGCTCCCCACCCCCGTACCCAGAGTAATTTTGTCCTCTCCCCAGATTTCACTCGCCAAATTATCCAAGATGGCGTCTCCACGATCAAACTTGATGGCGTGACGATTTCAGCGCAAATAATAGAGGGACTGTTCACAGTCTAGCAACAGAGGAGACAGTTGAAATTTAGGCTACCAATGTATGGCTTTATAGCTCAATAATTATTGGCAGAGCATCACACCAGTAATGCAGAGGTCTTTGGTTCAAATTACCATGAAGCCCTGAATTTTTTTCAGGCTTCTTTAATTAATTATAATAATAATAATTATTATTATTATTATTGCTACACTATTATTGCTTATTGCAAACACTTATGACTGAGGATCATTTCTTCATTTTACATTCTATCCAGTTCATACGTGATTTTATTCATATATACAATAATCACACATCAAAATAAAATTAATTTTCAAAGTTAGCACAGTCTACTTGGTATAATGATAGGAATTAAGGGTACTAACCTTAAAAATAAACTTGATGCAATCTAAGAACATATAATCTTTACAATGACATTCTACAACAGTTGGTTGAGCTAACTCCTTTGGTTCTATATCAGGATGACCTACAAAGAAAAAAGAAACCAGAAAAAAAAATTGGGTACCGTCAATGATCTAAAAAAACCCAGGGGCAGATCGCTTTTCAAGACCTTTTAAGGGGGCTTAATAGAGAGGGGGAGGGCTTATTAGAGAAGAGGGGTTATTTCAAATTTATCACACGTCCACTAGCATACATAAAAATAGATGTACCTTAGTAGTGAGATTGAGTAATGTTTGCTCCTGTTTAATAACACATTTGACTAAAAATACAAATATTAAAGCGATTTGACGTTTCGATGTCAGCGCTGACATCATTATCAAGAAAATAAAGTCAAGCGAAGTTGTGAAAATCAGAAATAGAGTTCAAATGTATGAAGTGGCATTCCTTTGTGTGGAAAGCTTATTTAAATAAATACTTTTACACAAATTAAATCACTCTGCACATTGAGTGACGGGCTCAGATCTTTTATAAACAACATCTTGTAGATGAGACACCTATTTCGGCACCTTCGGAGTGGCAGTTTATGGTACTGGATAAGGTCACATAACAATAAATTTTAAATACTGCAATAATCAGAGTAATTACATTATATTGCAATTATTGCAATATATAATGTAATAATTATTGTAAACTCTGATGTCGACCCATCTTTCTTGGTATTCACTAATTCGATAAATTTGAGCTTTGTATCTCAGGAAGATTAAAATTATAAATCGTAAGCTTTCGTCCACATCTGTGGACTTTGATGAGTCTACATCAGAGTATATTCGTTGTGATACAGCTCAGTGAAAAGTCCATAGATGTGGATGAAAGCTTACGATTTATAATTTCAATTTTCCTGCGATAAATTTAAAAACTCAAATTTATCAAATAATTATAATTTAATTATTGTATTTCACATGTACCAACCAATAAGCTGAGAGCTTCCGAAGATGAATGGAAGAAACTGAAAATCATCTAGTCCCCACACCCCTTGACTGCCAGCTGGTTCCATCATGTATGTTAGCTGCAACCTTCTCATAAGCTCCAAATATCTTGAAAGTAAACAAACAATGAGAAAGATGTTAATCTGTCAGTGACACAAGCTATGTGTCATTTTTTTTAGTTCTCCCAACAGGAGTCAAACCTGTTACCTTCCGCACATCGATCGGACGCTCTACCTCTGAGCTACAGGAAACTCTCACGATAGCTTTTAATTACAGAGTTTGAGTGACAATTCAAACAGGGTTTCACAATGGTGGTTGTAACTAGAGCTGGTCGCTTACGAGAGGGGTCGTTGTAACCAGAGCTTCCATTGTAATGTGTGTGGTAATGTCAGGAGAACTTTAAAAGCATAATATCTTATTCTATTTAGGTACCCCAAAATAATTGTTTTCCTGTTCATAATATTGACGTGGAAGTCACTTAAAAAGAGGAGACTATAGAGGGTAGAGGGGGCTTAGGATAGCTTTATGATACATGACATGTGACTTACCTTTGAAACACTTTGAACACTATTGAAACACAGTCACTTTGGTCCAATACTCTAAGTTTAAACAAACAGCACAGGAATGCAACGAAACAAGCCTCGTGACCTGTGAAAAACATAGACTGTAATAAATTTACCGGTACATGACGTATATTAATACACCTCTTATTATAACAAACTTTAACCACTGTGATTATTTATCATTAAAGTTATACACTGTATGTACTTGCATGGCTTTAAAAGTGAAATTGAAAAAGAAATATCATTGTCTGACATTATCCATCTTAATCATAGCAATTATAGCAAAATTCTTGTTTCCTATTGGATCTCTGTATGCTTACATGTATTTGTGACGTAATTAGATCGTGATCATGTGGGTGTCCAATGACAGCTGTCCAATTTCAACTTGTGCACCAATAATTGTGTATGTACTTGGACGGGTTCTCTTTTGCTATTTTCCTTACTGTTTGTAAAACAGATGGAATATATCACTAACGTTTTGACTAAAAAAGGTTCTTCCTAAAAGTACCTGTTCCATAGTCTATTCTTGTCTTGTTGCCAAAGCCATCTTGTACAGAAACCACACGTGAAACAAAAGAATTAATCAACATTAATTAAGGAATTATCTACATGTATACAAAACAGTGAAGTGGGGCAGGCAGAAGCTGAGAAAACGTAGACACCAACATGTACAGTCAGTCACTTTCATGTCTTAAATATTATAAAATAATAATACCCCTCATCAGTGGAAGCACAGTGGCCTAATGGTTAGCTTGTTGAAAGCTGGATTGAGTGGTCCAGGTTCAAGCCCTGACCAGTTCAAGCCCTGACCAGGGTCACTGTATTGTGTTCTTTAACTCTCACATTGCCTTTCTCAACCCAGGAGTAAATGGATACCAGAGAATTGTCAAGGCAATCTGAAAAAAAATGCTGGGGTGCTCGAGCATAAACTCACCATTTTGCAGTAGCAGCACTAGTATTATACAACTTTCCATTGAATAAATTGCTTATTATACAAGTCAACATTATTCTTTCCTAAAAACTAGCCTTTTAACAGTGTTTTCCGTAGTGCACGGGGTCAGGAGGATTGAGAAGAGTGTAATATGGTTGCATGTTTGCACTCGTTTTGGTGCATATTCGCACTCTAAAATGCTATGTTACATATAAATAATATAATGAGACATATTGGCTAGGTTGTACATGTAGTAAATGTACCTTTTATATATGCTGCAAGTTCTGTGCTGGCTCCTATAAACTTCTCAGGAAGAAGTGCTTGCATCAAAGTGTCAACAGTCTGTTGAAAAACCACACAGTGAATTATGGTAACTTCCAAGAACAAAGGACACAAACTGCAAAGACTTAAAGGAGAGATACATTTATTTAATGTTTGTGAATCTTGAAAAATGTAGCTTAAAATTTCCAAGTTCATTGTTTATTATCGGAGGGAATTTTCTGTTTCAAATATGTCAAATGGCTCATATGTACAGCTGTAGAAAGGATTTTGCATCTAAAACAATGAACCTTGGTGCATCTCTAAACATAACTAAATGAAACGCAAGCCAAGTATAATAATTATGTACAAGTATAGTTAATTACAGTCATCAAATAAACATTGCAAGTCCCTGAGCATACTGACTATACAAAACAAGCTCTACAATAAGATGCTTATAGTAATATTGGAAGAACTTTTGTTAAAACCTAAATATAAGTCCATTGGGCTTACATGTATAAAACTAGTAATACATGACTCGCAGGTCCACGCGAAGCTCGGGGGAGTTCTGGGGGCTTATCTTAAGGCTACTATTTACGTTTTTTCCTCTTGACAAAGTGTTCTTGTTGAGTTTAGTACGTTACTTTTTATGTTACCTTAAAAATATAGTTAAATTTTTTAAAAATTCAAATTTTCGCCTTGTTTCTCACTTGTCCTTTTTCAGGAATATTTTTTTCTCAAGGGCTGAAATCTGTTGTATTTGCCTCAGTAAAATCTTTGAAAAATTGCAAAATTAAAACACTCGCAAAATACGCAGTTTCCCAAATCACAAAATTTAAGCATCACAATAAATAGTAGCCTTAAAGGTATTATCGGAAGGATATTTTTGGAAGAGCTTTTTGTTGGGGGTGGGCTATTTATTTATTTTTTTTTTTTTGGGGGGGGGGGGGGGTGGCTTATTATTTAAATTTTACAGTATACAGTAGAGTTCATGGTCTCTGACCTCTTCCAGTCTATTGCACCATGTCCTAAAAGCCTTGTTTCCAAACCGTTGTGGTTGGTCAATGGGTGGAATTTTGTCAATCCATGTATCCATGGTTTCTAGCATAGCAATCAGCTTCTTTGAAGCCTTTAACAATATAACAATATTAGTAAAAGCAGTTTTCAATTAAGTGTTGAAAGTAATCCAGAATTGCTTTGGTTTTGCTTTGTTATGCCTTATGCTTGCATTGGTTGGTCTAAAAATCTTGCACCACCAGACCTGACATAGTCAACCAATCATGCAGATGCAAAACCAAAACCAAAACCAATCGCGACTTGGTCATACGCATTTTCCTGCACTTGGTATTGCTCTCATTGTGTTGTTCACGTTTGTTGTGATTGGCCATTGTAATGCTTTGGTTTTGGTTTTACAAACCTCATTTAAAACCACTCTTTGTCACACAACATCAATGCAAATATTTAATTTATCCCTGGAAAAATTGAATATATGCAAACTATAGCTGTTTATTTATTTATTTTTTATAAAACGAGCTGCTTTAGGCAACAAACATTTTACCTCGGATACATGACAATCTCCTGACATTGTTTTCCCTTTCACAGCATCATTCAATGTGAGGATGAATCCAAGGAAATCACTGTAGGCCTGTTAAAAGGACGTGCAGGATAACTTTTGTAGAAAATTTAAAATTCACCAGCGCCTACTACTTACATGATCGGTGTCTCATTTATAACTTTTAAGACTAGCAGTCTCGTGGATGAAATATTACAGGAAACCATAGTGATCAACATGTTGTGCTTTTAATTTTGGCCCAGGGAAATTTGAATGCACAGTGAGCTTGTACCTGAGACTTTTCCCATTTTGCGAGATCTCCTTGAGTCAAAATTTCTCGTTTCGGTTCCACGAAGACTGGCGCTGAAGAATTCAATAAAAATTAGACGTTCGTAAACTGTTAAGTATACAGTTAATAGAGCTTTGAAGAGGTTATTTCGCACATCAGCAGTGGACAACTTACCTTGCTCCGAAGCCGCCATTTTGTAAAGAGTAAACTGCTCCTGGGTGGTAGGGTAGGTGGTAGGATGGGTGGATGGGCTGGGATTGTGTTGTGAGGGCTTCTCGTACCCAGATGTTCTCGCTCTACGTAGAGGGTTGAGAAGATCTGGGTACGAGATTAGGTGATAATCAGGTGAGTTCGTTAGTCTCGTTAGTCTCCTGACATCTGTAAAATCTTTAATAGTCACTTAATTTTCGCGATTTTTCCCGATTTCATATGTCGCAATAAAACGATAAAATCAATACGACCTACCAATGATTTCAACGTTCAAAGTTTCAATACAACAAGATTGAAGATTCAGATTCGGGAAGCATTCTATATATCTCGGGCCGCACATATATATATGGTCTAGGCTTAGAGATGAAGACAGGGAGATACATACATATACGGTGTAACTTATTTTACCTTCTTTTAATAATAATAATATTAGAACTAGAGTCGATTATAGAAGATAACTGTGACACTTTCAAGCTATGTTGTGAAAGACCTTTTCTGTTAACAAATCGACGACATGTTTTCATGGTCATAGAAATGACGTCATAAAATATTCAAAACTCAAGAGGTTTCGACATTTTATGGCTTTATTTCTATGGTTATAAGAGTGTAGACCATGAAAAAATGTCGTCGATTTGTTTTTTACAATAACATGGAAAAATACGAGCGGAATTGGCTTTATTTCAGTTGTTGACAAACGCGCGCGCGACAGAGCGAGGGAAAATATCATTTTAATATGGTCTATACTCTCATCGACCATAGCTCCTGACCAATGAGCACGCGAGAAATTTGACAGTTATTGTAAAAATTATTTTTACTTTCTTTTACAACTACCGTAAAAGCTCTATTAAGCCCCCGGGGGCTTATTTAATTTCAGGCCTCAAGAAGGGGGGGCTTAATAGAGTGGGGGGGCTTATTTCAAATCATAAATTTTCAAGAAAATTAACATTAATTTTTTAAACTTTACTATTACACCACTAACTAAAACGGAACAAGAAATGGGTTATCAGTATGACCGTCTTACAAAGGAAACGTCATTTATACCCTAAATCGACGATAGTTCTGGGAATATAAGGGGTGGCGAATGGTAAATCCGAGACTTGCCGAGACGCCGAGACCCTGGTTTAAAAGTCCGAGCCCGAGACTTAGCGCTCCAAAAATCCGAGCCCGAGACGCAGTGATCCAAAACTCCGAGAAAATATAGTATACAAGAAGCTGCATTTGCGAGATTCAAAATTCGAGACTCCAAGGTCGTCCTATTTCTGGCGAGCCCGAGATTTCGAGACAGTTTTTTTAAGCGCCGAGATTCCGAGACACGGCTTAAATTTGCCGAGGTTCGTCATTTTTGATAGACCATTCGCCACCTTTAATATAAGGCCACGTTTCAATACAAAGTGACATAAACGCCAGAAAATATTGCTGAAAAGTCATTTACATCAGCCTTACGAAAGTAGGGGGGCTTGATAGAGAGGGGGGGCTAAATAGAGCTTTTACGGTATTGTATTATAATCATTTTCATATTTTATTTTTTTATTATTAGAAGTGTCACCAATTGGTGGTTTTCATCAACATTACAAAAACTGTTTGCTTGTATGAACAACATCAGAAAATTAACAGGTAAAAGAACTGGCAGAAAAAAAAGTTTTGTCCAAATTATAGCCTTGTAGCATTTTTCATAATCGAGTTATTGCCAAACTAATTTTCAGAAAATTACAGTATTTAGTATGCCGCCGCCATCCTTCAGAGGGACACAAATATGGCCGCCATAAAATTGCACAAGAAGTAAAGTCGATTCTACCGTCAATATCATTAGCATTCACTTCAAATCTGTTTAGACATCACTTCTAAATTATTATCACGTCTGAAAATTTAAAAAATGATATAAAAATATCCGTTTTTTGTGACAGTTCAGAAACACGTTCATCCGGGACATCACAAATTTCAAATACACGTATAAGAACCTGAATTTTTCAATTTAGCCTAAATAGGTTCTTATATAAATGGTACTTAAAGCAAATTTAGGCTACCAAGGTTCTTAAAATAGGTTCTTATATTTTCATACGAATTTCATCTGAATATACTATATATATTATAAATATCATCACAAGAACTTCACCAACACAAGAACTTCACTAAGAATATCAGGGGTCTTTCAAAAATTGCAAGGGTGAAATCTAAAAATCGACATATATTGCGTAGCTGGCGGTTTTGTTGGCGCGCGATGGCAAAATATGCGATTGGCGGAGGGGTTTCTCACTCCCTCCGCCCATTGCTCTCGCCCCATTCACATATTTTGCCATCGCACGCCAACAAAACAGGCTAAAATCGACATAGCCTCCCCTGCTTTCCACATAAATTATGAACGCTCCCTAAAGGCTCTACATCCTTCTTTCCTTCCATCCTTGCTTGCTTGCTTGCTTGCTTGCTATTTTTTTGGCAGTTATATATCAACTTGAGCAGTTGAAAAGAAAGCCTTTGAAATTCCTGTGCAATCGCTCTCTACCATATGCTATGAGGCCACTGAGAGATCGTATGATGAATAAAAACCTTATAGGATAGACCAAACTGATGACACAAGTGGTCACAAGCGGAAAAAGCGCCACTTGTTGGTTGATTTCCCAGTCGTCTTTTATAGAAAAGCGTATGACGCGAGGGATGATCCTCATCTATACTCCTGGGTGGAGAGAGGCGCTGTGAAAATAAATAGTCTTGTCCAAGAACGCAAAACAATGAACCCGGCCAGCGTTCGAACTCGGTCCGCTCGATCCGAAGATCAACGCCCTAACTATCAATGCACGGCCGCTGTCTCCCACAACATATAGACCATATACATATCATGCTCACCTAATGTTGTACTGAATGTGTACGAGCTGTATTCTATACGGCTTTAGACTTTCTGCCTATTTTCGAACAGGGATACTGACAATATAATACGTGATCAAAATCTGATTTTGATTAATTCGTTTGCCAACGTTGGAATAATCTAACATCTACTGCCCGTAAGGCTGCAAATTTTGAATATTTTTAAAAACTTTGTACAGAAACTAGAACTGAAACCTTTTATATTAAAAAATCGTTTTTAGCCAACTGGTCAGCCTCCTGCCAGTTGGGATTCTTAATTTATTTGAATGTTTGTTTCGTCTTTTTGAGAGGCATGCCTATAAACTAGCCTTGGGCTAAGTACATTACCACTACAATAGATTCTTTTTCTTTGTATTTTTAATATTTTTTAATAGATAAGTATTCCATTTTTTTTATTGTTGTAACATTTTTATCCGTGTAAATATATATTATTCTATTTTAATTTCAATAAGCACAAGCGCAAGTATCTCTAGATCCTCTTCGCTTCGTGCCTAAATAAATAATTGATCGATTCGGATGGTTGTTTAGCTACACTGGAGTCAATGCAAGAATTTAAGGAAATGATAGAGTATGTCGCTAATCGTACTGAAGGTGCATGCGCAACATCAAACAGGTTTTTAAATTATCCAGGTTTAGCTAAAACTTAAAAACAATCACCTCCAAGTTAAGCTTGCTTGAATATGTAACGAAGAATTTGTTTAACTTTTTTCCAACGTTTTTATGCGAGTAGCTTAGATCGGCTAGGGGAATGGGGAGAGCTAGACTGCAAGCAGTCGGCGATAATAATTAACGCACAATGTATATACGTAGGTTATTGACCGAGAGTGAGGTCCGGAGAGGGTATTTGAATATGGACCGAGCCGTAACCTAGCTTGTTCGCTCAATAAATGATTGACTGCGGGCGACGAAGGAGCACGATACCTAATCCTGGTGTTCGCGAGAAAAGAATCGAGCATGTTGTCCGGAATATCCTTCTCATCCTGATCTTTTTGGGTCAACCGCTGATATATCACGGTGGCACTTTCATAGGCAAAGTGCAAAGCATTCTGGGCATTGTTTACACGTGTTTCTCGCTCGCCCGTACGCTCGATCGTTGGTGGTTCTCATTTAACAAGAAGCTTAAAAAGCTTACACCTAGGTCTTGAATTCCACGGCTGGTTTGCTTGATTCACAGCAGTTAAAGCCGTGGTCCCCCATAAATGACGGAGTTGTTAAATTTAATTGTGCTTGTGCGTTGTGAGCAAATATTTACTTTCCGTTCTGACTAAAAAGTAAACAAAAATATTCATTTATCTTTTAAAAAAGAACAGTACATCGCAAATACCGACGAAATATCAAGGAAACTCGGCTCAAGCTACTCATAAAATTATCAATCAGCCAAATTAATACTCCCCGTACAAACCTGTTTAATTTGACGTATATTTGAGTTCCCTCATACCTCCTTCTCCCGGAAAGTTGTTTCGTCTTGTTGCTGACTAAAACCGATCACTCAGACAATTGATAGGGTTTCCACTCCTCGGAATGATTTAGACACAATCAATGAACTTCAAGACTGCTCAGATTTTTATTTCTCCACATTTCAAACGTTTTGTTAAAATATACATTTTTTGACATTTTACAAATATTTTCCTGACATTTTGTTACGTTCAATAATAACTATCTGACATATCTCTGTTCAGTGCAACATGATGTCGGTGAACCGTCAGTTAATGACGAACTTGCATACAGTTACGAAACACTTAGTCTTTTAACTCGCTAGGTTGGCTTATACGCTAACAGTTTGCTATTCCTTTTTTCCCTTCAGACCAAGCTTAAGATTCAGTTTAAGCACATAAAAATAATTTAAACTAAAAGTTCGGTTATAAAAGATATGGCACTTCCTAAATTTCACACCTTTTGGATGCGAAATGCAAAGTTTGTACTCCTGCAGTCGTGGCACGTTGTGGAGTCTTGAAAGCATCCTTTAAACTAAACATGCATCAAAGTCTTACCAAACTGATACCATTAACAAAAATATGATATAAATTGCAAATGGTTTCACGGAACATTCTTACCAAAAATAAAACGCATTTTTATCAGTAACGGTAGAAGCAAAGGTGCAGGTTTTTTGTCAACTATTTACGCTTTGGTGGTTGATTGACAACTAGGCGTGAGAATGGCCAGGCCAGGCCCCTGTTATTATTTTATACCGGAACTTCTTGTTTTAACATAGCTTACACAGGCATGGCTCAAAGCTTTGGCAAAAAGACAGGATGACCTTAATACTAATGTAACATCAAGGAGGAACTCCGCTGTTACTGTTGCACGTTGTGCAACAGCAACAAAAATGAACGAATTTCGCGACGGTTACTAACTATCACGTCACTTAATTTTTGCGTCAGCAAATTTTCGCGACACTTTAATTTCGCGAAATTTTAAAAATCGCGAATTTCGTGAAATTAACGTGTCCGTGAGCGTTGGCCCGATTAAACATTTCAATTAGACAATATCCTACGGTTCGGTGCCTTACTAATGTGCCTTCGTTTGGAATGCATTGCCTTACGTGCCCGCGCCTCAGCATGGCGGGTGTATACAATTCAAACCCGGCATGGTGCAAAATTTTTATCCCAATCTTATTCGCTAGCATACCGACATACACATCGTCAAGTCTGAAGTATGGCACAAAGTCAAAAGCTTTGACAAATGAAACTACAACATCCCAGGATAAAACATATCCAAAACCGGGGCAGAAATCTGGATAGTGTGTGTCGTTATATTCCTCTATAGTTACTTCCCATTTACCATCCCTGGCGACAGGGGGGCTTATTCTATGTTCACCCGCGTAAAGCATTCCCTCTGGCGTGGTGGGCTCACTCAAGAAGGAAAGAACTCCTGCAGAGAATGTTGTCGAGAATGTTGTCCGGAATATCTGAGCCAACTGCCGTGATATATCACGATGGCGCTTGGCAAAGTGCAAAGTATGCTGGGTATTGTTTGCGTGTTTCTCGCTCGAGGACTCAGGGGCATTTTTTTCTTGCTCGACCGTTTCTTGGTTCTCATTAGAGGTGTGCAGCATATTAGTCATTTGGCTGCAAAGGGCGCTTTAATATCAGAGATTTCATTTCAAGTGTATCGACTGTGTATTATTTTTTTTCGCTCTGGGGCTTTTACCAAGATAAATGAAAATAAATGATATAAAAGCATTTCCAGGTGTTCTTCTGCGTTGCTAGGAAAAATATATCTGTTTCCTCTTTTCCAGCATGACACATATAGCTGATATAGAGAAATTCCCAGCCAGCTGGATAAAAATGTCTGTTTCCCAGCCAGCAATTTAAAATAATAATAAGTAACCAAAAGGGGCTTGGGAATTAATTAAACATCGATGGAAAACCATTCGAAGCTTGTGTTAATATGATTTTGCTGTTTATTGTTTTGTATATGTCCGGGTTTTTTCTCTCGATCCAGTCTCTTTCCGATCTACTCAAGTCAGCCAGTGCAAAAATAGTAATTATTCAGTGAAAATTTCCAGGATAAAAAATAGACCGAAATGTTTTGCCAGCCAACAAGAATTCCGCTAAGGAACAGATAAAGCGAGGAACAGATTCGTCGGGTGCCCCTGTACATTGGAGAATCTACGACGTTAGAATTTTCACCGTCATTCTTCCTGCGATCAAATAGTTTGCCACATGCAATAGAAATACTCGAAGGGCGACAAAAGAACGTCGTATTACAATTTGCTCAACTTAGCAATGTTATGCATGACCATTTGGCAGCGACGGTTAATCGAGCTATCAAATTTTAAAACACAACGGTAAGCAACAAAACGACCAGTTGTGGTCACCAAACCATTTAAAAGAAGCTCCATTTTTTCAAACCAACATCAGCGAATTTAACCAGGTTCAGTCAAGAACTCGGCTGCTACTGTTGCATGTTGTGCGGCCGGCAAGTAGGGTATTATTTAGGAAAGCGTTGGACGATTTTTATTTGTAAGGTTTTTATTGTAGTTTTTTAAAATTTTTAAATTCTGTAACTTATGTATATATGTATTTTAAATTTGTATTTATTAATAGTTAGCAGGACCCCGTTGATAACAGTGCTGTTGTACTGAAGGGTCATCCTGCATAAATATTCGATTATTATTATTATTATTATTATTACAGCAACAAAATGAACGAAACTCGGGACTGATTCTTTTCTGATATTACTAAAGCGTTATTTAATCAGTCTACAGCTAACATATAACGTCACTTAATTTTCGCGCCGGCAAATTTTCGCGACACTTTAATTTCGCGACTGATTGAATTTCGTAACGTGTCGGTGATCGTTGGCTCGATTAAACATCTCAATTAGGCAATATCCTTCGATTGGATGCCTTACTAATGTGCCTTCGCGTGGAATACATCTCATCGTAGAGGGTGTATACAATTCAAAGCCGGCAGTTTGCATAATTTTTATCCCAATCTTGTTCGCTAGCATACCGACATACACATCGTCCAGTCTGAAGTATGGCACAAAGTCAAAAGCTTTGACAAATGAAACTACAACATCGTGGGATAAAACAAATCCAAAACCGGGGCAGTAATTTGGATAGCGTGTCTCGCTATATTCGTCCGTGGTTACTTTCCATTTACCAGCCCTTTGTACATAAGGTTTTTTGTTATGATTACCCGTGTAAAGCTGTTTCTTTGGCGTGGTGGGCTCACTCAAGAAGGAAAGAACTCCTGCAGCGTTCACAAACACATCGTCATCTGTCTTTAAAAGAAAAGCGAACTTGCAATATCTGGTTGCCCATTCAAAGCCCATTTGTATCTTGAGGGTCTGATTCCAGTAATGATCATAGTAGTCAGCTCGTACGAGGTCTCCATAAACTTCATCTTCCTCCAACAATGAATTCGATATGGCTTGTATTCGCGACTGAGCGACAAGAAAAACAGTTGTCCATCGTGGTTTAAAGGTGCTTTCGAAGGCCCAAGTCTTTCGGATGTCATTCCTCCTTTGCAAGTTACCCGGAGCAGATGAGACAAGAATAAGAAGACTATAATTTTGCGCACAAGTTCTGTTAGTGATTAGGGTTGTTTTATGTTTTAATGGTTTCCAGTATGGAGGCACTGTTGTTGTTCTTGGTGGTGTTTCGTTTTCCGACTCTTGTTTGCTTTCCACTTTGTAAAACGAACTTGAACTTGTTGTATTTGATGTAGAAGACATAAATTTCCAAGAGACGAAACGCTTATAAAGAGAAAAACCCAGCTGTAAGCATGCAACAATTGTTATGGCAACGATGAAATACCGGACGATATTTTTAACCCTCATCATCACCTGTGTATTAAAAAAAAACCGTGAACGTGCATTAACAAACATGCATTGGCAAGTGATTATACGCGTTAATTTTTGTGAGCGTTAATTTCCGTGACATTAATTAAGGCGGGACTTAACCTAAATGCCATTTTTCCGCGACTTAACATGGGTTACATGGAAATATCTCGTTCACGTTTCAAGCAATCCAAAAACTCTATGCTCATCCCATGAATCTATGTTATGGAGTGTTTTGTAAACTGATTTTTGGGTGATTTTTGGGTATATTTGGGAGGAAATAGTTTTTCTCCAAGGAGTTGTAAAATTTAGGAAAATGAGAAATATTGAAGATTTGATGTAGTTTTAAAATTAGAATTTGAAGTTAAAAATTAGTAGATTGACATTGACAGACAGTTGATAACCACGCAAGAGCACCCGCGTGGTTATCAACTGTCTGTTGGTGTTCCAAAAATTATTTTCTTTCTTCTATTCCTTCTTTAAACCTCTTAAAATTTCCTTGAAATTTAGCGTCCTTAATTTCCATTATTATAACCCCAAATTATGGATCCTGTACAGACATATTTGACACTTTGAAGAATAACCGAGAATAAAAACCTTATAGGATAGACCAAACTGACACAAATGG
The DNA here is from genome assembly GCA_029204205.1 of Desmophyllum pertusum. Taxonomy (NCBI): domain Eukaryota; kingdom Metazoa; phylum Cnidaria; class Anthozoa; order Scleractinia; family Caryophylliidae; genus Desmophyllum; species Desmophyllum pertusum. Next base: position 2,764,864 of record MU827779.1, on the reverse strand, counting down.
TCACAAGCGGTATATAGCGCCACTTGTTGGTTCATTACCCATTCGTCTTTTATAGAAAAGCGTATGACGCGAGGGATGATCCTCATCTATACTCCTGGGTGGAGAGAGGCGCTGTGAAAGTCAAGTGTCTTGTCCAAGAACGCAACACAATGACCCCGGCCAGCGTTCGAGCCCGGTCAATGCCCGGCCACTGTCTCCCACAACATATACATATCATGCTCACCTAATATTGTAGACTGAATGTGTACGAGTACACTATACGGCTTTAGAGAATTTCTGCCTATTTGTGGACAGAGATACAATGCGTGGTGATCAAAATCTGCTTTCAGGATTAATTCGTTTGCCAACGTTGGAATAATCTAACATCTATTGCCCCCCGCAAGGCTGCAAATCTTGAATATTTTTAAAACAATTCACACAAACTAGACCTCAAAACTTTTATTTATCGTTAATCTCACTCTAATTGTATCTTCTTAGTTAGGCCTGTTTTTAGCCAACTGTTCAGCCTCCTGCCAGTTGGGATTCTTAACTATGTCAGTTCTGTTTATAATATTTGTTTCGCCTTTTTGAGTGGCGTTCCTGTAAACTAGCCTTGAGCTAAGTGCATTCACTACAATAGATTATTTTTCAATATTTTTAATATTTTTTAGTATATAAGTATTCCATTCTTTTTTTTTTGTTTTAACATTTCTATCCGTGTAAATATATATATTATTCTACTTTAACTTTAATATTTTAAATCCATGAGCGCTTTTCAACAAGTATCTCTATGCTCCTCTTCGCTTCGTGTCTAAATAAATAATTGATGATCGATGGTTGTTTAGCTACACTAGAGTCCATGGAAGAATTTAAACAAATCATAGTTATTATTGCTAAAGTATTGTATTGTATTGTATTGTATTGAAGTATTGTATTGCTGATCATTTTAACGAAGGTGCGCAACTTCAAAGAGGTTTTTTAAAAAGGTAAAAGAATTAAACTCCAAAAAACAAAACGTTTAGCTAGCTGGAATATGTAACGAAGAATTTCTAACGTTTTTATGCGAGTTTTTACGCAAAATGTATATACGTAGGTTATTGACCGAGTGTGAGGTCCGGATAGCGTATTTGAAGGACCGAACCGTAACCTAGCTTGCTCGGTCAATAAATGATGTCGTGCGGGCGACGAAGGATAACGATACCCGTAATCCCGGTGTTAGCGAGAATAAAATCGAGAATGTTGTCCGGAATATCTGAGCCAACTGCCGTGATATATCACGATGGCGCTTGGCAAAGTGCAAAGTATGCTGGGTATTGTTTGCGTGTTTCTCGCTCGAGGACTCAGGGGCATTTTTTTCTTGCTCGACCGTTTCTTGGTTCTCATTAGAGGTGTGCAGCATATTAGTCATTTGGCTGCAAAGGGCGCTTTAATATCAGAGATTTCATTTCA